>OX393576.1:27941923-28541923 GCA_947652605.1 Elmis aenea
CCGTGCCATTTTACAATACCGAAATACCGTCTCATTTGATTGTCTAATACCGATATTCGGTATTAATTTTTTTTTTTTTTTATTTGATTTTTATTGTTTTATAATTGCAGTCTGCCATAAATAAAAAAATAGCAATAAATGCAAAACACAAAATTGTGCCACAAAATGATGTATTTAAGTTAATTAAAAGAGAGATTATATTATTAGAAGACGAAAGAATATTGCAACATTGGAATATTTGTTGTCATTTCCAAGGCTTACTATATTAAAAAATGATGCAATTTCTCTTAACTTTATCAAAAATTCTTAATAACTCGAAAATTATTGCAGATAGGTATAGGAAACGCTATTATAGATTGATGTAGAATTTACTTTTGAATTAGAAAATAAAAAAAAATTTGGGCATTGTATTTGAAAAAAACGAGTTTTATTGGTCTGAAATTGTATTAAAAGAAAATTAAATTTTGGACACCCTGTAAGTAATGCATCGATTGCAAAAATTCTTCTATGCATAGTCTAAATTTAAGCGTTTTCTCTTCAAAAATGGCGGCGATAGATAATATTAAGCATTACGATGAAAATCAAAAAATTTCAAAAAAATCCAAAAATCTATAAAACGAATGCACTTAGGTATAGGGTATGCTATTAATAGTCCCTCTAAAATAACGTGTTAAATCCAAAAATGCAATAAAAAATAGACCATTGTATTTGAAATAAGAAAGTAGACGTCAACTTCCGGTATTTCCGGAAGGGTCGCCATCTTGAAAATATTTTCATTAAACAGCTCAGATGCCATTATGGTCATAACCAAAATTTCAGATCAATACCGTTTTTCATTCTTCATATATTTTTAATGCCCGGTCCCAATCAATTAGGTACCCTGTATATCTTCAGTTTTATGTGTCCATATTTTTTTACAGATTATGTAATTTTTTAAGTTTCTCTATTTTATGTAAATTTGTGTTTTGACATTATACTTGCTATATGTACATATGTGTAAAATGCATATACTGTATTTTCAAAATTAAAACTTTTTTTAAAAAAGCAATACATACCGGTATTAATACCGGTATACCGGTATTACTTGCGAATAAATACCGAATACCGGTATTGAATTTTGGTCCGGTATTGCAATCACTAGTAAGTACATATATTTGAAATATTGAAATAAATCGACAATGATATTTAAATGAGTTCTTAAATAACAAATAAAGATCATTTTGAAATGTATTTTATATTTTGATTTTTAGTGTTCTATCTATGAAATATTTAAATGAAATAAACAAACTTAAACAACAAATAGCGAAATTTTAGTAACGTATATGCCGAGTGGACCCGGCCGAATAGCTTAAGAAGATTATACAGGCAAGTGTGTACCTGTAAGAAATGCTATTCATTCCATCAGGGCCAACGCCTAGGGGGGATGATGGGGTAAAATGCGCAGGGGTCCGGACATCATCCAACAATTTGTTTTTTTACGCGCTAAATAACCGTAGCAGAACGGTTAGTTGTTTTGTAAAAATGAAATGTCCAATAAAAAAAAAAAATGAAATAAATATTTAAATTTGGGGCCCATGTAAATTTTTCCCAGGCCTGGCGCCGTCTCTCGACGCCCCTGCATACCATGTCGCTAAAAAAATCAGATGTAATGTAACTGTTTGGGTGCTACAAATTAAACATTTATTTTGAATATTGATGGAAAAATTTGAGAAAAAATCCATAATCATGTAATGTTCTAGGATGTTTTAAATTTAATCAAATGATTTACACCTAAAATGTATTTGCTAGCGCGAATAAAGCACACACTACAGAATATAAAATAGGTTCTACGTGCTAAAATGACCCTTAAGTACAACTACAACTACTGTTAATGTCGTTACGTCACATAAATCGGCATTCTTTTAAATTATGGTTCGAAGTATGTCTCAAGAAAGTTTGGGAAATCATTTAAGTGATTTGTATTTCCAGTGTGTTTGCTAAATGTGAACTGCGAGTGACATACACGATATACGAGAGAACACCAGTTTTTGTGGATCGCACACAATTTTTACAGCTAATGGTGATACAATTGCGTTTCGTAGACCGATCTAAAGGGCCTAGACAACTTGATAAGTAACTTGATGTCAGTCTTAGAAATACCGTCATTTTATTTTATTGTGTTAATGTAGCGGTTTTTTCTTTGTAACGAAAACGAATTAAATTTAAAATAACCATTTCGGAAGGAAGGGTGCAAATACCAAAATTTGTGAAATACTTCTTGTTAAGAATTTCTTATTAATTTTTTTAATAACTTATTATTTATAATTACATTTATAGATACAGATTTTTTTCTCTACAATAAACCTATTTGTACTTTTTTTCCAAAATAATTAGGGGAGATAATATACGACTTTTAAAATTCAAGTCTACAACCTGTATTTATATTTATGGACAAATATTTTTGACTGTCAGACGCCGGAACGGCGCCGGGACTGTGACTGACGGACTGACGAGTAGGGGTGGGCGATATATCGATATATCGATAAATATCGATATAATTTTGATATATATATGTATATCGATATATCGACATATCGACATATCGATATATCGACATATCGACATATCGATATATCGATATTCCGATATATCGACAGTTCGATATATCGATATCCGACATTCCGATATATCGATATTTTGTATTTTGAGGGCGAGAAGCGTTTTTTTTTAGGTCACCAGATATATATCGATATAATTTCGATATCGATATAATTTCGATATCGATATAATTTCGATATCGATATTCGATATCGATATAATTTCGATATCGATATTCGATATCGAAATTTGGATATCTCCCACCCCTACTGACGAGATATTCGTGACTGCGCCGGACGAGTGTAGATGAATCTACTTAAATTACAAGAAAGAATATTTTTTATGACGGTTGACGGAACTGACGGATCGGAGACGCGCCGTGACTGATGTGTGTGAAGAGACCTTTATAGATGTTCCACTGTAATACTATTTAATGTTGGTTACTACGCATGCCACTTTTTATACATATAAATAAGCTACACGCAATATATAAAATAATACATATGTACCTATATGGGCGCTTAACTGATTTTATTTTTTCTTTGTGAATATGTAGTATGAATTTTCATATTTAATTTTTTGTGGCAATTCATCGATTTTGTTGTAATTCGCAATTAGGTCTATTAAAACTTGAATTTTGTAATTTATACCATCTTTAAAATATATTGATTAAAGTTAAGAATAATAAAATAATTTACAACACACCTAAAATTAAAGTTGTAATTGCTTTTAAGAACAAAAATGAAGCTAAAATTAACGAGGTAAATAATAAAAGTTACCCTCTCCCTTGTGTAATAGTGGTTGTAGAGTTTTATACAAACACTCAAGTAGATAAACAAAAGTTTCAAACGATTCTAATTTGTAATTTCGGGATTAGGCCGTGTAACTGTGGCTAAAACAACGAGCGCTCTGCTAATCTGATCACGTGAATAAGTCGGCTCGTTAGGATTCCTATTTTCCGTACATGCGATATTTAAATAAAACTGATATTTCGATTTTCATTTCGCACAAACAAACGAAAATAATTTAAAGCGACATGCGTCGTGTTACAAAGACTGTGTCTTCTTACAAGTGTGTATAAATTATTTGTGTAGTTAAGTCAATAGCAGAAGTACTTTATAATTCACGCATTTGCACTTGAATAGAATCTCAACAGTCAACACTGAGGATAATGAAGTTCCCAAGAACTCGAGAACTTGATTTCCGCCAAGGAAACGGTTTTGCAATTGCCTTTCATAACTCACTTAGTGAGTTTCGAGTTTCTTATATCCATCCTATAAAAATATTTATTTTTACTGAACTTATATTTTATATATTTTTTCGCCTTCTTCAATTAAATCTGCTTCACTCCATAAATCGTGGATCCTTTATTTCCTGCAAATAAATCACGGCCTCGTAAAACGTATTTACCGCTTAGATAATCTTTTGGTGTAAACCACACAATAAGGGACCATCGTTAGTCCACAAATTCTTAATTTTACGTATTTCGGTAGATTAAACTGAATCCCATTAATCCCATGCGTATATCTCAACCAAAAAAGCAAGAAGATGGAGCGATAGGGATGTTTATATGTATACAATGTTGGACAAAATTAACTACCTACAAATCTGATAATTACATTAGTTAAAATTAGAACATAAAAACGAAAAACAAATTAACCGCAATCGAGCACTTTAATTTTGTAATAGTTTTTGCTCTGTCGTTAACTTTTATAAAATGGTTTTCAAATTGGCATTGGTAAACCGTTTTCAAAAACGGTTAAATAAAGCGTTATTTCAAAAATATTAAGTTTAAAGCATATAAGCAAGGAATATTATATAATGCGCTTGGCATATCGATTATGGAGTTTCACTTATGTTAAAAGTTGTGAAATCGTTAAAAGGAGAAAAATGTTACTATTTTGTATGTGTGTTAGCTTACATTTTTTAATTGTTTTGTATCTTACAAGGGAAGGTCACGATACGTTGTCGCTAGAATTTGATTCCGACTGTGTTTATTACATCAAGGACATCAAAATGTTTGCCAGAGTTATACGTGTCACTGGCCATTATTTTCGGAAAAATAGGGGAAAAACTGTAAAATTGGTACAAAAAGGTCATTTTTGCGATCGCGTTGGCCTGAAACCGTCAAAGAAAAAATCGAAATTCTTCTATTTACCAATGCGCGCATCCTTTGCAAGTAAAATAGTGCAAAGTTTTTGAAAAAATCTTAAACGGTTCTGGAGAAAAACGTCAAAAACGAAACCCATGCATAAGCCCTATAATTTGAGAAGTTGTGGTACATCTGTATAACTATATCTATGCGACATGCATAGGCGTTTAACAGAGGGAAAACCGTTTCTACAAAGGTCTCGTTTTTCGCGTTTTTCTCCGGAACCGTTTAAGATGTTTTCAAAAACTTTACACCATTATACTTGCAAAGGATGCGCGCATTGGTACATAGAAAAATTTCGATTTTGTCTTTGACGGTTTCATGGCCAACGCGATCGCAAATTTTACTTTTATTAATCAGCTATACAGTTTTTCCCCTATTTTTCCGAAGGAAATGGCCAGTGGCACGTATAACTCTAAAAAACATTTAGTTTTGATGTCCTTGATGTAATAAACACAGCCGGAATCAAATTCTAGCGACAACGTATCGTGACCTTCCCTTGTTAGAAGCAAACTAAAGGCCAACAATCAGTTACTTCAATGTTGTTTTATTTACTACTCACGTAATAAGTCCTTTTTTATTTTTCCTTGCATAACTTTAAAACCATTGTTTAAATATTGATTAAAAACCGGTAAAAATATCGTTTGATTTAAGTTACTCTTTTTGTGAAGTTAATAATATTGGTTTGAATTTCGTATTAAAACCATTATTTTAGACCCAAAAAAAAATTATTAACCGGTTTTTTACCCCAGTTCTAAAAACCGGTTTCATGTCCTGGTTAAAATAAAAATTGTCTGGTACCATACTCTTAAATACAATCTTCTGCATTACTGCCACAATCACTTAATATTATTTTACACTATAAAATTATTATGATGTGCTATAAAAGTTTAAACCTGTAACCTGTAACACTTCGTACAACTCAGGTGTAATTTTGAATCGAAAAATTCCATCAGAGCCTTAAAAATCTTTTTTTTTCTGCATCCGTCCAGAAAATCAGTTGTTTCCGATCAATTTTTAGGCTGGAAATTACATCTTTAATAGCCTAAGCCTGAAAGTAACTGGTTGCCATAGTAATGAGTTGTCTTTACCGGTCTAGGCTGGAATGTAGCTGGTTGTCATGGTGATGAGTTGTTTTGTTGATTTGCGCTGTCAAACAAGCGTCATTATACCACCAAGCGAGTTTTCACCTGTAGTTTATTAAGTTATTGTTTAATTATGGATGGTGACGATAGTGATTTTGGTGTCAGTGGCGGACGCAGAAAAAATATTGTACATTTACATACCCGTAAAGTGTTTTTACTGGACTCGCATGCTTTCAAAACTTCCTACTCGTCCAATAAAGCAGCGATTCTTAACCGGGGAGCCGTGGCCCCCTGGGGGGCCGTGAAAGATTTTAAGGGGGCCCGTGAAAAATGTATTAAACCTTTTTACTTTTTAAAATATTGAAGTCTTGAAAAAAATATTTGTTGCTTCTTATTTTACTCGAACCATCGGAGAGATATCTTCTTAAATAAATCGTAATATTTTTGTTACTGCAAACTAGGGGGCCGCGAAAATATTTTAGGATATTAAGGGAGCCGCGACTACTAAAAGGTTAAGAACCACTGCAATAAAGTACCACTTTCCATTCTTGTTACGTAAATAACTATCATAGGTACCTACATGATTTTGTTTTTGTATTGATTTCAAAATTTATTTTCATTGTTCTGATTTTATTTTATTTATTCAATTTAAAGCGACACTTAGGCTGAACGACATTTATTTTTTCTACTGATTCCAAACCCAATTATACTTTTTCGTGCATTGTTAAAAATGTGTATTCCTTGTTTTGAAATCTTTAAATTCTTTACTACCATTACACTAATTTATGTAAAAAACTACAACATACATTAAGTTATTTAGGGTTTTTATTTCCCTTTTCAGCAGAACATTACTTTATAGAAATTTACTTCAGCTTGCATTAGTTAACTTAAAAAGTAAGATATAGATTTTCTGAAAAACTACTTACTATAAAACCCTAAATCCGTTATAATAATGCACAATGGTCTTAAGAGTATAAAACTACATGAATTTTATTGCTATTACAAAAAAAAAACATTGAATACTTTAAAATTAAAATAATTGAAATGAAAAAGGGAACTAGACAATACTGACAATATATTCTTAATAAATTTTTTATCATAAGACTTCATATAACAAAACCATTTGATATACTTCGTACGTTTTTAATTATACTTGTTTGTTTAAATTAAAATCACCCTAATTCTTAATTTAAATATGTTGTACTCATAATTAAGCAAAGGGAATCTGCAAAGGACGCACGCACAGCACCCGATCGGTAGCAGAGCAAGCAAGAAAAGCTAAAAAATAAGTAAATCATTTACAAAAACACCAATTTATTACTTTCCTTTTATAGTTTATTTAAAGGGACGGTAAATTGGGACTCAAATTTAGGCGGCAATTACCTATGGCGCTTTCATGCCATTACTTGCAAAAAAATCCAAATTAATTTTTTTTCCACTTTTAATTACGCTTTTAAAAAAGTATATTTATTTAATGCCACCTGAAGCAGATTTTCATAATTCTTTTAAAAAATTGATTTTTTAGTACTTAGTTTTTTTTTAAACTGTGGTAGGTACTTATATCATATTCACTGGGTGGCCAAGCTCCTTGATAGTCCGAGCCATTTTTCAAAATTTGAAATTTTTCGCGAGCCGTCATTAAATACGAATTTAAAAGGTATGCAAAAAAGGTATAATAAATTTTTTTTTTACAGAAATTATATTTATTGAAAACAAATAAAAGTACAAAATATGTGTATTGAATTTAAATATTAAAAATTAAACACATTTATTTTACTTCTCTTGATCATTCTTTAAAATTTGGTGAATAATTGCTGACAGCACTTCTCAGTAATTCTTTGATATGCTGGTTAGTTAATACTGATCGGTCAAAATCGGTCTGGAGTCGGTCGATTAGGGACGATTACGTCACTGTTTATATTCGTTCGCGCAGTTTTCGATGAGTCATATTATTCTTAACTTGGACGGAAATGAAATTTGTTACAACGTTGCACTTAGTCTTTCATATTTGTTGTCAGTAATTTA
This sequence comes from Elmis aenea, assembly GCA_947652605.1. Lineage (NCBI taxonomy): Eukaryota > Metazoa > Arthropoda > Insecta > Coleoptera > Elmidae > Elmis > Elmis aenea. Next base: position 27,949,763 of record OX393576.1, read on the forward strand.
AAAGACATTTTGAAACACATACGGAACGATAATAATTTTTTAAAATATAATAGCACAAAAATGAAAAGGGAACTCGGGTACATTTATCGAGAGCCACAAATAATCCTTCAAAGAGCCGCATGTGGCTCGCGAGCCGCAGGTTGGCCACCCCTGTGTGTACGAGCGATAGCGTCATCTTGTTGATGTAGAAGTTTTATGATGAACGTTAAATTTTTGTACTATAACTTAATTTTAGGGCTGATTTCCCACCAAAACATTACTACTGTTGCATAAAAAATGTACATGTTCTAAGGTTAAATTCACATTTTTTTACAATTTTTTATTAAGAACTTTATTGAATGAATGTGACATTGATCGATTAATAAAATATTAGGTGGTTTAATTTTACTAAAAGCTTCTTTTGAAGTTGTTAACGACGTCACAGTCTTTTTTGGTCTAATTCTTAACGCCAATTAGACAGGGAACGACGTTTAAATCGACCGTTCCCACTTCCTAAACAAGTCATCAATATGCAGCAGTAGAAGCGTGCGTGACAGAGCGGCTCAAATAAATTCTCTACGATCTTAATTTTCCTCATTCGGTGAAATATTGTTTAGCGATGATATGAATTATAAGATCATTAACTCTTAATGGGCAATTAAACACTTCCCACGTTTACCAAGTGACATTAATGATTTTGTAAACTTCTAGTGCTCGTTCTACACAAAAGACAGTAAAATACATAAAAAGGTAAAAAAAATATTTTTAAAAACAACATCGTAGTCAATCATTCTTACATTTTTACAACTTTGATCTCGTTTTAGCACAAGAAGCTTGACCAGCAATAAACGTTAACGCCCAGTTAAGTTCAAAAACATGTGACTCTAGTTCACCGTTTCCCAAAGTGGGTTCCGCGAAACCACCGGGTTCCACGGAAAATTCAGGACTTCCTCGTGTTTGTTGATGTTGCTTTGCTTATATAGAGTTTCACACCACCCGTACCAGCACTTTTATTCGAAAATGCGACGTCTGACAAAAAAAGGAGAAAAAAAAAATTACAAAAAGACATAATATGTAGAATTGACTGACGCTATAGCGGTTTTCGTGATTAAACCGGAAGTTGTTAAATCCGGAAGTAACTTTAAAAACTTAAATAGAATATCCGGTTTTTATTGCATAATTAGAAAGATATTTGATAAATAAACACTTTTTACTTAAAACATTTTTTGATTATCGGTATAGTTTGTCGTTGGATCTAAATCATTAGTTCTGGACACCCCCTTTTTTTCTTTAATTTTGTATTTAATTAAATAAACCTTTAGGCATATGATATGTGTAAAAACCCCGATTATTTGAGCATATGTACACTAGTACACTATTGTTTCATTTCCGGTTTAGCCGGAAATTACCCTAAGTTTGTTATTTCAAATGCAACACCCTGTATATTATTACATTTTTGGAAAGAGGAAGCAATTTTAAATACAACTGGATCATTTTAGTTGATTTTTATAACCTCAAATAATTTTTGAACAAAAATATTGTTTTTAATTAAGTTTGAGTCATTTTTTTAAATTGGAATGTAGTGGTAATGTACGAAATAGTGCAGTAGTATTCAAATTGCTTCCTATTTCCAAAAATCTAAAAATACACTTGGCGTTCCCTTTAAAACCGGAAGTGAAACAATAGTATATATACCATTGAATAAAAAGATAAAGGAAGGAGCGTTATAGCGATACTAAGGCGTCCAGGTTAGCCTCTCAATATGGCGGATGCATGTTTCCGTTTCTCAGTGGCGTATCTAACATTTTTAAATATATATTGATTAATGTAAATATTTGCTTTGTTTTGAATTGAGCCTGTTATTTACTTATTTATTTCTTGTTTCGCGGTTGAGGGAATTAAAAAAACGACAGCATATTTCAATATTTGGATTGTTTATTATGAGAGTTAAAAAATATGCTGTACACAAATGCACGCCACTGATATGACATACCAATTTGACAGACCACATCAAATTTTCAATACATGATTACACTACAAAATATTAATGTCTACTTACCTATGAAACGTAATCTTTTAATCTTCAACATTTTTTAACCTAGTAAGACTACAAGATCTGCAGCTAACCATTTTAGCACACAAAACTCTAAATTTCTTGACTGTTTGACCTGTCAAAACCGGCCGCCATCAGAGGCCATTTATGTCGTATTTTCCGTCGCCACCCAAACGCTGCAGTATAGTATTAAAAGCTCCTTCCTTTATCTTTTTATTCAATGATATATACCGGGTGTAAATGAATTGTGGTACACCCCCTTTTTTTGGAAAGAGGAAGTAATTTTGGATACAAATGCACTATTTTGGTTAATTTTTATAACCTCAAAAAAAAATTTAAAAAAATTTAGTTTTTTGTTAAGGGTGCCGTGACCTGCACAAATTGATTTTTATTATGTCAACAATTGTCCAAAAAACTATTTTGTAAATTTTAAATAACATTTAGGTTACTTTAATCGGCTTTGAAGGTTGCGGAATCGGTTTTTTGACAAAAAGTCAATTTTTTTAAATGGAACCATGCTGGTACTAGCAGTTATTTAAATGGAGCATCTTTTAACGAATCCATCAATACCAATAACTTGTATTTTTATTAAGAATCTACTTCAAAAATTTCAAATTATTGTGAAAATTTATTAAGAGATCCTGTTAATCGCAGTACACTGTGCATAACTAAAAAAAAACAAACGATCGTTGTTTTATGTTTAACTACTATAGTCATTTAATTAAAAAGTCTAAAAATTTTGGTAATCATTTTTATATAATTAGATTACTGCGATTAAAAGGATCTCTTAATAAATGTTCACAATAATTTGAAATTATCGAAGTAGATTCTTAATAAAAATACAAGTTGTTGGTACCGATAGATTCGTTAGAAGATGCTCCATTTAAATAACCGCTAGTACCAGCATAGTTCCATTTAAAAAAATTTACTTTTTGTCAAAAAACCGATTTCGCAACCTTCAAAGCCGATTAAAGTAACCTAAATGTCATTTAAAATTTACAAAAACGTTTTTTGGACAATTGTTGACATAATAAAAATCAATTTGTGCAGGTCACGGCACCCTTAACAAAAAACTAAATTTTGTTTAAAAAAAAATTGAAGTTATAAAAATTAACGAAAATAGTGCAGTTGTATCAAAAATCACTTCCTCTTTCCAAAAATATAAAAATATACAGGGTGTTCCATTTAAAATAACAAAGTTGGGGTCATTTCCGGCGAAACCGGAAGTGAAACAAATGTGTGCAAGGTCTTAAAAAGCCCGGTTTTTTGGACATATCATATGTCTAAAATTTCATTTATTTAAAATCAAAACTAAAGAAAAAAAGGGGGTGTACCACACTTCATTTACACCCGGTATGTCGTAGGCATAATGTGAAATCCGGCATTTTATAAAACGCCTAGGCACAAAACTATTAGCTTCATTTTTATTATTTATTTTTAAAAAAAACTTTAACCAACCTTTAACCTGACCCTCTACTGCTGACCAAATGAATGAGGGTCAGGTTAAAGGTTGGTTAAAGCTTTTTTTTTGTATGAATACAAATGTATGGGTCTAAGAAAAAGTCATAATTTGCTCGTTTTGCCGGTTTTTTATAAAATGCCTAGGCGTTTTATAAAATGCCGGATTTCACATTATGCCTACGACATATATATGTTCAAATAATCGGGTTTTTTACACACATGATATGTCTAAAATTTCATTCAATTATATACAAAACTAAAGAAAAAAAGGGGGTGTCCGAACTCAGTTGCATGCGAATAGGGTTTTAAATATTGTTATGATTTAGGTCCAATGGATTACAAAACTATACTGATAATCAAAAAAAAAATTAAGTAAAAAGTGTTTATTTATGACTTTTTTTTCTAATTACGCAATAAAATATAGTTTTTTAGCAAAACAAAAATAAAATTGTACACCGCTAAGACAATAGCTAAATGAATACATAGAAGATTCTGTGAAAGAATATTTACAGCCGTTATCAATATTTAACAGCATTTTAATTATATACCGACGTTTCCATACCTCACTTAACTTTGTACGTGTTTGGAAATTAAATTATTGGCACTTGAAGTAAAAAACAATTTTTATAAACCCTCGTAATTTCGTTTATAAGTAATAAAAACAATATAACTCAATGTACTCTGGTAATACGCTCGTAAACCAACTTTTCACCCCCCAATTGAGTTTTATTATTATCACTATTATTATTATTACTCAGCTTGAGTGTCATTCCCGCCTACATTTTTACTTCCTAAAAAAACGAATAAACTCAAATTACATTTTCTTGTTTTTTCCTACTTTACCGGATTATTATTAAGAAGTCAGCAACGCAAATAAAAACAATGGCAAGAGACCAATTTAATGCGGATTATAATTATTGCACCAATTGCAATGGTACCTATTCAAACTGTGTTACGCTAAAAAGTCATATAATTAGATTACTAATTTATGTCAGTTTCGTTACTGCAAAGACACCATATTACCGCAAAATATAATGAATATTTTAGCCCAAATAAATAGATAAATTAGATGCAGAACATAAAATGAGTTAATATGGTTTATTAATAAGCACTCCAATTTTTATATTAATTGCAAATAAAAGATTTATTCAAACACTGGTAATTTTCAATTTGCATTAGGTAAAAATTTATTAATTAATTAAGTTTAAACCAACTTTTTTCAAAATATTTTACGATAATAATACATAATCTTTTTATTTTAGAACGATAACATTTTTTTAAAATACAAAGACTATTAAAATTAACATGGTCAATTTTAAAGGGAACATTTTAATTTTAAATCATATATAATCAAAAATCATATTACAGCTTAGTATAACTTTTATAAAACACTATACATATAGAGTGATTGATTGAGACCGGGACTTAAAAATATATGAAGAATGAAAAAGTGTATGGATCTGAAATTTTGGTTATGACGATAATAACATGTGATCTGTTTATTAAAAATATTTTCAATATGGCGACACTTCCGGAAATACCAGAAGTTGACGTCTACTTTCTTATTTCAAATACAATGGTCTATTTTTGATTGCGTATTTGAATTTAAAACGCTATTTTCGAGGGACTTTTATTGGCATTCCCTATACCTAAGTGCAGTCATTTTTTAGATTTTTGGACTTTTTTGAAAATTTTTTGATGCTTAATATTATCTAACGCCGCCTGTTTTGAAGAAAAAACGCTTAAATTTAGACCATGCCTAGAAGAAACCTTGGAGTACATCCTGGAATTTTTGCAATCGATGCATTACTTACAGGGTGTCCAAAATTTAATTTTCTTTTAATACAACTTCAGACCAGTAAAACTCGTTTTTTTCAAAGACAATGCCCAAACTTTTTTTTCATTTTTTAATGCAAAATTACATTCTGCATCAATCTGTATTAGCATTTCCTATACCTATCTGCAACAGTTTTTAAAAATTGTTGAGAAAATTAAGAGAAATTGAAACATTTTTAAATAGTAAGCCTTGGAAATGCCAACAAATGCCAATATTAATAACTGTAAACCAGTGTTATTGCGTTTGTCTGAAGTATCCATGAAAATAGAAGATCAAGAGTATTCAAACATGGATATTTTGAACTTATTTTATATTCATGAAGAATGTCACATGACCTGTATAAATTGAATTTTATTATGTCGAAAAGTGTCCAAAAAAGTTTTTGTAAATTTTAATTGACATTTAGGTTAGTTTAATTAAGTCATAAAATTTGCGATATAGTTTTTCAACACGTATTAATTTTTTTTATTTTTTATAATTACTGTCAGTAACTAAAACCATTGTTTTAATTTAAACCTCAATGATTACCATGTTACAACAAACTAGGGGCTGCGAAAATATTTTAGGATATCTGGGGGGTCACGACTACTTAAAGGTTACTGGATTAGAGCAATGTTTACAAAAGTGTGACACGTGTACGGAGGCGGAGCGACGGGGGGCAAGGGGGGTATCGATGCCCCGGGCGCGTCGTGAGGGGCGCCTCGAAGACAAAAAAATTGTGACGTTTATTTTACTTATATAAAGCCAGAAAACTAAAATGCCATTATAGTTTTAAAATTTGTTCGAATTTTCATTACAGTGTATTTAAATAAATAATACAACATTATTTTACTTGAAACTCACAATCTACAATAAAAATAGGGACGAGGGGGGGGGCGCAAAAAAATAATATGCCCCGGGCGCCATTTACCCTCGCTACGCCTCTGCACGTGTACCCTCGAGGGTACGTGAAAGGGTTTTAAGGGGTACACAGGTTTTTTTTCCTCAAACTTTTTTTTTCATTTTCTAATGCAAAATGTCATTTTGCATCAATCTGTATTAGCATTTCCTATACCTATCTGCAACAGTTTTCGAGTTATTAAAAATTTTTGAGAAAGTTAAGAGAAATTGAAACATTTTTAAATAGTAAGCCTTGGAAATGACAACAAATGCCAATTTAATAACCGTAAACCACTTCTATGACGTTTGTCTGAAGTTTCCATGAAAATGGAAAATCAAGAGTATTCAAACACGAATATTTTGAACTTATTTTATATTCATGAAGAATGTCACAAGATTATTGAAAGATGAAAGAACTTGCCGTGTGTTCAGTGAGAGGTATCCTCATTTGACTGTAATGACCAGACAGAATAGAATCCATTTTTTTGCAATTTAGAAGTGTGAAATCTGCTAGTATTCAACCTAAGCGTGTGACAAATAATGAAACTAACGATGTTAACATCCTGGGATATTTTAATGACCATCCTCAGCTGTCAATTCGAATGGCAGCGCAAGACTCGAGTTTAACATACTATGCTGTACAAGCTACATTAACAATGCACAACTATTCGTTCGCACTTTTAATAATCTTCTGATATTGTCCATGAATGTGAAATAAGTTCAAAATATTCGTGTTTGAATACTCTTGATTTTCCATTTTCATGGATACTTCAGACAAACGCCATAGAAGTGGTTTACAGTTATTATTATTGGTCCTTGTTGTCATTTACAAGTAGAGAGTCCTTCCCGGGAATTCCCGGGCGGGAATTCCCAGGAAATTTAACCAAAAAATATTTCCCGTTTCCCGGGAATAGTGAGTCCTTCCCGGGCGGGAAATCCCAAAAATTCTAAAAAAGTATTTCCCGTTTCGCCGTATTTTGAAATGATTGGCTCATACTCGGTATTGGACTTACACTGACGATATGTATTTCATATCTTTTCAACTCACATCAGATCCGCGCGAACTACCACACAAGCAAGACTAGGACAGGGTGGCGTTTATGCTGACGTGTTGTTTCATGTGTATATTTAATGCGGTTTTCCTGATTTAAATGACAAATTGGCTGTAGCTATAAATGCAGCACTTAAAATTAAAAGAAAAGGCACCCAATTGCCACTTAATCAGACAACATATCTACAAAAGGAATTTCAATTATACAAAAATACAGGAAACATAACTAAAAATTTGAAGAAGTTATTGGACGCTTTATTGACCATACAGCCCACATCAATTGAGAGTGAAAGGGTATTCTCAGCGTCATCCAATTTTTGTACAAAAAAAAAATCAAATTTGAGCGATCGTTCTCTTAATTGTCTTACATTTTTAAAATCTTATTTTTTAAATCAAAAATAAATTAAATAGCATTTAAAATGAACAATTATATATTATATGTTAATTTATAATGAAATACTTTTTTATGTTACGTTTTTTATAATGATATAGTTTATCATGTTATGTTTGTTTATTTCCAATTAATTTTTTTTTTTGTTATTTTCTTATTAATATTTCATTTTTATTATTTTATGAATTAAATGTATTTGTTTTTTTGAAAAAAATGTGTTTTTCAATTATTTTTCTACACTTACAAATTTTTCTTCCTAATTTCTAAAACTTTTCATTTTTCCCGGGTTTTCCGGGTTTCCCGGGAAAAATGAATTCAATTTTCCGTTTCCCGGGAACAAAAATAATCCGGGAAACGTGACTCTCTATTTACAAGGCTTACTATTTAAATATGTTACAATTTCTCTTAATTTTATGTTAAATTGTTAATAACTCGAAAATTGTTGCAGATAGATATAGAAAACGCAAATACAGATTGATGCAGAATGTAATTTTGCATTAGAAAATGAAAAAAAAGTTTAGGCATTTTATTTGAAAAAAACGAGTTTGTGGTCTGAAGTTGTATAAAATAAAATAAAATTTTGGACACCCTGTAAGTAATGCTCCGATTACAAAAATACAGGATCGACTCCAAGGTTCTTATAGGCATGGTCTAAATTTAAGCGTTTTTTCTTCAAAAATGGCGGCGTTAGTCGTTAGATAATATTAGACATCACGATGAAAATCAAAAAATTTTCAAAAAAGTCCAACAATCTAAAAAATTACTACACTCAGGGATAGGAAATGCTAATAAAAGTCCCTCTAAAATAATGTTTTGAATCCAAAAATGCAATAACAAATAGACCATTGTATTTGAAATAAGAAAGTAGACGTCAACTTCCGGTATTTCCGGAAGTGTCGCCATCTTGAAAATATTTTCATTAAATAGATCAGATGCTATTATGGTCATAACCAAAATTTCAGATCAATACCCTTTTTCATTCTTCATATATTGTTAAATCCCGGTCTCAATCAATGTAACGATCCTTAAAATTAAGGGATGGTTTTTGAATTTTAATATAACATGCCGTTTTCTCTTTATATAAATATTATGCTTTACTAACTAAATATAAACATTCATTTCTGTTTTACGAGCAAATCATAAAATATTCAAACGTTGATGTTAAAAATCCACTGGGAACAACTTCAGACAATTCAGTTCATTGCAACCGTATACTCAGCTCATCGATGTTGAATAGCTAAAAACCAATCCCATAAAAGCTTAATTTTGTTTTTCACTGAAAACATCTCTTTTATTGTATTAGTTTGAATTATTTATAATTAGTTACTCTTTACAACAATTTCATTGAGTAATAAACTCGGAATATAGTCTTTTAGCGTCCAACAACACCCCAAGTTGTGAAATTAATGAAGTTGATACGTTACAACCGTTCTAGGCGTTGAAACAATCTTAAGTGATACCAAAGTTTCCAAGACAATAATTAAACTAATTTTTCAGTTGTCAAAACAATATAACTACGTTACTGGCGTCCGGAAAATTACAGAAAACCATTAATTATGTTATTCATAAAAGTAATTATTTGAACAAACGATATTAATTTTAAATGAGCAATAAATGCTAGCAAATTTTAATAATTAATAAATTATAGTCGTTCATTATGTTTCAAAATATCACCACTTAAAAACGGGTTATTGAACTCGTTACTATATTTTTCTCTTTTTCTTTCAGAGTGTTTATATTATTTATTATGTGCCATAACAGTATCGTTTTTATAAATTTATTTTCCAAAACTTCCAGTTTCCTTACACAAAATTTGTGACTAGACGAAACCATAAAATTTAACGGCTCCGTATAGATTTACATGAAACAATTTCATACCGACAAACATCACACAAAACTTTTAAGGTTTACTACAATATACGAGTGCTTTGTTAAAATAATAAGATCTTTGTACATTCCCACGAGTTATCAGGTTTAAAATATTAGTACTTTAACCCCATTCTTGCTGTCAAACCGATCAAAAATGCAGAACTTTAAAAGTTGCAGAAAAACAACTTGTTAGATATGACATAAAACTTGGAAAGATTCATATTCCTTCAACATGGCTACAATGGAGTTTTTTTTTAATTCGTTCGAATGCAAAAAAAAGGAATTCTTAAGTTGTACATTGTAGGTAGGTACATACAAGTTTTAGATATTTTTTTTAAATAACTTATCTTATTAAGCATCTTTTTTAAGAGTATCTTAACTCTCCGTCAATATATTTCTAATTTATGACAAAAAAGTTATTTATTTTTTAATTAAACTTTTGTATAGTAGTACATAAATTTTAAATTAAATGTATAACTTCGAGTAAATGTGCAATTTAAAGCTTACGTTTTCTACATTACGTTTAGGTTTAAATAATATTAATTATACCGGGTGATTCAGTTTGATTGTCGCACCCCTATAACTTTTTAATTATTGAAAATAACCCCAACAAACCTAATATTTTTGGAAACGGCGGCAAATTCTCTATTAAATGATGTGCATTTGTTATCTCTACGATGACGTATGTCAAATCCGCGATAGGCAACTGTTTTTTTTTTAATTACATAGTAGATATGACATTTTTATGTTGAATCGGATAAAGAATTTAATTCTAAATCTGGCCGTGTATTAAAAAGGTATGCTTACATAAGCAATTTTTCGAGAAAAATCAGTTCAAAGTTTATTCAGATCATAGCAAACAGTCTATTTCAGTGGTTCTTAACCTTTTCGTAGTCGAGGCCCCCTAAATATCCTAAAATATTTTCGCGGCGCCCTAGTTTGTAGTAACAAAAATATTACGAATTATTTAAGAAGATAATCTCTCCGATGGTTCAAGTAAAATAAGGAGCAAAAAGTATTTTTTCTTAAGATTTCAATATTTTAAAAAGTAAAAACATTTTATAAATTTTTCGCGGCCCCCCGGTTAAGAATCGCTGGTCTATTTAAAATAACAAATTCAATTTAATTTTTTTATGTCAACGTTTATTATTTGTTTTTATTTTTATTAAAAATTAATTTTTAAAACATTTCTATTGATAGTTATAGTATAATTTTTAAGATTTGATCGTTTTTTGTTTTGTTAAATAGATTGTTTGCTATGATTTGAATAAACTTTGAACAGAATTTTCTCGAAAAATTTTTTTTGCAAGCATACTTTTTTTGTACATGGTAAGATTCAGAATTAAACTCTTTATCCGAATCAACAAAAAAATGTGTATTATGTAATTTAAAAAAAAACAGTTGCCTATCGCGGATTTGACATACGTCATCGTAGAGATAACAAATGCACATCATTTAATAGAGAATTTGTCGCCGTTTCCAAAAATATAAGGTTTGTTGGGGTTACTTTAAATAATTAAAAAGTTATAGGGGTGCAACAGTCAAACTGAATCACCCGGTATAGTTAATTTTAACGGAAACCTGACAAATTAGAACACACAACGTTTGTTATATTTTTCGTACTTTACTTCTAATGCTGCTGCTCTTTCACCGACCACCTACAGAATAAATAGGTTTCTATAAGGTGCTGGAAGATACAAGAAGAACAAATTGTATATGTACAACCATGCCCAGCCACTTGTGGTGCTAAAAATGCAGCGCAAATAAAGGTTGATAAGCGTTAACTAACACATTAAGCAAATAATTGTCAAACATTCGTTGTAAATCATAAACTGTAAATAAATAAGTAAAATAAACATTAGGTTTGCTCCAGCAGCGCTATTTACTACCGCATGAACTATCAGGATTCTGTGCAGTATCGATATCGCGTTATAGCATTGTTTCTGATGCTTCACCGGACACTTAGTCGGCTGTTCCTGCTATACTACTAGTCCAAAAGTAGTTGGACTAGTTTGCGGACGATCAAAACAGTACATGGATTAGGACAAGAACTACGCTGGGATTGTTTCACGCATGCGCTGTTTACAACTAACGTTGCCTCTTGCATCGCTCTCTCAACCCTATGTAGTATTGGTTTCTTAAGATATTGACGCTTGCGGTGCGCAGATTTCTATGAAGCCAATACATACAAATGTCATTTACAGTCACGGATCTCGTTAAAGCGTTCCAGCAGTGACTAATATATTTAATTAGTCCATAGTTGACGCATGTGCATAAACGAATTCATGTATTAGTCCATGAAATAGCAAATTTTGGTCTGCTTGAAGAAACTTATTGCTAAATCAAGGTAAAAATGTTTGAAATAATCTAACAATTGTAATAAATCTTCGTTTCACAAACAATAATATAAGGGTTAAATTTCATTAGATGATTGCTTATAATAATAATTTATGCCAATTAATGATACTTAAATGTGGTTTCCTGTTTTTTGTTATAACTAAATGATAAAAACTTGTTCTTTTTAATAGTTTTTATTAAATAACAATAAGTGAATAATATCTCTTCCAAATTATTATGTACGAACAAGCATATCAGCTTTATAATTGTAAAATATAATGAGAAACGACTTTGAACTTGAGTTTCAGCATGTCAATAAAGCGCAATGCTGTTTAATTTCCTTTCAGGGTTGCCAACAAACAATTGCCAAGTTTAAGTTAATATTATTGCGGCGTGTTGGAAAATGTATTACACAATGTTGTGGAAATAGGTCTCGTTTTCGGTTATTTTCAGTATTCTCTAAGTCATGTCTCGATGCTGAAAGCATTTCGTATCGTCGTAAATTTTATAAGACGTTCTGAACGTAACCCTAAAAATATAAATAAGATGTTTCTTAAATTAACATTATTCTAAGGAATTTCTTATTTGAATGATCAACAATTAATTAACAGCTAATGAGGTTTTCAGAATGTTTATTTAATAATATCTTTAACACTTTTAATGCGTTGCTTTCTTAATATATTTACTTTGTATACTAATGCATATTCGAGGTATTTAAAAAACTTCTTTTTGGGACATGTACTACATTTTTATTAACTTTAATTATCATTTTGATTAACAACTTGGCAAGATTTTTTAAAATTTCAATTCACGAAAAATATTGGTTCTGGCCAATGTATGTACAGGGTGGTCCAAATTCGATGGAATTACATGGGTATCGCGCTTAATATTCACGGTAGAGAGACGCTATAATTGGCAAGAATATGCAATTTTTTAAAACAAAATCAGAACCATTTTCAATATTCTATCATTTCCTGTTTTTAAGTTATTAGAAAAAAAAGTGTGTTTTGTTATATTAATAATGTGTGATATCTCCGTTATTGTTGTAAATATCGAAAAAGTTAATGGAGATCATTTTTAGATATTTTTATGTGAAATACGACGATATTAAAAAAAAGTACGATCGCCGTTCAAAATTTATGACACAAACTAACTTTTTATTAAATGGAACCTATAGTTGACTATGACCTATTTCAATTGAATTTTTTTTCTCATTCCAAATATATGTAAAAGAATTGATGAGTTATTTTTAACAATACACAAGTTACAAAGGTTTTTTTAAAGAAAAACATAGTAAGCTCTGAAAACAAAACAAAAACAAGGTGTAAAACCTTTTAAAAGTAATTTGGTACAAGTTACGTCGGTTTTTTATTTGTTGTTAAGAAAAAAATTACAAATATTTGAACATAAGATAAACAACAACATAGCCGGAATCAGCAGTAATGTAGTATATTGTTGTTTGTTCTATGTTCAAATATATATAATGTTTATCACAACAACAGATTAAAAAACCTTCGAAACTTGTACCAAATGAGTTTTAAAAGGTTTTACACCTTGTTTTTTATTGTTTTCACAGCCTACTATGTTTTTCTTTAAAAAAAAAAAAAAAAAACCTTCTTAACTTGCGTATTATCGAAAATAACTACATCAACCCTTATATATTTGGAATAAGAAAAGTTAAGGAATCAAAATAGGTTATAGACAACTGAAGCTTCCATTAAAAAAAGTTAATTTGGGTCATACCTTTTAACGGAGATCGTAAGAAAATTTTTTACTATCATCAATATTTTCCTCGATATTTACAACAATAACGGAGAAATGACAAATTATAAATATTTTTTTAAAAAACTGTTTTTTTTTTCCAATAACTCAAAGACCAGAAATAATAGAATATTTTTAAAAACGTTTCCGAGTTTGTCTCAAAAAAATGCATATTTTTGGTAATTCAACCTTTCTCTATCTTGAATATTAAGCGAGATGCCCATGTAATTCCATCGAATTTGGACCACCCTGTACTGTCTATCCTGCCACTTCACAGTGTTGCCAAGATCTGTTCGTTTTAAATGCATTCTAAAGTTTGGCCAAAAACCCTTGTAATTAAATTATTTTTTTACTTTGCTTTATAGTGATGCTTTATATTTATGTGTCTTCATTTTATCATCTATAAGAAGCAAGTTTTTTTTTTAATATCATGGCTTTAATCATATATAAAGTTGTGCAAAAATGCGTTGTACTGATATCAAGGTTTTTGTGTTTTAATTCAGACATCAAAGGACCTTGAAGAACATATGTTATGCATATCTGTTAAAACTTACTATATGGATAGATACATTAAGATATCATTTAACAAAAACAAATTAACCACGTGACTCTTCTTATTCGCTTTAAAATCACTAAAAGTAGGACATAAAACTTTGTTTTTGCTGTCAATGACGATTTTGTGAATTGAATCCTTGGCCTTAATTGTTAAATTTAGCGTATAACATTTGACTTACCATTTCTGTATTCTGTCAACATAACTTGCTGTTATAGGTACAACACAAATTTTCCGGAAACTAATGGTTCGGCACCTCGTTTAGTCCGGCCAAAATTACGAAAGAGAACTTGAAACTCCTGCGGTCCCCAGACTAGCGTTGTGTGTAGGGTGCGCTTATTTTCATTATTTACACCACTTGGTGGTGATACCGCAAAAAAAATGAGATTCTTATTTAGCTAAAATTTAACTTTAATTATGACTTTACGGTTAGTCCGGTAAAATGGTTAATCCGGCAAGGCTTTAACACCAATTGTGCCGAAAAGTCGGCGATGCATCTGTATTACATCAGGGATTGTAAATTTACCGACTTTTTGAATTACCGGTCATTCGGTAAAACTGACAATCAAAACCGGTTTACCAGTAATTTACCAGTATTATTATATATATTTATAATATATTGTTTCTTTTTTAGATTTTTGCGGTTACTAACATTTTTAATATAGTTTTCAAAGTTTATCCGCGTCGCCCCTATAGTGAGAACTTGCCGAAACGTCGAGCCAATTTAAATATTACCCGGATAAACTCCGAAAACCATATTAAAAATAAATATATTTATATACATTTATTTATTATGGAACTGATTGAGATAGTTGAAGCCTAAACTATCCCAATCAGTTTCATACAATATATTAGTTAACAGCCATCAACGTAATATTTTTTTATGTAATATTTATGTAATACAATATAAAATAACAATATATAATATATAAAATAAAAATATTACAAAAAATATAATCCAGCATTACAAAAAACACATGAAAATAAAACTATTCTGAACATAAAATATAAAATGATATAACATAAAATATGTTGTCAAATTATTAACAATATTTTTTATTTTAAACTTTTCTTAAAAAATAAGCACGTAGAAAACATAATTTATCTTTATCGTCTCCTAATTGCGACCTAATTTTTGTACAAAATAATCCAGCCGCGGAAAAAGCTCTTTCGGCTTCTACTACATTTGTTGGTCGAGTAGTGAGTAAACAATCATATGCCATTTGTATGTTTTCCCCTTATTTTTCTCTTTGAAAATACGTTAATTTTTTTTCGATTATTTGATTTAGATTTTTATCATGATTAGAAAGACATTGTAAAATTACCGGAATTACCGGTAAAAAACTGGCAAATTACCGGTAAAATTTGAAGAGCATTATTTGCGATTTACCGGTAAACCGGTAAACCGATTTACCGATATTACAATCCCTAATTACATCTACTGTAGTTGCTACCTTTGTGTTACCTAAGGTAATTATGAGTATTTGTTAGGTCATCATTATCGATTTAAAAAAATGTATATATATATTTAAACACTCATGAAATGTTTTTATATGTTTTTTTTGCCTTTTAATAATTTTTTTGAAGTTGTTTAGAAAAACGAACTTGATCATTGAGATGGTATTGATCTTTGAGACACCTTGTTGAAATGCTGTATTTGTTATATAGATGATTTTCATTCAATGAATTATCATGGTCATGAGACGTAGTAGTGCATTGGTTTAACCAGGACAAAGTGACGGAAGATGTAGAAACCAAGACTATTGACTGTTCACGGACAATCGCTGATCACATCAGCGCTTGCAGCTTGAGACCGCACTATTCTGACTGGATGGGGTTGTTGCCATCCGTTGTAAATGCCCCCAGCTAATCATTTCAAACTTCCAACATATCAAATGCTGTAGTATTAGTTTTTATGCTTTTATAAATGCCGAAATCAACGTTGAATATACGCTGATGTACCACAATTTTTATTGCGGCTACTTTATTAAACAGTAATTTTTAAAATGTGAATACTTTGTGCATATATGAGATAGAAGTTAAAATGTACCACTTTTAACTGCGACAAAAAGTCTATTCAAAATGGTAAAGTGCACACACAATAAAATTTTCAACAATTGTGCAAAATTTCATTTCTTTCGCATGCATTCAACGATAACGTTCATTAAAAGTTATTTTAATATGAGCTTTAACTTTCATTTACTCAAGTAAATTCGTTAAAGCAAAACCATTAATTGTTTAGTTACTGTAAACATTTTACAGCAGTATGTTTATTAACCTTAAATGCATTTTAATTTTAAATTTCAGTGTTATTTCATATTTACAGAACTTCAGATACAAATTTGATATTGATAAAAGTTTTTTAAATACTTTTCCAGTCTTATTAAATTGTTTTTGGTGAAACTTAAAATTTTTTGCATGAACTAACGATATGGAGTTTTTAATGTCATTATTTCAATTCTTGGGCCATCATTCATATATCATTATATTGTTTATTAAAATTAAATTAAAACAGCCTGTTATGGTATTTTCTGTCCGAGATTCTTTCAACCTCGGAGAAAACAAATGATGTAGAAAAACCCGAGTGGACCCAGAACAATCAATCACGCGTATCCGAAAACGATTTAAATCTTTTTATTATTAGTTTATTATAGTAGCAATGTTGTAAAATTTGTTCAGATCGGCCGTGAATGTACTAAATTATCGAGTATTTTTTCAGCGTGGGCAGCAAATCTCAAATTGCTATTAATCAGTTGCAGTAGTCCTGGAAACGAACACCCCTTCTAAAAGTTCGAGTCATCTTAATTATAAGGCCATCGAGCAGCATTTTTTTTTAAATTTCTCATCAAAATGCAAAAGACTTTAAATTATTTTAAAGTAACGACAACAGAAACATTTATGTTGAATACATTCAAGTACCAAGTAATGTAAACTACATCTCGGATTTATTTACATAAAAAGGCGTTTTTAAAAAAATTTGTTAATTATTTAAAACTTACATAATTTTTTCATTATCCAAAAACAATGAAATTCAATTTTTATATATTTATTTGAAGTATTGAATTACACTATGTAAATGCAAACGAGACATTTTAATCCATTGTGGATTTTGTGCCACTTGACACATTGTTTAAAGCAATAAGAAACCTTCAGGGTTGTTCAAAAGGTCTGCAACAAAAGGAACAATTTATTATTAACAATTTCTCAGGAAATGTTATTGTTGATAAAAAATGATGAATGAACTAAAATTAACTTTAAGGTGAAAAAAGCTCATAGCAGGTAGGGGAGGGTAGGGCAAGATGACGTACGGGGCAAGTTGACGATCACGGTTTTTAATATCATGTGCATGCACCAACCCTACAGTAACCCAATGTTTATAACCTATCTATAGCCTAGTTGTAACATGCGCCAATAAATGGCGCTGGCCCCAAACGCAGACGAGCTATATCAGAAAATGATATTCCCAGCATGCTGATGTAAAACTGTTAGTGTAAAATATAAGGGTTTTTGCAAATACACGAGGTAAGAATCGAGTTTTTCCTCATTTGCTACATATTATAGACTGCTAGAATTGTGTCGATGTCTCAAAATATGTTCAATTATCGATAACGCGTTTAAGAAATTCAAAAAAAAATTAAAAGTTAACTCGGGGGCAAGTTGGCGGAGGCAAGATGACGAATTCGTCAAGTTGCCCCATTGTTACATCAACTTTCCCCTAGATGATTACAATGGTACTTAGGAAAATGTAGCTAACTCCTGCAGATGGTAAGAAACTATGTTAAAAAGACCAATCGCCAATCCTGGTCGAAAAATGCCTTAATTATAGCACTTCATGCTGTCGAGGAAGAAAATGTGACAGTTAACAACGCCAGCCAAATGTATAAAATACCGAAACCTACTCTTCGTATTTTAATCAGGCGTGCGATTATTTTCTTGTAAACAACCCGAGAAAAAAAATAACCGACAGAGAAATTGGAAAACTGTTTGGGCAGGCCTATTTAAAATCTGCAACTGTAGGCACAGCAGTTAAAAGCTTCAAAAAATGTGGAATTGAACCATATATAACCCCGGAGTATTCGACGACGCAGATTTCACACCTGCCTCAACAACCGGACGGGCTAATCCGGAGGTTGCTGATATTCATGAAGCATTAGAAAAACAACGTATGGAGATGATGTGTTAAGTGACGACGACGACGAACCCCTAATTAACTTAATGATTACAAAGGACACTCGAAAATCAGATTCGCCGTCACCAAGTCCTGCTGGAGTACAGACTTTCGAAACGCAGAAAGATCAAAATTTACCAGGACCTTCTGGAGTACAAACGCCGAAGTCATCAAGAGCAGCGCATAGCCCTAAAACTTTTACGGAAATTAGACCATACCCAAAATACAACCGACCACAAACCATGCGATGGAAGAAACAGAAATCTTGTGTGTTAACCGCTACGCCAAACAAGGAGGAACTTGAGGAAAAAAAGAGGGCAAAAAGATGTAGCCTTAACCAAAAAGGGGAAGGATGAAACACTAAAACGCTCCGTTTTCAAAAAGTCATCACCAATTGAAAGTGCTACTACGAAAAATAAAGAATATTTGTGCCGCGGCTGTGGAGGACTCTATTCAGAGCCTCCAACTGAAGACTGGATTATGTGTCTCCAGTGCTCTGGTTGGTGGCACAGGTTACGAGGGTGAAGGTGCATATAAATGCGAAATATGTGCGTAATCGTCATCTTGCCCCGATATGTTCGTCATCTTGTCCCATAGGTGGGGCAAGATGACTAAAATACAGTGTGTTTTTATTTTTTTCCTCAAGTGTTTATATGATTTCTGGTTTCTCGCCCTTCCAGTTTGTAGTAAACTCATATATGTATGTCACCATTATAATTTGTTTAAAAAAAAAACTGCATATATTTTTTACTCACAATTTCCGTTAAGCTAGTCAACTTGCCCCACCCTCCCCTACACTGTAATTTTAGCGATTTCAGAAATATTCGCAAGAATAAAGTTTTGTTGTTGAACTTGTTTATAATTAAAGGGTAGTTCACACGGTGACGCTAGCGTCGCGACATCAAATGTCACGACATCGCTTGACATTCAGTGTTGCGGCACTAGGTGTTTACACGTAAAATGATAGATATATTTGAGCGTCGCGACATCAAAATAAAAATGGCCGCTCTTGTAACTGCAGCAACGAGTGTTGTAGAGCAACTAATTATTTTGAAGTATCTATATTCCGGAATAGACTTGTCCCATAAGCAGGTGTATTGTTGATAATGCTCTAAAATCGTTGGAAGATCTATTGAGGACATGATAAATTGGAAATCGATGACAAACAAAGGTAGGGGAAAGTACCTTTGAATGAGACAGTCCTTGGATGGGACATTCTTAATAAACTAAAGTTAACACAAATCTTTATGTACGTGCATAGATGGTAAATCGCGTACCTAATGTACAAGCACATTTCGAAGTTCTCATGTTGTATACAACACGATTGTATTACATACATTAGGTACGCGATTTACCATCTATGCACGTACATAAAGATTTGTGTTTAACTATAGTTTATTAAGAATGTCCCATCCAAAGACTGTCCCATTCATGGGTACTTTCCCCTATATTATTTGTCTGTTATGTCAAAGTATAAAAGTGTAGTTAGGCTTACGTCAAATGCCGCATTGTCAATATCGGTGTCGCAACATCGCGGCACGCGTCATGACATCGTGGCATCGCAACATCAGGCTGTTCAGACGACATTTAATGCCACGACATCTAGTGTCACGACGCTAGTGTCACCGTGAGAACTACTCTTAAATCAGTTTTAGGCCATGCACCAGTTTTTATCAAAAATACATTTTCTTGAGAAATCGATAATAAAAAAAAACTTTTTCATTTATTGCATGCGTTTTAAATAACCCTGTAGGTATTTAAGTGTTTCTAAAATTCCAAAAATAAAAATAAATTCAGCCTTACTCGTTTTTAATACTCCAATCATTTAAGCTTTTGATACTAGGACTAAGAATTTTTCCATTAAAGTTATAAAAACCAATACAAGATAAATATATTAAAATATATTGCACTACTAAAAACATAAATTTTATAAAATTAAAATGTAATTGTTTCGCTTCTGCAGAAAACTGATTTCATTTCGCTTTTTTCAAACCGATTTTGCAACTACAGCATAGATCAGTGTTCCTCAAAGCGTCGTCCCCGGACCCATGAGGGTCTTCAATGTTTCTGACCCCTTGTCTTACGTGCGTTTTCATACTGTCTGAAAATCATCCAATTTAATTTATTTAATTGTTTTATATATTTAATCAATTATTAAATAAGATCAGTTATCTGTACATTTTATTTCAACAAATAATAACGGTGAGTTATAATAAAAAAATATAAAAATATTGTCTAAAACAAACAATTCGTTGGGGTCCTCTGTAAGCTTCTGATTTTGGAGCGGTCCTTAGAATAAAAAGTTTGAGAAACACTGGCATAAATATTCATATACTAACAGTTGCGTCGCTCTCATCTAAACATAAAAAAACGCTAAACGTTTCAAAATATTTTATGCTATTAACTGAAAGCACTGTTTATTCAATAATATAGATTTACCCACCAAACAGTAGTAAAAGTTTTAAATATGCAATAATATTTCATTATTAGGCGATCACTCAAAGCGTTGTTTTTTATACCATGAATAAGTTTGTGTGCGCTGCAGGGGTAAAAAGGAAGCTGCTATAATATGATTTATGACATTTTATAGCGCAAATTGTAAACTGTAATTATTTAAAAGCTATGCCATTATAAAATGTGGGTTTTTTATACTTCACGTAAAACAAACTAGGTAAGCTGAAAGTTTAACTGAAAGATTATCAAGTGCATTGAGTGAGTCGATGGAAATTTTGAGAGCCGAAGCGGCACTATTTCACGTGGTTAATAAACTTGTAATATTTGTTACAGTCAACATTAATTTTAATTCAACGCTCAAATATACTGCTTAAAAACAGAAACAAAATGTTTAAGAGATTAAACATTTTTACTATTTAAAGTGATATTTATCTACCTATAATAATATCAAATCCAGCTTTTTCTCTCTTTTAATGGATATTGCTGAGAGACCATCTTAAGGGTTTTGGCTTTTAGTGGATCTTAGGTAGTTCCTGAAGAAACTTCTGTTTCACTTCGGTGGTAATGAATAATTTATGAAACCAGATGAAATCATTTAGTTTTCAGGTAAAAATACAAATATTGCACAACTTTATCTGGCAACTTATACAGGGTGTTTGAAATTCAAGTTAAAGCTTAAGGATCTCGCTTATTATAATAGCTACAGTATAGGTTTAAATTTGGCAAAGTTGCTAAATTCGGTGCTCATTATAAATTGGAAATATCTCCAACGGTATACGAGAAAATGGGAAAAAAACAAAAAGTACGATATTTGAAAATCTTCTGTAAATCGTTTGGATTGCAAAATATTTCGAGTATGTAAAAACCCTGCCCAAGCAGCTCTTTAAACCAAATCGGATGGTAATCACAAATTTTTACTAGGTCGATTGGTTTTTGTTTTATGACAACCAACTGTATCTTTTCTTATGGGTACAATTTTTGCCATTTGCATAATCAGGTAAAAAAAATATTTTTAATATTTTAATTCATTGATGTATTACACATGGTATTTTACGTCTACTTTTATTCTCAAATTTAAAAAAAAAATTAGTTTTGTACAAAAACCACTATAAGGCGAGGCCTGCCTTTGTAGTTTATGTCGTTCGTTACCATGACAACCAATCAACAAAATAAAAGTTTTAAAAACTTACTTGTCATCGTAATAAATTCGAATAAATGAACCTCAACAACTAAGGAAAACGTGACATGCTGCGAATTTTTTATTCATTGAATATATATTCTACTTGTTCAGTACAACAATATCCGAAAAAATACTTATTTTCAACTTTGGACAGCAATTTAAGTAAATATATATAAAGCATGTAAATAACATATTGCAAAACTTAAAAGAACGGTATGCTAAATATATCTAACAATAAAGTAAAAACTTATAAAAATTAAAACAAATTAAAGAAGATGTTCCAACAAATTTCCTCGTTTTGCAATGCATAACTGCAAGCGTTTTTAAATGTCCACAACCCGCGCTATTGTTCTTTGAGGAATTTCCCGAATGTTTTATTAATTCGAATTAATTACGATAACAAGTACACTACAGGCTTTCAAAAGTATTAATTTGTTGATTGGTTGTCATGGTAACGACATTAACTACAAACCGGTCTATCTCATTTATAGTGGTTGTTGTAAAACACATTTTTTCAAATTGGACAATGAATGTATGAATACATCAATAATTCATAAAGAAAAAAAAACTATTAGATTATGTAAACATCAAAAATTGCGCCCATTACAAAAAACAAAGTTGGTTGTCATAAAACAAAAACGAATCGACCTAGGAAAATTTGTGAATACCATCCGATTTGGTTTAAAAAGTTGCTTGAGCAATGTTTTTACATACTCGAAATACTTTAAAATCCAAAAGAGTTACAAAAGATTTCCAAATATCGTATTTTCCGGTTTTTTATAATTTTCTCGAATACCGTTGGGGATATTTTCAATTTTTCTTTGGATTATTAATGAGCACCGAATTTAGCAACTTTGCCAAATTTAAACCTATACTCTAGCTACTATAATAAGCGAGATCCCCATGCTTTAACCCGAATTTCAAACCCTGTATATTAGACATATATTAAATTTTAAGTAAAACTGTAGATATGATCCTAAAAAAAAGCCGAGGGGATAAAACAAAGTTGTCCTATTATACTATACAACATGTAGATTTATTTTCGGTACTAGACTGTGACGCTTGAATTTTTAAAGCACGTAAATAATCTAAACCAGTGGTCACCAAAATGTAGTAATAATCGCCCATAAATTACTAAAAGTATGTAAATAGCATTTACCTACTTCCTAATATAAATTTGCGACAAAAACCATCAAGTAACAACATTGTCCAATCTATTTTAATATACAAAACATAAAGGTCAATTTAACATTATACGAAACTCAAATCATTTGATTTTTAATTTTTAAAATTACTAGTTTTGAGAAAATAGTTATGCTTAACTGAATATCAGCGATTTTTTGGGATAAATCGGCCGTAATTTCAAATGGATATTGGCCCCTTTTAATTAAAAAAGTTAACTATAAAGTCGAAAATTATGTCATGTTTACGAAAGTCGTTGATAATATTAACGGAACATTGCGTTTCAGAGATTCTGCATGGTAGGTATTTAATGTTTAATATGTGATACTAGCAACATTATAATAAAGAGCATTCACTTGAGAGCTTGGACAATACTCAAGTCGATTAATAAAATGAAGTCAATATTTCAATGCAGCAAAATATATTTGTTACGGTTCATGTGATAAATCCGGTTAGTATTAATACTAACCGGTCAATGTAATTAATATGAGTGGTAGGATCACAATTACAGTTTTTTTTTCATAAAAAAAAAGACTTAAACCTACTTTTAACCTGATCCTCTATTACTGAGCAAACGAATGACGATCAAGTTAACGGTTGGTTAAAGTTTTTTTGTACCAAGCAAACACTCATATTATTCACTTTGGCAGGTTATTATTAATCCTAACCGGATTAATCACTTGAACCGTAATGTATCCACCTTTTGCAGTTTAACGGCCAATAGATAACTGTTTCTAAACCAAATCAATAATTGATGTTTGAAATATTGAGAACAGTATTAAAAATATGTTTTTGCAAAAATAAGTTACTGTGGTAGTAGCATCTACAGCTACACATTAAAAACAATAATGTTTAGTTTTTCTACAAAAATTAATTTTAAAAGTTTAATAAATGACAAATAATTAAAGATAAACATATTCAGTTGTTTAGGTAGGAGATAACCCAAAACGGTATTAAAGCACTCCAAAGGGGCGAAGCCTCCTTTATTTCTCATTATTCGTTCCAGCAAGCTTCTTATAATAATGTCATAGTTTCATACGAAGAGTGGAGTTAATTCACTTGTAAAGGCAAAAAACTATTGCATTATTAAGATCCATAAACAAGCAGTCCGCCTTTGTATTATACATTTCTATAAACAGCAAACGAATGTTGGTTGTACATAAATCGCCTTACAATTTATCGAAAAGACCGAATAAAGCTTGCCTTCAAGTAGACAGAGCAAATGTAGTAGGCGCCTGTGAATTACAGCAATTTCGTCAGTCTCCACGATATTACACCAACTTTGAGTTTCAAATCCAATTATGCGTCATCGTATTCCCTGTCGAATAGTATACCGGGTGATAACGAAATTAATCTTGCTCCAAATTTTCTGTTTATAAGAACGTAATATTCAAATTTTTGATTATCAGTTGTGTCACAAAAAGTTCTATCTTTAAATTTTCAAATATCATCCTGTATATATTTTATATCTTTTCATATATTCAAATTATTTATACAATTGCCATTACAACAAAGTGTCACATGAAACACTAATTTTTTAATTAATTTCGAAGATATATAACATCAAAGTTGGCTTCACAAAAACTTGCTCAATAATAAAAGTGCTGTAACGCTGTAAAATTTAAGAAAGGACTTAATGTTTTGCGTTAGAATCATTTAAAACTTTGTCAAAAAAAAAAAAATTATAATTCTTTAATTTTATATGCTTTTTGAGTATTATTCAAAACGGTAATTTTTAGAAAATACAACTTTTAATAGGATAATTCAAAAGAAATTGCAATTAAATGTACATTACAGTCAAGGCATACTGATTAAATTATCTGAACAGTCATGCAAAGCCCACTTGTAACTGCCACTTTTTCTATATAATATGGCGTTTAGTTGTTTATTATTTGCAAACAACACCTGTTCACGAAATCATGGCAAAGTTTAATAAGGAAATCTTTACAAAAATAGCTTTATCTGGATTAATTTTTGCAACAAATATATGAAACAATATATTTTTGAAAAACTTAAAAAATTCTCTTTCATATAATGTCATGGCCAACTAAAACTTCTATTTTTTTTAAATATAAGTAAACTTTACATCTCAAAAGACAAGGTCGCTAATAAAATTTAATTTGGTTTCGTAATTAAGCATAAAAATCTGTATAAAAAAAAACTTCATAACATTTTGTTCTATATTAATAAATAAAGAGGTTATAGCAAATTTTCAAAAATGATGAAATTTCATCTTTCGTCCGTAGTGCGTTCTTTTCTCAAAAAAAAATAGCCTAGGAGACAGATATCACATTTTCGCTAACTATTACGGTAAACGAGATACCCCGAAAACATTCGAATTTGGTCCACCCTGTATATGAGAACGCCCGAATTTTCTTTACCTAGAGGGTGTTATTTTTATACCACGAATTAATGTTACGAGGGTCGTTCAACAAGTTGCCATTTTTTTATGTGTTCGTTGGAAACGGTGAAGGCGGGAGTATTAGTAATTCGTCGTGTCTTAGCGTGTCATGTAACTAGTTGTCTGGCAAGCCGGCTACAGTTTAGTATAAAAATTGTCATCGTGTGGTAAAAATGGCTGCGAAACTTTTCAATTCCACCAAAGAGGACCAGCGTTCTGTCATACGCTTTTTGTGAGCGCATATGCGAAGATGAGTTAGGCTGGCGACATACTTGCGGGTGAACCGGTGCGGGAAAAGTAGCAATCTGCGACGTAAGTTTTGTAACTCACACGTTGTTATGGCCGAAGACAAACAAAGACACAAACAATGAGTCACATTGCGTACCGGCACATTACACGTTGTTATATGCTTGCATTTGGATCTGCAGCTGCCCGCAATGCTATCGCACTTGCTGCGTTCGTAAATCTACCCGCAATGTACTAGTAATGCGCCCGTACGCAATGCGACTCATTGTTTGTGTCTTTGTTTGTCTTCGGCCATAACAACGTGTGAGTTACAAAACTTACGTCGCAGATTGCTACTTTTCCCGCACCGGTTCACCCGCAAGTATGTCGCCGGCCTTAAAGCTCCCGGCACACCTTCTGCCCACAAAAAGCCTATGACAGGACGCTATTCCTCTTTGGTGCAATTTATAAGTTTCGCAGCCATCTTCACCCCAGGGTGACAACTCGTATACTGAACTGCAAGGTCAGTTGGCTTGCCAGGCAGAACTATATATATAGAAACATGGCCCGCTAAACACGGCCAATTACTACTCCTCCCGCCTTCACCCTTTGCAACGAATATACATACGTATAGTGGGGGAACTTTTTGAACCTCCCTCGTATTTCGGTAGATCGAAACAAAATTTAATCGCAGGAAATGCACAATGCATTTTTTATCAATTTAACGATACCAAAAAAAAAGTTAATGACTATATTTTACAACAATTATAATGTAAAAATATTTGAAATAGATTCAAGATTCAGTTGTTCAAATGTATCTTTTTCTGAAAAATAATACAAAATATTTACTTAACAGGTAACATTGCTCATGCAAATATTAGGCGTAATTCCCTAGTTCCTATTTTTTCTTTAATTAAATAAAAGGTTTTTTGTGCGATCGTACTATAAACAGCTGTTTGACGGACGCGTTAGCAACCATAAAGTACTGCATTACCGGCCCTATCCTTAGCAACGGCCGTAAAAGTTACTTTTCAGGCCGTTACCCTTAGCAACGGCCGAAAAAGTAACTTTTACGGCCGTTGCTAAGGAGAGGGCCGGTAATGCAGTACACACGCCGTCATCTGTCAGTGACAGAATGTCACGTAGTTTCTAACCTATAATTTTGAAAATTACTAAAACTTTAAATTGTTTTTAATTCGATCGCACAAAAAATGTAATATGCACCTCGGCCAAAACGTACTTTTTGGCCTTGATACATAAATAACTATTCTATATTTATGAATTATTATTCGTTCAATTAGAAGCAATGCGTTAATCAATTTTAAGTAATGTGATTTGACTTGAATACAAACAAAAGAAAACTCATAAAACTTCAGCAAATTGAAAATTACCCGCTTGTTCGTTGAACAAGTACTCTTAACTTGGCTTTAATTAGGTGACATTTTTGTTGAAGTTGAGCTGAGATTATATTTGCTTTAACAAACAGCAGGGTCGTCCAACAATATTAAATTGTTGAAAAAGCATTAGTAATATAAATAGAAATTCTAACTCATTGAAAAACCAATTTACAAAGGTTAATGATTTAATAGCATATGAACACAGCATGAGGTGCAAATTTTCAAAGTAAACTATTTTAAAACACAAAATGATATGTCTAGTCTTGCGAACAAAAAATACTAATAAGTGATTATTTATATTTTGTGTCTATGAAATAAATTTCACGTACATTTATAAGTCTTAATAATAATAATATTTTAACCATTTTAAATTGCATGTTAACTGCAATACAATTTATTTTGGTTTGCGCCATACCTTTTCTTGGAATTTTTATCAAAACTAAGGAAAAATAAAAATGTATTTGCTGCTAAAGTAATATTTACCTATTAAAAAAAAAATAATTACTATGGGACAATTTAAAAAATATTAAAAGATAAAGGACGATCATCTTTAAAATGTTTGTCGAGTCGTTTAGATACCAATGCATGTTTGTTAGTTCACTTCTTAGTCGATTGTTATTATAATTTGATTTTTCTTGTGGAATTATATTTTTATTTTTGGTTTCATTGTTTAAACGTTACGCCATATTTTAATCATTTAGTATTGCAGTTTTATAACAATGAAATTTTTATTACAATGTCGATTCCATTATGTGTATTTTATCTCCTATATTGCGCATTCCCTATCTACTCAATGAGTATTGACAGAAGCCCATGAGGCTTGATGAAAATATATTTCTCTTTCTATATTAATTGGCAGCATTGACAGAAATCAAATGACAACGGAATTATTCATATAGCCGCAATAAATTTTTAGAGGTTATAAATACCAAAATTGTTATTTACCCTGCAGACACCCAAGGATACTAAACTGAACATTCCCATAAGACTTATATATTACTAAGCTACCCGGAAGTGACGTCTTAGATGTCTTAGATTTTATAATTTTTTGTTTAATATGTTCTTGTTTTCTTCATTGCGAAATAAGATATTTTGTAAACCAAATGGGTCGATTCACATAAACCTGGACGTTTTATGCATTTGTAGAACGTCATAGCTGAAGTCATTAATAAAACCCTTTCGTCATCTACATGTTTACGAACTTCGTCTGATGAGTATCCTTGACAGACACAAACGTTTAGCAACCAGAGATGGGGAGTCGGAGTCGGAGTCGGGAGTCGAGGAGTCGAAGCTTTTTTGAGGAGTCGGAGTCGGAGTCGGAGTCGGTAAAAAACGATCGACTCCCGACTCTTTTTACTTTCGCCATACGTAGTATGAAGAAAGTATTGTGATCGCAATTTTTTTTTATAAAAAACTGATTTTTTACATTTTCTTCATTATGTATTAAATAGAAAATTAAAATATTAAACTTTGTTTACCATCGGAAGTCGGAGTCGGGAGTCGGAGTCGGAGTCGGGAGTCGGAGTCGGAGTCGGGAGTCGGAGTCGGAGTCGGGAGTCGATTTTTACAAATACCAACTCGGGAGTCGGGAGTCGATTATTTTTCTGCCGACTCCCCATCCCTGTTAGCAACTCCAAGCAAATTACTACAAAGTGTGGATCTCAGCGTCATACATTTTTTGCAACTTACACAAACTGTAGAATATAGATTATTACCAATATCTGTCAAATATTTAAATTATCAACAAACGAAGTATTTCGCGCCTTTTATGTTGCCACATCCTGTACAGTAAAATCTCGACTATAAGACGCACAAGTTTACTCATTTCTGTCAGATTGGAGTGCTTAATATGCTTGCGTACAAAAAACAAAACGTCATTTTCAATATTGAATAAACGCCACGTACAGCTGTGAGACTCATTTTTGCCAACAGCGCTCCATGACCGCGTTCCATCAGTAATGTTTTGGTGTTACGAATTTTTGGTTTTTTAATAAAAAGTTTAAGTCAGGTAAATACATATTTGTAGCAACCCAAAATTAAATCTTGAAAAGTTACGGGATCGTATTATATACGATTTTCTATTTTACTAGAAACTCTAGAACTAAATCAAGCATGGGCATTATACACGGAGCGCATTACATTTGGGTAAATATACTTCACGGAGCGCATTACATTTGGGTAAATATACTTTATATATAATCCAATCAGCAGCGCTTTGAAGAGAGAAGATATTTTATATCTGTTTCTTTATCTCTGCCATGCGCCATTACAAATATTAGCAATATCAAACTTAACACATATGATCTAGAATATGTCTAGAAAGTCGGACAGAATCATGACTCACAAGACCCTTTATTCTGCGAGAGGCCCAAAAGTGAAGGGGACAAACAGAGTCCTATTTGTATGTGAAAAATAATACGCTGAACTAAATAACATTATGAAAAACATGTTAAACGTAAATTATTATTATATTGTTTTCAGCAAACTGTTTTTCAGTTTATTAGGCAACTGAATAATAACGCAGAGGTCTAGCTGAAAATATGAAAAACACAACCGCAGCCTATTTCAATATGCAACCAGTATCGAAAAATTATATTGCTTATCATATTTTTTGTTCCTATCGCAAAGTTTTTTATAAGTAAATAATGACCACCCACTCTTTTCTGTGCAATTTTTTAAGGATCTTTGTTATTTTTAGGTAAACATATTTTTTTAATGAATAACTTTGGTAATAAAATAACCGCAAATACCCTTCAAGTTCGAATTATTCAAGAAAGCTACAACGCTTAGATAATTAAACCGACCCTGAATAAACGATAATAAAACAAATTTATAGCCTACCATATAAATGTCAGTAACTTAAAACAAAGGATAAAATACCTTAGAAACAAAAGCGTTTATCCCTAATAATTCAATAGCGGTACCTTACACGCCACTACCTGTTTGTTATATACTAGACACAGGAAGATAACCGAACGCTAGCAGGATGAGAAACATTGTTGGAGAGTTTATGAAGAAAGTTTGCTAAAGAGAAATGAAAACTGAATATTAATTACAGATACACTTAAGTGTAGACGGATTACTGGCGTAACAAATAACGCGTTAGATTGTGTCTAAAATATTAAATTTCACATTTAATAAACGGCTTATTGTATACAGGGTGATTAATTGAGACCGGTACTTAAAAATATGTAAAGAATGAAAAAGGGTACGAATCTGAAATTTTGGTTATGACCATAATGGCATTTGATCTATTTATTGAAAATATTTTCAAGATGGCGACACTTCCGAAAATACTGGAAGTTGACGTCTACTTTCTTATTTCAAATACAATGGTCTATTTTTGATTGCGTATTTGAATTTAACACGTTATTTTAGAGGGACTTTTATTGGCCATCCCTATACCTAAGTGCAGTCATTTTTTAGATTTTTGGACTTTTCTGAAAATTTTTTTGATTTTCATCGTGATGCTTAATATTATCTAACGCCGTCATTTTTAAAGAAAAAACGCTTAAATTTAGACCATGCCTAGAAGAAACCTTGGAGTACATCCTGGAATTTTTGCAATCGATGCATTACTTACAGGGTGTCCAAAATTTAATTTTCTTTTAATACAACTTCAGACCAGTAAAACTCGTTTTTTGCAAAGACAATGCCCATCTGGGGGGTCACGACTACTGAAAGGTTACTGGATTAGAGCAATGTTTACCAAAGTGTGACTCGTGTACAGAGGCGTAGCGACGGGGGGCAAGGGGGGTATCGATGCCCCGGGCGCAAGTCGTGAGGGGCGCCGCAAAGACAAAAAAATTGTTGCGTTTACGTTACTTATATAAAGCCAGAAAACTAAAATGCCATTATAGTTTTAAAATTTGTTCGAATTTTCATTACAGTGTATTTAAATAAATAATACAACATTATTTTACTTGAAACCCACAATCTACAATAAAAATAAGGACGAGGGGGGGGGGGGACGCAAAAAAATAATATGCTCCGGGCGCCATTTACCCTTGCTACGCCTCTGCACGTGTACCGCCGAGGGTACGTGAAAGGGTTTTAAGGGGTACACAGTTTTTTTTTCCCCTTTCTTTCATACAATCTATCCCCTTAAGGACAATAGGTACTTAGGTAATGTGACGACAAGAACACGGAGGGAAAAATTCCAATGAATAATTCCCTATATATACTAACTTTCGTTACTTATTGACAAAATTTACTAATCACTTAATTTCTATCTATCACTTAATACTATTTGAACCTGTCTTGCAAGTCCGCTGGTCTGAACCGCTTTAAACGTCTTTCTTCTGAATTGCCTTCCATTAGCCGGTTTGCAAGCACATTAGGATACTTTTCACTAAATTTTTTGATCACTTGCTTGATACTCCTAGTTGGTATTTTTAGATCGCGCTGGATCACGGCGTTTGGGACGTACCAGGGCGCACCCACAATAAGTCCAAAAACCTTATTTTGGAATCTTTGTAATATTTCTATATTAGAATTGCTTGACGTGCCCCAGAGCTGTATTCCATATGTCCATATGGGTTTCATTATTACATTGTACAATAGCACTTTGTTTTCCATTGAGAGTTTAGATCTGTTGCCTATCATCCAATACATCTTTTGAAGTTGGAGTCCTAGTTGTTTTCTTTTTGCAAAGATGTGTTTTTGCCAATTTAATTTCCGGTCAAGGTGCATACCAAGATATTTTACGGATTCTACGTGATTCAGTTGTTGACCATTGAATGTCACAGCAGGACAGCTTTCTCTTCTGTTGGTAAAAGTTATGTGGTAGTATTTCTTGTCGTTTACTCTCATCCTCCATATTCAGAAGCTCTTGTAGGATCAGTATGTGACGAGAGCACCGCGGTGTCATCGGCATATGTTGCTATTGTAGTTAATCGCGTAATAGTGTACACAGTAGACTTTCCTATTTTACTTAGAAACTACCCCAAATTGATTTTCGGCCGAAGAGGTACGCCGGTAAGACTAAACTCTCAAAGCGGTACAAGAAGGTTGTAAGTTTGGTAAACACTAGATTAAAATAATAATGAATCTACTTTGGACGCTGATCCTAGAAACCTACGATTACAATTTTCCTGTATTTCTAGCCTGATTTTTGCACACTAAATATTACTATTTTAATTTTTTTTTCGTCTCTCTATTTTGGAAATCGTAAAGTTCTTTGTGATGCACGGGTGGTGCAAACTGACTTTTTAACTTCGGCAAACAAATACAACCAAAAATCCGTTCCTGATATCTTAAAGACGAGACAGAACTGTACGTGAAGCTGAATCATACATAAAATATTCAAAGTTTGAGCAGTACACCAAGCACATTAAAATTATTAGTGAGTTATTTGTAAGAGTTAAGTGTCATCTTTAAATTTGGTCGTTTTCGTGTCTTCTACGCTTCACACGGCGAGCCAATTTCCCCAGTCGTGGCAAAGCTCACGGGGTCCATTATCAACGATCCCATGGGCCCATAAGCTTTGCTTACTCTTGCTATATGGTAGTTACTCCCCTGATAACAGCTATTTTTAGATCGTTAAGAAATATTTTTTGCAAAATGACATTAAATGTGCTTTGCGATAAATTACTGTAATGCATATTTAGGAGTATGTTTCAGTGTTTCATACATACAAACATACATACATAAGAAATACCTAAAAACAGCACACAGCCTGGTTTTATACAATGTAATTAGCATGAAACTAAATGAATTTAAACAACTTGAAAACAAAGCTTATTTTACAGCAAACAATATTAAAAGCTAAACTTTTTAAGAGCACTTTTACATAAAAATTATCAAAGTTTTATGTTTTCCAGCATTTTATTTCAATTTTATTTCAAAAGCCAAATCAGCACTTATTAAAACTCCACATAAAGAAGTACATTTTCTTCGATTATTCTAAAAAAAATTATTAAAAGTAAAACAAATTTTTAAAAAAGTTAACAAAGTCTGAATTACAGCATATCAATACAAACTTCAAGTATATTAATTGCAGAGTTTTTAGAAAAAATATGGCGCACATTTTTTTTGTACTTAAATAATTTAATTGAAATGATTACATACTACTGAGTTAAGGTTAAAAATTAAGAATAATATCTTATACAAGGAGACGCAATTTAATACTAAAAACTTAAAATGATATGATTATACAATCCCTTATTTAGTAACACGACATTGAATATTGAAACCAAGTCTGTTGGGAAATGAATTTTCAAATTAAATTTCCATTTATAATTATGTAATAAATGTAGATGGCTTCAATGTGAATATAATTTTATCAATTTAATGAAAACAACAAAATGTTATTTGAGTACTTTCTTGATAATAATTATAAAATAACAAAACTCTCATGGCAAAATTTTACAAATCAGCTAACTTTAAGTTCGGTTCTTTCTGCTGCTAATTAATAAAATATTACCATTACAAACTTGCCGCAAGTTTTAAACAACAACAAACAATGATTGCGCGTTAAATGAGCGGTTTCTTTAAAGTTTACAACGTGGTATAAAGTTTTTGCTTTTATTTCGCTTTATAGTCGTCTATGAATCTTATAATTACCACTACACTTGCTTTGTTTTCATTTTAATGGGATTTTAGAGCGAATCATTTTAATAGTTAATTTTAAAGTCGACGATTTAAATTCATACGTGATAAAAAACATGTACAAAATAAATATGTTACTGTGCAGATTTTGTTTCTAATAAAGGGTTTATTGAGTTTCGTATTAACAAAAGATTTAAGGCCAATAAAAACATATAATTAGGAATGTTCTTGAACCGTCTTATAAAAGAAATTTAAATCAGAGCGTATTGATTACAAATCACTTCGTCGTGTCGTATATACGTCACCGATCACCCGTCGTTTTGAATGTACGTCGTTAATTACGAGTAGATAAAATTTACAGTAAATAATACAAACGTGTAATTGCATTTCAATTTTTACTCTTTCTCGTTTTTATACTAGATCATAGCAACTAAAAGCTGTACTTAACAAAAATCATAAATATTTGTATACTTTGTTAATTTTACGCTAACCTTAAGATACTTAGGCCCGATCGCACAAAGTAACACTGGTGCTAAAATAAAAGTTAATCCCCAAAACTAGGCAACATCAGCGCCAACTGTGTTGCGATTTCGCCTAGTTCTCAGGTTAACGTGGTTTAATCTCATGTTTAATCCCAGGTTCAACTTTTATGCAATCGGGCCTTAAGCTTTTTAAATAAAAACGGTATTTTTTTTTTTTTAGAAAAACGAACGCTTGTGGAAACTAGAAGGTGTGGCCACCAAATGTGTAGATTTGTGTGCATATTTATTGAATTTCTTTAATGCCGTCCGTCAAAATTACATATCTTGCCAAGTTTACGGCAAACAAATACAACTTCCTTAAAAAATTGTAAAAAATCAACGGATGTACACGTTTTGACTGTTTTCACGATCACGTACGTGTGTTTGCATGCGCCAGACAATATAATTTAAATTTTTATAATCGGAAGTAGTCTACAAATCATATGCATTTAGTTGATTTTTTAAATGATAATTAGTAGTAGAATAGTATTTTAATTTTTATCCAAAATTAAAACTCTTTATTTTAATAAAAGAAGTTACGATTTTTGAAAAAAGTTTGCATGTTATTAGGATACTAAGTTTGTTTGTATATCGTAAGCAAAAGTTATTTACGCCATTTTGACGAATGTCATTTACAAATTTGAAGTTAAACTGGTCATATACACAAACACACACATATTCAAAATAAAATTACAATTTTTTTTAAACCGTGGAAACCTTTTAAAAAATCATCTCAATATTACGAATTCGAATTCATATATTTTGAGCTTTTTTCATAACATAATTTAGAATGTTACTAAAAAATCTTTTAAAGATTTATTGTAGATCCTTACATGAACTTTATTTTTATAGGTATAAAAAAATAGCTTTATACGTATATTGACTTGTTTTTAACTTACGATCAACATAAGAACTTTAACACCCTGTACATTAAGTACTTATTATATCGACTAAACTGGCTTAAAGATTGCGATTTGAAATATACTCTTAAGGACTAATTTCAAAAATGTACCAACATAATACACAACTCGCGTAAACACACCCACATACAGACACACGGACGTCCATTGCAAAAATAGTCAGATCGTGTTTATTAAAATGTGTAAATCCGTCGAAATCTTAAATTCGAACATTTTGCGATCAGAATACTTTCTTCATACTACGTATGGCAAAAGTAAAAACTAAATTGATTTTTTTTTATTAACAAAAATAAAAACAAAAAGTATTTTATAAATACGACTACTCCTATAAATTATAATTTTCGTTAATATTTTGTTTTTATAAACTGATTAATATAATTATTTTTAACATTATTACTCGACACAAGCTGGAGACACGCGTATGAAATTTTATTAATACTTCAATGCAGTTTTTCATATTAAAAGTCAACGCATGTTATAATCAATCAGATTCTTGAAATTAAATAATGAGTGATGCAAGAATATCATACCTGTTTTAATGGACTCATTGCTGTCTTAATCCAAAGCGTGATTTAGACCAATTGACACTAAGCTTCTACAAATCATGCGGCTCTCTAACCCATACGCTGGAGCTTATACTTTTATCACCTAAGGATTCAAAGACTTTTGAGCAAGATTTTATTGCCGATCCACTTAGTGGCAAGAGAGTTACATGATATTCGACTTTCCTTAATTCTCAATTTATTAAAAACATCAGTATTTGTCAGCTTTCCTCGTATATTGTAGCTTTCAAAAGCTATTTTCAACTTTTACGACGTACTCATTGATTAAGTTCGGCAATTCAGAGCGAACGTGAAAAAACGACTTTGATTTGCATGAGTATGTTAAACGCCAAAAAATAATGCAAATAAGAAATAAATTCCAAATTAAACAACAAAATCGACTACTTCATATACGTTTGAGAATAATAATTAAATTTATCATATTATTAAAATTATCACTATAATTTAAGAAGTTAAAAAAAGACTTTTTCACGTTACCAACGAGATTATAAAATATTTTGCAAAACAATGGTGCAAAATTTGCTATTTACGACCAAATAAAAAATGTTTTTAGGTGAGAAACTATTTATTCACCTAATTTTATCGGTATATAATGTCGTTTAATAGTCAAGCAACACGAGAAAATTATATTCTGTAATATAATTCTAATCAATTAAACCTGTTTATCTAAAAGTTTTTCCTACTTAACCACTTTGTGTATAATGCTTAAATAAATTGTTAAAATTTGTCACAATTTTATTGGATTTCATGTGTTTAAGCTACTAGTCTTATGGGCTCTTTCATTTAAAATAAGTCAATAATTAAATTGATGTTATAAAAAGTATGCGTCACAACCATCGAAATCTTATATTTTTTTAAAGTCTTATAGTTTAGCATAAATATTTAATTTAATCTTATTATTTGTAAACTACAACAAAAGCTCGGAAAAAAATCACAGTAAAATCAAAAATATTTTTTGATGAAATTGTTGTTTACAGAAATAATATACATTAATAAAAGTGTTAAACTAATACATTTCTTAAATTGCTAATAAAACATCGGTCTATAAACTAATCACATAGGATTTGTAAATAAAGTGACCGTAAAATATTCAACCTATTGATAGCCGACCATTTACGTATCAGATTATTAAGTCATCCAGACTTTAAAACTAACCATAAGCCCATTTTTATTAGCCTTTTTGTAAATAAACCACATAAAAGTTAAAGAACAAAATATTTTTAGTTTAAAAGCGAACAATTAAAAAGGTTTTTTTTATTTTTTCAATTTTTCAACTGCGTTTATTTTATTTCGCCTTACATATTATGATAAATAAAAATACTTTTAAACATACCTAAAACCCGAAAACACTTATTATATCACATAATAAAAATTAATTGATCACATGTTTTTTTTATTTGTTCCGTCCGCGCTTCGAGATCGAGTATTACGCACGCCAGGGCTAAAATCGACCTTTAAAGCCGCACGCGCTGGTTGATGGCAACTGCAGTTCCTGCAGCATCCTTCCATTGAAATAGACATCATCCCTACGATACCCTCACTGGCAGACAGGCGCAGATTCCAGCCACAATATAATTGTTTAGATCCCACACATTTGCAGCAAGAAAAGTATTATAAGTTGGTAAGAAAGCGAGCAAAAATTTAATGAGATAAAATCAAATTTTCTACAAAATTCTACCCGTAAAAAAAAAACTAGAAAAAACAGTTTTTGTGCCATTAAAGCTCTGAAATTGAAATATATTTGTATGATTCAATTTGTATAGATTTATCAACTATGAATTAATGCTACGTTTATTATTGAAAAAATTGTACCAAGTCGATTGCTATAGTATCACACAATTGTGATGCCTCGCAAATCTTGCAACAAGAAGTTTCAAAAAAACAATTGTCTATATTCCTACCAACCAATTTTTTTCGTAAAGTTTTATAAGCTACATCTTCAAATAACTGTTGAAGTAGTATTTAAATAATTATTTATTTAGTCATGAGTCCTTCTACTGTTAGGTGTAGGGCTGTTGAGTTGTGTTGTGTTGACTGTTTTTTATGTTTTTCTGTCTTGTGCTAGCATTTTTATGTCAATCCATCTGATGTTTCTATCCGTTGCTGCTTCTTTGACTTCGTCTTGCCAGGTTTTCTCGGTCTACCTCTTTTGTTTTCTTCTCTGTGATCTTGCCTCATAGGCTTTTCTGGTTAGCCTTTCTTCTTTCATCCTATAAATGTAACCCAACCATCCCAGCTGTTTTTCTTTAATTTTTGTTTCAACTGATTTTATTTTTAATTGTCCTCTATATGTTTCATTTCTGATTCTATCTTTTTTTGTTTATCCTTAGATTTTTCTTAGAAATCCAATTTCAGCTGTATTCACACGGCTACTATTTTTGTTTGTGAGTGTCCACGTTTCACTTCTGTGTATAAATGCCGGAGTTACTACCTTTTTTACCACTTCTACTTTTGTTCATTTTGGGACTTCTTTATATCCAAACAATGTTCTTAAACTATTAAATATTCTTTCCACATTTCCTGTCCTTTCGTTTATTTTCTTGTCCATACCCTCATTTTTCTCTATAATCACTCCCAAATATTTAAAGCTTTCTATTTATTTTAACCTAAGCCCATTTATAGTGATCTTATGTTCTTTGTTCTCTGTTATAACGATCATGGATTTAGTTTTTTCTGCATTTATTTTTCTATCGATTTTTTCCAATTCCTGGTTTAGAGTTTCTAGATTATGTTTCATATTCTTTTCTGTTTCCGCGACTAGGACCATGTCGTTGGCGAACATAAGCTCAGTTATGTTTATTTTTTCCATTTTCCAGCACTTTTTGTTTTACTTCTTTAATTACGCCATCTATAACAACTGCGAATAATAATGGACTGAGCACGCATCCTTGTTTTAAGCACTCTTTTGTTTCAAACTCAGCCGATTCTTCATTCTGGGTTCTTACAATATTTACTGTTTTTTCGTACATCGCTTCTATTACGTCGATTGCTTCTATTCTATTCCCTCCCTTCTTAGGCCCCTCCATACGTATTTTCTTTTGATTTATCGAATGCTTTTCCCAAGTCTATAAAACATATACATATTTATATAAACAAAAGTAAATGATCGAGAAACGTCTTTTTGAAAGTTCTGGAACCTACTAATTTTGTAGTTGAAGATTACAGAGTAAAAAGGTAGTTTGACAAATTCTCAGCAGACTTAAGATATCTAAGCTAATCGTGTAGCTAAACAAATAATGCTACGATGTGTAAGAAGTTTAAGCTGAAGGAGACATTAGTCAAGAGAATAAAACCGTATTTTAATATTTTCAATACAGAGCAAGAAGCATGTCTATGTCAGCGTTGTAAACGGGGTTTCCAGAAGTTCCGGTAGAAATCGCTAGGGGTTTTGCAAAAAATAGTGATGAATAGGATAATAATATGTGAATTTATTTTAGAGTCATTTTTGAGTTTAATTTTACATACATAATTTTACTATACACGTACGACATGTTCTTGAAAATTATTGGCTAATTAAACCGTCTTCAACCTAATCATTTAGAAGTACAATAATCAAAAGAAATATATAAAAGAGAAAAACGATGTAAACAATTATATACAATTATTTTTATGTAGGGGTTTTCTGTGGCATAAATATTATCTCAAGAGTTCCGCAAGAGTAAAAAGGTTGAGAAACCTTGGTCTAAGCGTAATATTTAAATAAAAGTGGTTAGTTGATGCAAGATAACGATCCCGTTAAATAATAAAAACTTGATTTTTTAACTTAAAAAAATAAATATCTTATGTCGGAACTGCAATAAAATAAAATTTTGCATTGTTTTAGCACAAACCGATTTTTAACACCCTTCTTTTTTACTTATATTTTGTAAGTTTTTTGAAAACTTTAACATTATTCAAAAATTACTGAAAAGTAATACTCAATATTTTGTACAGTGCTGTCCATAAATACTATAAACTCAATTTTCAACATGTATATTCTCAACCTGTAATTTGGTGGTTTTAAAGCACAAAAATTATTTTTCTGAAAAGCTAATATCAGTGACATATCTCCTTCCTTTCCTTAACCTTTCAATTGCAAATCGGTAGCTGTCAATAAAATAGTGAAGGAAACAAAACTACGGCTAATTATGCTTAATTTTAATGTTTGTCTGATTATGGCGATGGCAAAATGTAATATTAAAAAATTACCTGAGAAAATGTCATCTAAAATTATTTATTTAGGTGGGATAGGGACAAAAATAACGAACAACTTGTAATTCAACCCTTCAAGTACGCAAAGTTTATTTGGTAAAACTCTTTTCAATACTCTAAAGAGATACACTATCATAACCCCATCACAGATATTCACGCGATACAGATATCGAGAGTGCACTATGAATGCTTCTAGGAAAAAATCGCTCACAGCCCTAGTAGATTTACAAAGCCACGTACTAGCTGTACACGTTACTGAATTTGTGACACGTGGAAAGCGACTTGGTTGGGAAACTTCTGAAGGCTTCAACCAGAGGACATCATAGAATTATAAAGAACCACTAAAAACAGCAGTCCGCAAAAAATCTTGGTGTATGGGGGCAAAAAGGCTATTTTCCATAAGATAATGAAGAGGACGAGCGCGTATCTTAACATACACAAACCTTTTTATTCGTTTGATTTACTTATTTTTACGTACATAACTCATTATTTTCTACTTTGCTTCGTGAACTCCGTTTCATGTGCCCGCTGTTACTGTAGAATGAAACCCTCGTTTACTTGCATAGTCATCATTCGCCTCCAAAAGCTAGGTCATGTGCGTTTATAATAAACATAAATGTATGCAAGTTATAATTATAAACATACTTTCTAAATTATAAATCCATGAAAGCATCTTTAGAACTCTTATTAAAATAAATGAGTAATCAAAACTTAGGTTTTACAGGTTGACCCAGTAAGAACTCATCAGCCCTATAATTTCTTTAATCTAAGAGAAAGGGGTTGTTTACAAAATATATAAACCGTTGTAAGTCCTTTTTAATTATATTATTACATTTAAAAAAATATTAACTGTGTCTGAGATTTTCGATTTAAAATCTTTATTTTATATATTTTCAAAAGGCGCCCTTTATTTACAAATATATTTTAATAAGAGCCTTTGCAGATCCCTTTCGCATATTTTATAGTTTTTCATAACATTTAAGAACTGTGCACAGTATGTACACATTTAGTCTATATTCTTAGTAAACATGTAAAAACACGTTTTTTTGCTAATTTAACTATCGTTTTATTCCTACGGTTTCCAATATACTCACTTTTCTCATGTTATAACATACGCCGAGTGTGTAATAAACCTCACTATGGAATACTATTCACATTTTTACTTTCTTCCCATTTCATGAAATTTTAAATCAAACAGGCCTCCTTCATTTGTATGCTAGCAAGTAAATCATCAAATTAGTAGACTGACTACTCCTGTAGAATACACACGTAGTACTGAAACAAAACGGTAACGAACATTACAAATTGTCAAACAACAATCTTAAAATCAAAGCACTGGATATTTAAAATGAAAATTAAGCTTTTACTGCAATATGTGAATGACTCCACCAATGGGGTCGTTTCACATGTCGCTAAATTATAAAATTATTTCAAATATTATAAGTTTATATTTCTAAAGTCCCATTAAACACGGATTGTGCTAGTCATTAGAACCTTCAAGCAATATTTTTGATTATATACACTTCCCAAATCCTGCTTGAGTTCTAAAACAACCTAAACGAACTCGCTTGTCAAATAACAGACTTTATAAGGTACCAAAAATAAAATGTTGAATTGTAAAATATATTTTTTTGCTGTTTGAAATCTTTAGCAATAATAATTGATAAGCAACAATTAGATCACCAAATGTTATAATTGATATTTAAATACTACACAGTACTCTTACGAGAGCATGTGCTTCATTTCAAACTGATTGGTAATAGATGCAGGCTGAAATTTATAGCGGTTTAAACAGCAGAACATCTTTAAATAAACCGTGTTATCCCTAATAAAAATATTACGCCACAAAAAGAGGGGCGGACACAGTTTATAATTTGACATCATAAATTAAAATCAATTAGAAATTAAAAATAATATCTGCGTATTATTTTTTTAATCCTTATAACACACTTTTTTTTGTAAACAACAAAAACTAATTTTGTTTTGTTTGTGTGAGATTATTTAACACCATGAAAATTAAGAATTGCTTTTTTATCTGGGCGTATGGGGATAAATTCATGAACTTTTAGTCATTTACTTAGGTATACTTTATTACATTTCCACAAGGGTAAGTTTTTCAAAAAGAGTAGATGTTCCCGAATTGTTTGATTATTTTTCTATTTCCCACCTCCCACTTCACCTGATGTATTTTAACAAAATTTTACTCTTTATGACCTTTTTATTATTATTTTGTACTTATACTTTTGCTAAACGTTTTCTAAAATACTGTTTTTTTTTCGTTTGCTGGAAAGTTCGAGAAATTTAATATTAGCAACAAAGCATCTCTGTCAAGAGTTTTATGTGGATTTTATTTCTAAAAAATAATGCATTCACAGACAATGATTATTTTCTTTGTTTCTAATAGTATATTTTGTACAAAATAAAGTTTTTTGAGGATTGTTTACAAAAGTATTTTTTAAACCAGTCCCCCAAAATACGCTACTTAATTGCGCTTCGTCTACCCCAACCTACCTGTTACGTGACAAAAACAACACCTTACCAATTAGGGGTTAAGAATAATCTACTTCTTCATTAATTCATACCTGTAATTTTGATAATTGACGTAATCATATAACTATCTAAGCTAATTTTGTATAAATCCTTATTATAATGATGACATCATACAATTTCCTTGGATTACAACTTACAAAACAAATATCGCTTATTGTGATGCATCAATCTTTCAAAATTACAATAACAAATGTTAAGTATACAAAATTGATCTTCCATCGGAAACATTTTAAAAATCAAATGAATTGAGGTAAATTGCACGTATTCCTTCGCTAACGACACAGAGAATATACGAGAACCAAAAGGGCGTAGTATGACTATCCTTTCGAAGTCTTTTCAAATGACATTAACTCTTATTACATCTTTGATGTTCCGAACCCTTTTTTATTGGAAAAAAAACTGCACTGAAGCGTATAAATTTTTAAAGGTGATTTCATTTCCGAACAGACGGCAAAGAAAATCAAGATCAAATGTGGACATCCTAATTGAATTTTAAAACTTATAACTTTTTGTTGCCAACTTTAAAAAAAAAAAAAAAAAAAAAAAAAAAACGTTAAAGTAGTTTAGAAATGAAAGAGGCGTAATAGCTTTTTTGTAGTTTTATAATTTTTCTTCAAAGTAACTTCTAAATAATATTAACAAAAATGCATTTAGCTCTCGTAAAAAAACTATTTAATCATTTTATTAGTAATTTTACTTTTCAGCTTCATTGCCTACTTTTGAAAGCATTATAAATCAAAATCCATTTCTAGATTATTAATTTTTTTAGTATCTTATTAATTTTCAGATAAAAGAGTGTCGTGAAGTATTTCGCATTTAATGAGACAAAGAGCAATTAAAAATTAAATCTCGTCACTTTAGTTCACAAAGCAACCGCTAGAGCATAAAACGTAAATTAAGTTTTCATTATGGGGAGTCCTTAACGCGCTAATTGCGTCTGTCCAGAGAAAACGCCTTGCCCATGTTTAGTCAATTGCCATGAATTATTAACAATACTAATAAATTAACTAAAAATAACTCAGTTTCATCAGATTTTAACATGCTTAAACTACCACCCCTAAAAAGATATAATTGTTCACAATTATACCACCTATATCATGTAAAAAAGTTTGTGTTATACCGTTTGTTCATTTAAAAGCTTCAATATTTCATATTGTTAGTCAAGTAAAGTAATTTTGAGTTAACCTAACTTAACATTTCTCTCTTTTAGCAAATATCATTTAAGCTAAAAAGTTCTCATAGGATAAATATTCATTGTTTAAAAAAAAAAGATT
The DNA here is from genome assembly GCA_947652605.1 of Elmis aenea. Classification (NCBI taxonomy): domain Eukaryota; kingdom Metazoa; phylum Arthropoda; class Insecta; order Coleoptera; family Elmidae; genus Elmis; species Elmis aenea. The sequence continues at coordinate 27,993,509 of OX393576.1, forward strand.
AAGCAATATTTAACTTCTAAAACGAAGTAATTTTTAGACTTATTTGCAACGAAAAACTCTTTAAAACCATTCATACGCCATTCATTTATCTATTTAATACAATCTCAATTTTTTGTGCTTCTTATAGGAATTAGTATTTAAAAAATGTTTTGATTTGGTTAAAAAAGGTTTAATAATATATACAGGGTGTCCCAGATTACATTTCCAGCATAGGGATGTAGCTTATTATAAGAGATACAGGTTTGCTTAAATTAGATAGATTATTCGTAAGTATGAGAGGAGTTACAATCAATTTTTAAAAGTACTAAATTCCTCGTACTTTAAATGTTATAGCAAAAAATATGAAAATGTCGAAATTCTTTTTTCTCTCGTAACTTTTTCATTTTTATCATTAGATCAATTGTATTTGTACTTTCTTAAAGTACTTTTTAATGTAACTGTTATTTTAGGTATTTTATCGGGGGTAATACCACAAGAGGTTAAAATTTATTGAAAAGCAATAACGAGTGTTACAAATAAAAATTTGGCCTGGTAAAATTTTAACCTCGAATGGTGTTTGTAGCGATAATTCCACGACTGAAGTGTGATGGTAGCTCTACACTCTCGCCGAGTGAACGCAAGTCTGTCCGAGCGCAAGAGTGTGGTGGGTGCGCTCGCCTCGGCTCGTGTTCGCTTGCGGCAAGCCTTGCCTCGACTCGCCGGCGCTCCGTTCCGAGTCGGTTTTTGGTGGCAAGTCAAAGGAGGCGAGTGGCGAGTGCGAGCGACCCATCCACACTCTCACTATTGCTAGTTGAACGTTGTGTGTTTGGTTCTTATGGTTTGTGTGTATGATGGATAACAACGCTATCATGAAGGTTTTGGAGCGATACGAAATGGAACCAGTCATTTGGAACCCCAAAAATAAAGACCATGAAGATTTAAAAAAAATTAATGATGCTTGGGCAAGGATTAGCGAGGACTTGGAATTGCCAATAGCTGAATTTAAAAGTTTTCCTATGTATAGTTATTTTTTTAATGCACTATCGTACTACTATAGTAGCTCACGGCACATAAAGAAATAGCAGTAGCAACTTTGACTCGATCCATCTTGGGAGAGTTTTTAAATATTAAAAGAGCCACTCGGCGAGTGCCAGCGAAAGTATGGAAGGTAGTACTTGTCTAGGCACCACTCGCCGAGTGGCTCGTCCGAGCGGCTCGGGCGAGAGTGTAGAGCTAGCATGACGTATAAACCATTTGTAGAAAACGTAACCTCTGATATTTTCCGAAATTTCATTGCGTTGCTATGGTGAAGGTAAACAAACATTTATCCGATTGCAAATAGCAAGGTTCCTATTTATTCCCTAGCAAACGTGATTAATCGTATACATTTTCATTGACATTAATGACAGTAGTGGAATTATCACTTACAATTTTTGAGATATTACCCCTAACTTAATTTTTTCTTATGGGCCGCGAAGTTGGCTATGAAATAGATAAATGTGTTTTATTTTGCTCTTTTTAATAAGATATTACTTGCTATATCTATTTTTATAAAAAGGTCACAAAATCAAGAAAAATCGTATTTTACTTATCACTTATCAAGTTATCTATGAGAATAAAAACAGAAAACAACTTATTAAATGTCGAATGACAGCATCAATTATCTGCAGTATCATTTATTAGAATTTTATAGTATTATTGTGTAATTCGATAGTTTTTGTAGATATTGTTATAATTATGGCTACATTTAAAAATAAAATTTTACATGTTGAGATGCTACATTCTTTGCTATAAAAACAGTTAAGAAGCTAAGCAAATATACTTAGAGCTGTATCCCGAGAAAAGGTAACTAAGTGCGCATAATTGCAGAAATTTGGAAATAAATTTAAAAGAATATGGTTTCTTCGAGAAACCAACCAAAAATCCAAAACAAATCACTGAAGAATTTGAATTATTGTTTTTACGCAGTTTCTATGGCAAAGAATGTAGCATCTCAACATGTTAAATTTCTCATTATTTTAAATGTAGTCATAATTATAACAATCCTACAAAAACTATCGAATAACATAACAATACTATAAAATTCTAATAAATGATACCGCACAAGTAGTAATATATCATTTGACATTTAATTAGTTGATTTTTGTTTTTATTTTCATGGATAACTTGATAAGTGATAAAAAAAATACGATTTTTCTTGATGTTGTGACCTTTTTAATTGTTTTTATAAAAACAGATATAGCAAGTAATATCTTATTAAAAAGAGAAAAATAAAACACATTTAACTATTCCATAGCCAACTTCGCGGCCCATTAGAAAAAAATAAGTTAGGGGTAATATCTGAAAAATTGAAAGTGATAAAAAAGCCCCTAAATAACAGTTACATTCTACATTAAAAAGTACTCCAAGAAATCACATATAAAATTGATCTTATGATAAAAACGAAAAAGTTACGAGAGAAAAAAGAATTTCGACATTTTCATATTTTTTGCTTTAACATTTGAAGTGTACGAGGAATTCAGTACTTTTAAAAATAGATTGTATCATTAAGAAAAAAAGTTTTCCACAAAATTGTATCCAGTAATTTTCATTTTTAACATGTGCATTTATGTACAGATCAAGCCTTGTTGGCCCTTTGGCCAGCGCCCATATATTTTAAATGGCCACAGACGTGCTAGTTAACTTTTTAAAGTATTTTATTAGGAACGTAGTCGTTCCATTGAAAATAATTTAACAATTCAATTACTAAAATGGCTCGAGGTCTCTCGTGTGATATACATGTACCTACGTATGAATCACTCGATACGCGAAATAAGCCAATCTCTGCGGATAAACGGTATGTAATGCTGCAGTAAGGTTCGTCGCAAAAAGCCGTCTGCTTTTCTGTCGTTGCAGGTTGTGTTTCGTAATAAAATAATTCAATTTACAATTTACAATAACGATCTGCACCCTGCACTGTATGTTACTGATTAAAATGTATAGATTAATAATGAAATGACACGATCATAGGAAGACGAAAATAACGAGCAATAGAATACCTAAAAATAAATAATTCTGATTCTGGCTTTGCCAATAGAGCCGGACAGCGTATGAAGAAACTAGTACAAATGACCGTTGTCAAGAGCTCCGAAAGGGGGTCTATGGTCCGAGTATGTTGCATGTTTTTATCTGTTCCGGTAGTATCATTCAGTTGTCGATTCACCAGATCCTGGTAACAAAACCTACGTAGTATATAGTCAAGGGTAGTATCAAGTAATAAATGGATTAACTGTGTCTTAGCTTTATAATATTAACTGGAACGATACACAGGCTGTTTTACTACTTTTTCTCATTTTTTTAGATCTCTGAAACTACAACAGCTACGCAATGCCTAAGGGCGGGCTGACCGGGCCAGTTAACCGTCGCCCAGTTAAACCGTCGCTCAATAGACCGTCGCCCAGTTGACCGTCGCGTCTCCCAGTTGCCGCGTACAGTTTAGTCCTACCCTGCGAAAATCCTTTTTAAATTTCTTTCGCCTATTTTTTTATATTATGGGATAATTGCTCAAGAATGGTTTTTTTTTGGTAAAACGGTTATAATTTGGTTATACCTAAATTTAAAAAATTCGGATAAACGGATGTTATTTTATATTATGAAATACGAATTATAGCAATTGTTTTTTATATATCGTCAAATGTTTTCTAGGCAATAGACAACTTTATTTTTTCTTAAAACTTCTAATTTTGTTGCAAGCAATAACTATGATATATGATTTTCGAATAAGTGATTTATTAAAAAATAATAATTTAGTCGAATACTTTCTACTCAAAATTATGCTAATGGTCTAAATTCGATTATTTTTGTCACTAATATTTATACAAAGTGTTACAAAAAAAACTTTTTTGTTACATCATTTTGTAAACAAATTCAAAACCCCTTTTTTCTTTAAATATTTGACTTCGGACAAAAATTTTGTGCGACCTGTCAACAAAGTTAAGTCGCTAACGAAACAAATGTTCTACGTGTGTTATATTATTATGTGTGAGAATTATAGATAAGTACTATTATTCTACGACCTGTTATTTTATTACGCCTGTTCTGCTACAGCAGATTGGTGACAAGTATTTTATGATAAAGTTAGTAACTTTAACTTTTATTTGTAATAATTTTTATGTATTTCAATTTATTCAACATGATTCTAGTTTTATTGTTTCAGCTTTTTTTATCTACAGTGTTATTTTATGTTTCACAGACATGTAATCTTGCAAATAGCTTTCTGCCACATCTTATTTGAAATAAAACCAAAATGCTGCTCTGTACATCGGTAAACATCGATTTCAATAATCTAATAAAATCTGAAAAATAAAGAAACCTTAAAACGGCGTTTGTGTGGTAGTTCAGCACCTAAAGCACTAAGAATGTATATCCGTTCTCTCTGTGACCTAAATCGCGTACAGTGTACGTAATTTTTCAGTCTTTTAAATTCATCATGGAACCCAACATTAAAAGTGCGATTATAATCAAAAGCGATGTTACGGTCGATTAAATCCTTCAAAAGTTTAGTGTGCATATGTGATCGATGTTAAAGTTCTAATTGTTTCAAGTTTCGTGCTTGTATAAGCGGCTTGATAATAATCCTCCCACCGTTGGTGTTCAAAATAACACTGCCACGCCAAGCTCTAATTAAACATGAAATTTGTGATCCAAGCTTCTGTTATAATATGCTTATATCTTCATGGAATAAACGCACGAAATCGTGTTAGCACAGACACCCGGAACGATGGGGAAATGTCGCAAAAATCACAAATGCTGCTGCGTCCTTTGAAGACACAATATCCGGATAACTCGGCATTTAAAAATCCAGCAAAGACCGAGGGATTTGCGGGAAATGAAACGTTGGCCAAACTGGAAAATGATTTCAAAAGATCGCAACATATTAAAGAACTGACCCCAATAAAAACTGAACTGACAAATATAAACCGTTTCTTCACGCTTATGTGTTCAAATATTACTTTTAAATATAATATCTTATATAGAATGGGACTGTTACTTTACGACTGCAACAACTGTAGGTTTTATCGAGATTTTGATCCAAGGCAATGCAGAATTAATATAGAGGATGAAAAAGATACTTCTTTTGAAACAAATGAAGCGAATAAAATAAGTAATGAACCTTCGGTATCGACAGGCATTTCTAAAAGTGAAAAGGACTCGAGCGAATCAAGAAAATTGTAAGTATTTCTATTCAAGAGATGATAATAGGTAAAGAAATCGCTCCGCTTTTTAAGCTCGCCAATCCATAATAAAATAACAAATTCGTTAATTTTATTCACAGTTTGGTAGATTTTAATAATCCCAACGAATAGTTATTATTCGCGACTCTCGTTGAACCAATAGAAACTCTAACAAAAAAAAAAAACAAATAGAATTAAATTTAAACGTTTGACAAAGTATATTACTAAATTGTATTTAGGGTTGGTCCCTTAAATGATGTTTGATGCGTTCACGGTAAAGTTTCATTTTTCACTCTGCAGTATGACTATCGATTTTTCGTAATAATAATCCTTTTTTGCATTCCAGACCAGCAAAGCTTCTTTCTGTTCCTTTAATATTTTTTAAAACGTTATTTTGTTATATTCTACAAGCCTATTAAAACTATAATTAAATGGTCATTGACACCAAAAATGATTAAGACGATGAAGTTATAGAACAGTAAAAATTTGCAAAGATGTAATGGAAACAAACAAAAAAAAAGTATCGCAAAAAAATTATACAGAATTAATATTTACATTCTCCACTTTTTCTGTAAACCGAAAATTAAACAATATAACTGTTGTTTAAATTTTATAGATAGTCGTTATTTTTTAATAATAGTTAAAATTGTAATAAAATTAAGTGGTAAATACTTGGGGCGAAAGTCATGTAAAAAAAAGTTTTCTTTGTGTTTAAGTCATAATTGCGTAAAAAAAACACTTATTTTAACCCCCAAGTAAATTTGGTGGACTGAAAACATACGAGTAAGCATACTTATTTTCAACCCAATATTTACGTTTTATTATTTGCCTATAAAGCTTCACTAGCATAACCCATTTTACACAAAGTGAACCAATTTTTATTTTATTTGTGCCTATGGGCTTTTTTTTCTTACATGTGATAGCGTAAAAAGATTATTTTGTTATTTTTTTTTACTTTAGTTACTGTTCACAATCTAGCAACGGTTATTTTCATTTAGCCGAAGTTTATAAAGTCTGAGCCAATGTAAGAATTTAGATAAAAATTATGGTTAGTCTCAAATGTAGAACAATGTTAATAGGCCAATACGCATCTGGCGTAATAATTTGTAAAAAAAATAAACATCTATAATTTCTATTATAAACTACATAAATTTTACTCCCTTTGTGCCCTACTACAAAAACCGTAAAAGAAATATTTTCCTTTGCAAAAACTTTACAAGTCAATTATTTATTATAAGTATGACACTTAAGAAGATGATATCTACCTGTTATCAAAGGCTAAATAAATTTAAATTGACAGAAGCCACTAGATACTGGTCTTCATAGAGATTTTAAGAAAAGAAATAAATCATATAATGTTGTTTTCATTTACAGTTGTTTTGTAAGATATTACGTCAAATATGAAATATTTAACACCAAGCAAAATTGAAGGCAAACTATCTGTGCTGTAAACCTTTGGTACCAAAGTTTGGTTATATCTTACAAACTGTTTTTATAAAAATAAAACATAATTATATTGATCTAAATGATAAAAATATTTCCTTTCACTCATCAATTTTTTTAAGTACAACTCTACTTGCTTCTACAAATGAAATACTTTTCAAACAGAAAAAAAAACACTAGCTTTGCTAAGATTACATATCATTTTTTATATCTTTACATTTTCTTTAATATTACTGAAATCTCTGTCTTATAAATGAATTTTTAGATCAAACAGAACAACATCCATATCTAGCATATCTCCAGTATTTGCTCAAGAAGCGAATTTGGAAAACACCGACAACGAAATTAGATCTGGTAACATTAAAAAGCTATATGCAAGAAAGTCAAGTCTAGAGTTTTTGGACGTTCCTATTGGAGAGCCCATGCAAATTCCCGATCTTAAATTAGATGACGAGTATTATTTATTTGGAGTCTTTTCTACTTTGATGGGTTATTTGCAACCAAACGAATTCCCTGTAGGTATGGTTAGCCATATTTGTTTGTTTTTTTATTTAAAATATAGAAAACGTGGTACAAATTCTGGTAAATTTAGTATTTATCTTATAGCTCTTTAACGTACTTACCAAATTTTGCTGTCTTTCAACAAAACATTAAGATTTTTATAGTTTTACAAGATATTAAAAAATCTTTACGTGTTAAGTTTTTGCTTAAAAAGTTTTATGCCACATCTTCATTTGTTCATACTTTAACTTTTTATTATATATTAGTAGAGCGGTACAGCTGAAGTAAGAGTAACGAAATACAAATCTTCAACATTTAAAAGTTTTCTCTCCTTGTACCATTCAAAAATGTCCCTGGTTCAATTTTTCACGATTGCATTTTTAAAATACGAACGCAAATATATTACATTTCAGGATGTCGTTACACATCTTTCAATACCCGTGAGATTTGATTTGCATGTTTATAATTTTATTCGACCACGAAATATGTTTTCGTGACGGAAATATCAGCTCGTAATTCATTCTCGATGAAAATTTCTTATTTCCAAAAACTGCATTTCATATCTTTACAAGTGCGATAGTTCAAAACTTTTGTCTTTACATAACACATGATCGCACTAAGATTAAACATATTGCTTACAAATTCTTAACATGTTTAAATGTTAAAAATTGAATTGAAAAAACCTAAAAAATAAATTGATTGATTGGTTCATAAATCACAAACTATCCAAAAATTGTGCAAATATGGCAAGCAATACCAATTTGGTTGTAAATATTGAATAATAACCAATATCAAATATGCTAATAAAGGCTTAAGACAGTCGTTCGCATGTCAAAATCGATGTATCACCTAGTTCGAGTAATTGCTCGTAAAATCTTAGAAACTTAACGAAAAAATTGCAACACTCATTATAATTTAATATATTATGAAATTATGTCCCGTTCCTAGGTTCCCAATTATCAATTATCAATAAATGCGTTATAAAAACAAAACCTTCTTCAGTGCCCAAAAGTATTTACTTTAGAACCCCAAACAAACCTTACACACCATAAAATTTAAAAAAAAACTTCATACAATGCCATAAAAATACATAAGAAATTCTAATATTTTGTTTAAAACAGCTAATCCACTTATTTTAAATTTACGCTAGAATGGTTTTCAGTAAAAATCAGATCTTACCGGTCATGCAAACATTTTAGTACATACGATACTGAATTTTTAGAGTAAAATGGCAATATTCATAAGGTAAAAGTAGGCTATAGAGATACATGTGCCCAAATGTGAGTTTGTAGGGAAAACTTAGTTTTTAAGATGACTAATGTTTGATTATTATAACACTTAAAATCAAAAATCTCGCACAGACTCGAACTTACTCAGATGTTGCTACAAATCAAGGTAAGTACAGTAAATTCTCTATAAATGCAACTTCTATAAGTGCATCATACTCTATAAATGCATTACTCCATATATGCAAAAACATTCTATAAACGCAACTTTCAAAAATCAAGCTACCCGTAGTAAAAACTGTCAGTGTCACAGTCAATCAATCAATCATGAAGAAAGTTAATTTAACGATTAAGGATAAGTGTGAAATTTTAAATAAACTTGAAAATACTAAAGTGAAAGACATTTTTTTTACCTAATGCAACACCCTGTAAAATAGAAAGATTTTAAAAATATTTTTAAAAAATGGTTTCCTTTACTCTCTAAATGCATCTTTTTTTCTATAAATGCATTTTTTTAAAAACATTTGAATCTAACAATGTTGCATTTAGAGAGAATTTACTGTATTTTAATTTTTACATGACTGAAAAAATAACAACACATTTAGGTACTATCTGATTTTGACTTAAAATTATAGGTACTAAAAACAAAAGTAAAAGTTAATTAATGCCTTTTTAATGTCCATTAGCATTTCGAATTTTTTTTATGCCATTTTATGCTCCTATTTTTCATTTAACAAGATAAAAAGTTTGTTGTACTTATTTTTTTAAATAATCTATACAGTAGTGTACCTAAGGATACACTAGCGAGAGTCGAAATAAGACAATGTAAGTCGGTTATTGTTTTTTCCATGGCAACGTTGATTTTTTTCTTAGATTTCGCAATTTTTTAGTTATTTCGCTTATTTTTGCAAATAAACATATAAAATATTATATCATTGCAAGGAAAAAATTCATCTTCATATTTAAGTCATCACCTTAAGACTGCCATCTCGCACGGTAATTTGTAAATTAAAATTAAAAACAAACAAAATCTACCAAAAAAATTTCCGCTGCAATTTTTTGTGTATTAGCAACGTTGCCATTAATATTTGATTTTAAAAATTTTGTGCGATTGAATTTTTTTCGTTATATCACGCAAGCCATTAAGTTTTTAAACAAAGCAATAAATTGATTAAAATAGTCTCTTAAATAGCTAACTTTTGTCCCATTTAACCAACCTTGTATTTTCATTATTTACCGATAAATCAATAGTGGCACATCTAAAAGGAACACTCCTTGTATATTCAAGGTGATAATGATCTTTGAGAATCCATGCATATTACTTACGTACAAAACGAAATCAACACCAGTACATGTCGTTTATACAACCTAATCAACCATACGAGTTATGAAACTCAAACTGCGCATCAAAACCACATAACATTATTTGGTTTTGTCGACACTTGCGTGTTGAATTGCGTCGAACACCCCTAATCAAAATCCTATTGTTACTTGAAAAATTATCAATAACATAAACATAACAATATTTTTTAGGGCTCCTTAAAGATTTCTTGCGCAATCGTCTTCCAGGTCATATTATTCTTGTTCAGGTAAATATATTTCTACTTCTTATTACTTTTAATGCATTTTTATTTGGATAAAAACTTTGTGCTTTGCTTTAATTCAAAACTAATGGTAAAATCGTTTTAAACTTTCATAAAGTAACTCATTTGTGTTAATATTCTACTGTTCCTGCAATACTAACAAAAACAACAAAACCTGTACAGATACCTTAAAGTTATTTCATTTTTCATCGCTATCCTAAATACAATTAAAATTAGATGTTGCAAAACAACATTCATTTAAAGTTACGAAATTGTGTTTGCTTGTTACTGTTCCGCTCTAATTGTGTAAGCTCTAAAAATATAACCCGTAATTATAATTTCTCGGTGCATTTTAATGCTTCTGCAAGTAACAAAGTTCTACAACATTACCGATTATCAATTCAATGTAGTAAATGACTTTGACTGGCTGTAAATTTCTGAGTTTTTTGCACCCTGTGATGAATACTAAAAAGTATAATTTCCATATACGAAAAAACTATTGGAAAAATATTTGAAAACTACTCGACATCAAAAAGATCTAAAATACAATACAACTCAACTCAAGATTAACTGAAAAGTTATATGTTATTGTAGCGTAACATGTGCATAATATGTGACTATTTTTTATTTAGTTTCGTTAAACGATTTTTTCTTGTTCAGTTATTTAGTTCTTTAGTGTTACGAAGTGTAAGCATTAAAACAGGTATAGTAGTTAAGCTATTTTATTGCAGATTTGTAAGTTAATCTTGATTAGAATCTGCAGAAAAATAATAGGGAATATATCTGGAGAAAAAAAAACACCTTTTACAGTAACGAATTTTCAATGTCCAATTACAATATTATGCTTTAATTCATTCATTTCTAATAGAGCTAATAAGTTTATAATAGCAAGAGGACTGAGATACTTTTGAAGTGTCCTTTAGTACCTAATAAGCTTCTGTTAACTCAATTGTGAGTCTAATTGTTTAGCCATTTATAAGTAATTTAGTAAGACATTAATGAAGTAAAACTACAAAGTCGTCCTTAACACAAAGGTACCAGATAACTGAAAGTGACATGAATAATTCTTCAAACAGAATTCACATTTTACATGTTGTTTAAAACATGAAATCGTTAACTTGGCATCTTTAAACTTTAAATGTGTTTAAATAAGCTGTACCATTACAACTAATATCTTATTGAAAAAGAATTTATGGTGAAATTTTGGGATAACTTAATTGCAGAAATTTACGTTTTTTACGTTTTCTACTAGAAAACGTTGAATCGTTAAAAAATGCAGCAAACGTATGACATAAATTTCTCAAATCTCATCGTATTAAGTTTTATTAATGTTGGCAATATGGTACTATGTACTTCCTAATGTTCAGATTCAGCTACAAAAACCATGAAATATTGGTTAGAATTGTAAGGAATAATGACTGCAATAACTTTTAAAGTTTTTAAACAGGAATCGGAAATATTAACCAAAAGAAAATGTAAATGGCAAATCTTATATAGTTTTCGGATCTGAAAAACCTTTTCGTTTTGCTTTTGTTGCATTAAAAGATAAGTTATACGCAAAACTTAACAACAGTGTGGATATAAAATTATTTAAACTACGTTCACTAATATATCGTTTTTCACCCTTATTTTTCATACCCTCTCTAGTTAACAGCATATTTCATTAAAATTTAGCTTTTTTTCTTATAATTTCATATTTGCACTAAAATCAGTGACTAATGTTTTTTTAAGTGTTATGTTTGTCTCAAAATTAGTTAATTGAGCTATTTTATCGGATACGTCATTTTCTTTGCTTTTAAAACGTTGTTTGAATCTAAAGTGATTAAAATTTCTCATAAAAATTTAAAATTCGATTATAGTTTTATTATTTCCGATTTTTTTTTTAATTGTTAATATGCGCTTAGTAGTTTACAAGATACTTTGAAAACAATATAGGCATTTGTAACCATTTTACATTACAAATAATAAATAAAGATTGTTTATTCAGTAAAAGATCGCATCAATAAATAGTACTTCATACAAAGTCGGTGTAATTGTATGGTATTCAAAAGTTTTTAATGTTTAAAAAAATGATTAATAAAACTTAAATCTGGACGCTTTTGTTCAGTATTTCAAAAATACATTATGTCAACATTACTTATTTGAATTAATCTCAGGATCTACTTTACGGTTTTTCCAAAACTGAGTTACTTCGACTTATGAATAACAATACCAACAGCAAATTAGAAATTCTAATTAAATTTTAATGATTTTATAGCCAATGATTTAAAAGGAAAAATAGAAGACCTGTCGTACAAACAACAATAACTTAATTCTAAGACAAACGCAACTAAAATCACAGTTATTGTTTTTTAGTGCACATGTTTAGTAAATTATAATCGTAATGATATATCCAGACAATAAATTTACATTTGTTAAATATTAAATTCGAATGTACAGATTACTAGAGAGCAAGTAAAACGAAAAGGGAAAAAGAGGAATAAAGAAAAACTATAGATTAGTCAACGAATACAAACATGCAGCTAAATTAATTTACGCTTTTGTTAATTAATTTTTGGGACGAAACATAAATTTTGTAGAATTAACAAAACTAAATTTTGATGTCTCAGATTATAGCTCAACCTTCTGGCTAAAGTTTAAGCGCTTTCAGGAAACTTTATATCACTCTTAACATAAACAATGTAGTAAAAGCGGGGATGTCTTTAGTTTTGAAAATTAACGACTGCTACGTAAATACTGTTGCTATAACTAAATCAGAGTCTTTAAGTAGTTTGCTTTCCCAGTACACACCTAATGGTGCTTTAATACCAAGCTTTACATCCGTTGTAGAACTATGTTAATTTGGTTTACAACATTTTAAGTGCCTAACCTTTACGCTTCCATTAAGAATATAATTATTTTACTAAAATGACAATAATTTTACTCAACAACGGTTATTACCACGTCATATTGTTTAATGTAGCAGATTTTCAAAACACAACTAAAATCAATGCTTGTAAATACTTGTATTGGCCAGTTTAATTAAATACACTTATTTCTACTTTGACCAAATATTTAATTGTTGTGAGTGATACACTTTTAATGAGAAATTGTACACACACCCTAAAATTTATTCTATTCTTCTTTAATTTTCATATCTACACGATTTTATAACTTTCCGCTGTTTCATCCGCAGATAAACTTTTAAAGTAGTAAAAAGGAATATCAAGCTATAAATCTATTCCTATAGGAATTAAAATTAAAAAAGAGACTTTTTTTGTACAAAAATTAATATAGTAAGATCTTCCGAATCCTGTATCTACTTAATTTTAGGTAATAAAACTTTGGTGTTTATTGCAAAATATTTACAGTCTTAAGTTTTTTACTTTCATTACAAAGAGTTAATCGAAAACTTTTAATTACTAATTACTACTATTTATTATTCATAATTTTTTCACAGACTACTTTGATTTAATATTTGCTTCTTTCATTAATAAGCTTCTAGCATAATATAGTTTAATTATTATGTCAGATGATCGCATATTTTAAGCGCTTTCAAATTTCATTATAAATTTTTAAATCAAATATGTTTAACAAAATTAAATGTATTATATGTAGGTATAAAATTCAACAAAATATTAAAATTAACTTGCAATCGTCCAAACATTTTGCAATAAACACCACAGTTAAGGGGCTGGGAACTTCTTACTATAACATCCTGTATATTGTTGAAGTTTTTTATATCATTATCGTTGTTTATCGACTTAAAAGAAGATTTTCAATGAAAATAAAAACGATTTTCATTTCATTTTTAAATACAATATAAAATCGGTCAAAGGCAAAACAGTAAACGTTTTGAAAATAGTACAGTTTGATGGACATCACGTTGCGATAAAATCTTTAATTGATTAAGTCAAATTTTAATAATTTTCAGATTTTCACCCACTTGATTAATTTTAAGATTCGAATTTCACAATGATATTTTTCTGACGAAGGGTTACTTTCGCTCAATGTGATACATTTACAGATTACTTTTCGCTGTTAACTTAAAAAGTCCAACGAAGTAACACGAAGCTGTGACAGTGTTTAACAGTTGAAATTTAAAACAAAGCAAGTTCTTTCTTGAAATACATTTAAATATTTAAAATAACATACTCACATCATATTGCAATTCCTAATATGGAGTAAAGTATTTTTTTTTTTTACAAATAAAACATGCTTCGAAAAAAACGTATACCTAATCAAATTATATTAATATTTCACAGCTTCTAAATTTATAATAAAATCATAATTTTGTTGATATATCACTTGGATTCATTATTAACGTAAAGTTTAAAAAAAAAGTCCCAACTTCAAATATTAAACATTCATCAGTCACTTCGCACTCGGCAACCTGAATTGCTACAGATTTATAAACGGATTCTTCTATCCTTGTATGTAACGTGTGTAACTTATGACCATATTTAACAAATGTCAACCATAATTACTCAACATACAACATCCCAGCGACTGGCGCTACAGTATATTCAAAACAGAACGTTTAAGAATGTTAGGAGATGCGCAAAAAACTCGACAAATGCTTTTATACGAAGTTCATGACATGAATAATTTATGTATCCGTTTGACGCAGAATTAAACTATATAAAACGCTGCCGACTTTCATTTTGATGTGAACAGCTACAAAACACAAATATTTACCGTTTTAACAACAACAGACAGTCACATGTTAACAGATTATTTTTAATTACATTCAAAAACTTAGAGTCTACAACGACGCCAGTGTGTTGAATTCAAATTATTCTTAGCTGCACCAAAATAGAGATCAGTAATACGCTTTTTAAAACAAGTGCAGAACTGTATTCAGTATTGTCGAAGTATGGTCCTAATAAGCTGAAAGAAATTCTAAAAAATCGTTAAAGAACTGTAATAATAAAAAAAGTGTTTCTGCAGAGGAGCGAACGTCTTATATATTACTTAGTTTACAAAATTAGAACAAAATGATCTATCTGCACTGCACATGACTATAGTTCCATTTAATTTTATCATGTACAGATAATCAAAATGAAAAATAATCAGACCTGCCCATATATACGAGTAGGGGAAAGTACCCATGAATGGGACAGTCCTTGGATGGGACATTCTTAATACACTATAGTTAAACACAAATCTTTATGTACGTGCACTCACCAATAGATGGTAGATCGCGTACCTAATGTACTACCCCATTTCGAAGTTCTCATGTTGATATACAATCGTGTAATATCAGAATTAAAATTGTGTAACTAAAAAGTAAATATTGTTGTTTGTGAACTCAATGATATCTTGAAAAAGTTTAATGAAATTCGGTAACTCCAACAACTTATTTAAGTACATGCATATTATACCTATTAAATAACAAAACTTCAAGTCAATTAGCTTTTAGGTTAAGTGTCAGTAAAGTTATGTTTGACAAAATGTCCCTATCCTCTGAATGGGACATATTACTGATCCTTAATTGGGACACGTCGCAAACAAGGATAACTTTTTTTATTTAAAGAATTTATATATTCTTACTCTAAAACAGTTTTTGTTATAAATATTTAGATATTTTTTGCATAATTTAAACTTTAAAGGATAAAATGGAAAAACAGAAAAGGATCCGCGTTTCTTCAACGCAATGGAATCGGCGGTACGTGAAATAATTAAAAATAAGGTTTCTATTCGGGAAGTTGCAAAATGCACAGGTATTTCTAAATCTTCTTTACATAGAGCTGTTAATAAAGCAAAACGAGAACCCACACTTTTAAACACGATCCAAATATTGGAAATCGCAGAATATTTTCAAAAAATGAGGAAACAGCATTATCCGAATATTTTCATTCTGCTTCAAAAATGTGTCACGGATTAACTACACTGCAAGCCAGAGAACTAGCATATCAGTTTGCTGTAGCATGTAGCTTTAAAAAATTAATCTTCCGAAAAAGTGGGAAGAAAATAAAAAAGCAGGTAGAAAATGGCTAATAAAATTTTTTATATTTAGAAAAAGACATTGGAAAAATTCTTTAATATTATTTATAATGTTGTAAAGTTTTAAAAAACGCTGTCTTTTATGTTATCTTATACTCCTATATTTTATATTATCTCATCTTGCATTTATGTTTATAACATTTCAAGTTGTTTACTATATAATAAATAAAAATTATATGTGGCGTCCCATTCATTGATTTCGCATGTCCCACTCTAGGAACAAGTGTTCCCATATTGGGACATCGCACTCAAAATATATTTCTATTTATAAAAATTTGTTAACGTTACAAATCACGTTTACTTGTTTCAAAACACTTTTGTTACATTAAAACACATTACTGGGGTAACACAGCATATTCATCTGAGCTATTACTGAAAAATTTGTCAACAATTAAGAAAATTGTCCCATTCATGGGTACTTTCCCCTACCTATTGAACTACAACGAGCACAATTTTTACATAAAAAAGGCCTCATATTTGCTGATAAATTAGAAAGAATGCACCTACAAAAGAGCAGAAAAAGATGACTTACAAAAGCATCATAGATGATGCATTAAACCAGTGATTTCCAACCTGTGGGGTGCGCCCCCCTAGGAGGGCGCGAGACTATTGCAAGGCGGGTGCGCAGCTGTTACTAAAATATCATTTTTGATTACAAACAAACAAAAAGAACTTCATTTATAAAGAATATGGTACATTATTTTGTAGCCCATTAAATAATTATTATGTAAGGACAGTATTTATGAAATTAGATTATTACGAAAAGTGAGAGGGGCGCAAAAAAAAATTATGAAAAAGGGGGCGGAGGTACAAAAACGTTGGAAACCACTGCATTAAACTGTATTAAATAAAAGTCTGAATGTGGATATAAAAAGTGCAGTAATCAAAAATTTCAAATATCTAAAATGACAATTTGTTGAACAAAAATTTAGGAAAAACTAAACAAAATATTGAAAATATGTAGATACCTATTATGCAGACTAAGCCATCCGACAAATAGGAAAAGCGAAAAAAGATTTAATATAAATAAATAGCAGAAACGGCAATTAAATTGGTTCGAACAAGCAAACAGAATGGACAATACAAGGTGCCAAAACGATTATGAAATGGATCACTAGGTAAAAACAGAAAAGAAGACATCCGAAACAAATAAATAAAATACTAGTAGACGAGCAAGCTTTGATAGATATATTATAGAAACTACGACTTAGATGTAAAACAATGTAAAACTCGTTTGGTCATAGCTGCAAGCACAATGGCACAATGACAGTAAAATAGAGAAAACTGTCTTGCCAAGAATTTGTAAATTAAAGAGCAAATAAACCAGGGCTGTGGAGTTGGAGTTTAGGAGGAGTTTCTGGTCAGTTTCGCCAAGTTTCGACTCCGACTCCGACTCCGAGTACAACAAAAAATTGCGAGGTGGTACTTTGCCGCAAAATTTAAACTCAAATTTTAAATAATTTTTTTATATTTATTAATTTTTTTCCTTATATTACACACCATAAAATGTCTTAGTATTTAATTTTGTCGGAGTCGGAGTTGGAGTCGGAGTCGACTTTTTTTTACCGACTCAGCAACCCTGAAATAAACCTTGAAAATTAATAACAAAACTAATGAAAGTAGCATTTGCAGTTGAAAATAATGAACATTGAATTTAAATTAAGGGAAATATTTAGTTATTAAAATTGTTTACTATAGTCTAAAACTCAATATTATATAAATAATTGTAGCCTTAAAATACTAATTAGGTATATATCGTACATTAAAGAAGATATTTTCAAAATCGGCAAAAGAACTGTAGCCCTGTAAGCAAAAAAATTTGAATGAATAGAAAATAAAATCTTGATTAATTTAAGAAAACAGTTTAAAATTACTAAGTTTGATTTCGAGTTTTATTATGTTGGATTTAATAAAACAATATCGATGTTATATAAAATGTTTAAGTGAAAAAATATTTATTAAAAATATTTTTAGGTATTAAAACTAGCAGCACCGACAATAGGATGGATTTTACTTTGGATGTTACTTGCTGCCACGTTACCGTGTGCTGTCGCAGCAAAATATTGCTGTTCAAAGGAAAATATTGAACGTCTTACAGAAGATACGTCTGAAACATCAATCGATTACGAAAATAAATGGCCTAGATGTGCTTTAGCCATTATTTTTCATTTATTATTGCTAATGCTGTTGTAAGTATAATGATAATTTGAAGCGAAAGTGTGTCTTAAGCTTAGCGTCTACCGAAGTAATGTAACTTATGATCTAATGGTCAGATTTTAAAGTGACAACGTAGGTAAATTGAAGCATTCATAGTAAGTTGTAGACTATCACACACCCTTCTCCAATTATGAAAATACTTCAGTTTTGTCATTTTAAAATGACGTAAACACTAACAATTATTTTTGGTCTTTTAAAGCTTTTATTTTCTGCAGTTTTAGCACAGAAAATGTACAAAGCTTGATTAAAAGGTTTGTTCCAGCAGCGCTACTTACTATCTCATGAACTATCAGGATTCTGCGCAGTATCGATATCGCGTTCCAGCTGTGTTTCTGATACTTCACCGGAAACTTAGTCGGCTGTTCCTACAGTACTCTTACCACTTTTGGACTAGTTTGAGGGCGGTCATAATAGTACATGAATTAGGACAAAAACTAAGCTGGGATTATTATACGCATGCACTGAATACAACTAACGTGGCCTCTGCTAGCTATGCAACGCCCTCTTAACTCTCAACCTCAACCCTATTTGGTACTGGTTTCTTAAGATGTTGACACTTGCGGTGCACAAATTTCTATGAACCCAGTACGTAAAAGTGTCATTTATAGTTAGGGATGTCGTTAAACCGTTCCAGCAGCGACTAATACATTTATCAGTCCATAGTGGACGCATGTGCATAAACTAATTTATATGTTACTCCATGAACTAGTATATTTTGGTCTGCTGGAACAAATTTAATGTTAAAGAGCTGTCAAACATCATTTTCACAACTATGATGTTGCTTAGGTACCAAGAATTAATTTTGTCCAACTTTTGACACAGTTTGGTGCAATCAGACAATACATTTTTCACAATTCAAAATTAAACAAAAACTTTTAAATCTTAAGAGAACTTTGAATTTATAATTTGACATAAAGTGTTTCTCTAACCCCAGGTAATTTTTTGTTGAGTTGTGAAACATTGTGTTTTTATAAATAACTGTGCATATCATTTCAAAGTGATATTGAAAAATAATAATCTAAAGTGAAATCACTCAATTGAAATTGAATCAAATGTTGACAACAACAATAAGTAAACAGAGATTTTTCTCATACAGGTAGATATATTATGTTAACAACTGTAATACCCTTAAATGCATTTCAGTGATACCGAAAAGTTTAATATTAAATTTGATTAATTGACGTCGCTATGGTTAACAAACAGGCTTTGAACGTGAACGTTCAAACAACCTCACATGTAATATAACCACACTTTTGTTGTAGATTAAAGTAGATTCAAAGGCTTTGGTATTCCCTTGATAATTAATATTACTTTGTGTTGTATGGTTTAGAAAGTTTTCATACATGTACATACATGAGTACATAGCGTCAAGCGGAATTCTACTAACGCGCGAAAAATGTGAACACGTTAAATTTTGTCGTTTTGTACGTGTAGTATAAAACTGTTACCATTAAAGGAATTTATTAATACTAAAATTAAAGACTGTGAATATTCACATTACGGCCTTGGCTGTATTAAAATTACCACGTACGTTATTATAAAACATCCCCACGTGCAGATAATTACAAAAAACAGTCTTAGCGTTTCTGGTTATTCTAAATTCTAGTTGCTTATCGCACTGCGGGGTTAATAATTCAAAACAATTGCTATCCACAGTTTGCAAATAAACAAGATTACTAGTAATTTAGTAAGTCAGTGTAAATAGCGGACGCGCAAGGAGCTGTATTTCGATTGCTTAACAGTATTAAATACGAGGGTTAATCCGTAAATAAATTTACAATATGCAATCGAATGTTCATTTTTCATTTTTAAACTAAAGATATAGTTAATCTATTACCTATTATCTATGTTTACAACTTAATTTTTGATAAAATTTCCACCAAGAGGTTTATTCCAGCAGACGACTTGTACTAATTCATATACTACTGCATAATACATTAATTAACTGCTGCAGGAATGCTGTAACGGTATGCCTAACTGCAAATGACATTTGTGCCATACAAATTTAAAGCATTTTGACAGTAAACAATTTTAAAAAAAGCGCACTGACATGGTATTGAGAGTAAGATGTGTAGTTATCAAAGGTCACGTTAATTGTGAACAGCGTATGCGTGTAAAAATCCAACGATAGTTCTTGCCTTCGTTCATCTATTGTTTTTACTGTCCACAAACTAGTTCATGAATTGATCCGATAACTGCTGGAACGGCCGACTTTAAGCGTCCGGTGAACTATCGGAGACTGCGCTGAAACGCAATACCGATACTGCGCATACTTCTCATCGTTCATCGGATCTCGGATCGTACATAGCCTTGCTGGAATAAACCTAAGATTACCGCAGGGCTGTCCAAGTAGGCGGCCCCCGGGCCACATCCGGCCCTTGAAAGAACTTTTATGGCCTCCAAACATTTTCCAAAAAATTATTTAACTTAATCCTTAATTCAATATATTTAAATTTCGTTGCGTCTATTAGATTTATACTCAATAGTGACCCGCTAAAACTTAGGAGGAGAAAAATTGCCCGCTCTCGTATAGAAGTAAGACAGCCCTGGGCTTACGCATGTGTCCCGTCGTGGAAAAAACTTTATTTCGTGCCTTGGTAGAATTTTATACCCTGCAACAATCTCCAGTGTTTTCACGTCGTTGTCAACTGTAAAATTGCGAACAAGAAAAAAAAACTTAATAGTTGCTACATGCAAGATCTGGATTATATGGCAAATTAATGTCCACGGTATAAGCAATGCACTATTGGTGGAATTCATAGAAAAGGACATGACACTTAACCAAGTCACAGTGAGCAAAACCCGTAACGGTTACTAGCAGTAATTAAACGAAAACGCGCTGGATTGTTCCAAATAGGGGTTATGCTTTTGTAATCGAATACGTTTATATGCAAAACTTGATCCGCATCGAGCCAATTCGATTTTTATTAATTCGATAATGTGCCTTCTTTTCGTTCAACGGCATTTCACTAAACACCAATGTCGAGTTCTATTTTACATGCAGGTTAATCGTCAATCGATTTAGGTCACGTATTAAGGCTCCCCCAGACAGACGCGATATGCGCCGCTCGGTACGATTTGGTACGATATCTAATAACATTTCGGTATATGAAATACTGTCACTTGCATATGTTTCCGAATGTCCCGAGTGTCGCACTTGTGTGGGCACTCATTGCGGTAAGCAGCGATAATCATACCGAGTTATGTACCGACTGTATCGTACCGAGCGGCAGGCATATCGCGTCTGTCTGGGGGAGCCTTTATGCGTACCAACAAATGATAATTAATTGTTTTACCTCATTTTTATGGGGTAATGGAAACAAACAAGTCTAGAATTGTTGGGAATTGTTTTAAAGTTGGTGAAGTGTTTAATTAAATGGTAACTTTTCCAATATTTCATGGTCCTGGCCATCGCAGCAAAAAAAAAAGATCTTGTTATATTTTTTTAGATTTTGTACAATGTTAATGTTGGGAAGCAACGAGCAAATATCGAAAGCCATATCTCGCACACCAGAAGCCGCTGAAATAGTATTGGGAGATGTAACAACGTTTATAAAAAACACACAAATGCAGTTAACATTTATTACTACATCATCATTTGATATAGCTTTAGATGTTATCTACAGCGATTTGCAAGGTTAGTGGAAGTGATAATAATATTAACCTCCCAAAAGCATATGCATAATACACAAAACTATGTACACAAGTTCATCATACACAATAAAACTTACTTCGCTAGAAAATAAAGGATGAAAAAAGCCAAGTTCAAGCAAATTGAAAAATCTCTCAATGACAATCAAAATAATGTGTATCCAATTTAAAATATCAGGGCATTTATGAAAACACAGTTTGAGGCAAAACTTAACTACTATAAAGTGCTACTTCAAAATAATTAAAATTAACTTGCTACCACAACGGTTTGTACTCAAACATTGTGTAATCGCATTCGTTCAGATTACAAAATTGATATATTCTACAAAATTAGTCTATACTGTTTTCTGTTTATCCAATAACATACGTAAAAAAGTTTTTAAAAGTACTGCTACGACGCTGTGTGTAAAAAAACAGTTCCACTAATTTATTTTTCCAGAATGCGAAATCTTTTTAACCTTTTAAATTTTAATTAATGAAGTTTTATTGTATTAATATGCATATTTAAAGTAAAGTGTGTAAGTATATTTTTGTATACGTTAATAAAGTATATGCTTTAGTTGGGAACATATCAGTAAACTTTTTTAAGACACTAGTTATTTTCCCATATTGTTTATTACAAAATGAATGAAAAAAATTATGTTTATTTGAAGTTATAGGTTCTAATATTTAATGGCTCAGAGCTCTTAGCCAAACGCCAACGTTATACATATTTGCGATGATCGTATCGTTACTCAAATATTTGTTTATCGTATACTTTGTCACAAATCAATTTTACGACTCACCTTTCCTGGCGATAAAATTTTTAAATAAAAATACACAACTTTAGAATATCCTTCGCTATTTCTGTTTAAATCCTACTTTGCTATAAAAGAAGAATGCGAACGATCGTAAATAAATTTCGTAAATGTCAGATGTTGGGGCAATAAAATCTACGAGAAAATATTTATTAAACTCAGACATAAGTTCTATTCAATTCTATAAACGCAATAACAATATTTATGGCGAATTTTTTCTTATGCTGTACTTTTTACGCTACTATAACTTACAAAGCATATTATTGCTCATGTGCGCTACAAATATCGTTACACAGATGTGGAGGAATTACTCGGAAAACCTATTCAAAACGAGTTGGATGCTGAAACAGGAATCAGCATTACTTTAGAAGCACTTTTTGATGTAGCAGCAGGTAATGTTTCCATTTAAAATAAAATATAAACCTAAAACTACTGTAACTTTTATTTAGCAACCTCAGATATTTCTTCACGGGTGTCAGATTTTTTAACAGAATGCGCCTCGGCACGAACGGCTGGTAAAATCTTGCAGGAAAGACTCCAAGAGCTATCGAAACAGCTTAACATTGCACGAGAACAGTGTGGTCTTAAGGATAGAGCACTTTGCGATACCCTGCAGTCGAATAGATTTAATGTATCTTTCAACGTTGACGAAGTAAGTCTTTAGCCTTAATAAATTAATCTAGTGCATGCATTCAAAACTATAGTTTGTGCATGCACAAGTAACATTTAGTATTGCCTAGATAAATTACTTTAATATGCATGACTGATAAAATTAAAGTCAACTCACAATGCGTGCACACAAACAAAATTACTTAGTTTGGAAGTCTTAAAGATAAAACATCGTTTGTAATTAATCAAAGGTAATTTCAAGTTTTTTTGATAAAGCAAAAACTTCGTTTATTACTTTTGAAAATTAAAAATGCCAAGTATAATTAAATTCGGTAGTATAAACCAGACATTAAAGAGAGATTGTAAACGTAAAATACAGGTAACAGAGTAAATAAATACTTTTAAAATTAATTTCACATTCTTGTTAGTTAAACTTGTAGTATTGGAACCATGCACAAACATAAGCACCTGTATTATTATTCATTAACTACGTCACCAGAAAAAGCAAAATATTATTAATAACTAAAGAATAACTAATAAAGTAAACACGTACTGCTATAATTTACACAGCAATATATACAGGGTGTCACAATTTATTTCTCACAACCATGTAACTTTTTTAATTAACGAGATGAAGGTTTTAAATTTATTTCTTAACATACAACTTTCATTGATCTGTTTGCTTTTTTAGTTCAAAATTTTCTTGCAAAAGCTGTACCTGGTGTATGTTTCAACATAAAGAGCATGGAAAACCGTTACATAAAAGGATGATTTAATTAGCAAAGAATAATTATTCAAAATTATAAATTCAAAATATATAAATGAGGCCCACTATCTAACGTGACCTTAAAAAATCAACAATTGATATTTAAATTAGCTATTCATAGTTTGGCCTCAGACAAAGGCCTTAATGACGTGGCAGTGTTAAAATAAATTTAGACCAATTAGTTTATAAAATGCTATTAAAAAGCTTTTCTATTTTCATGGAAGCCATATTATATTTTAATGCTATGAATTGACGAGTTTTATGGTAGAGATAATGTTTATATTTAATTAATATACAGATATACAAAGTATTCCAAATTGGATCGCCTTATCAAAAGAGATATTTCTGTTATCAAGTCTTGAAACTGAAATTAAATATATAAATCCGATCCGAAGATTAAATCTTATTACTATTAAATGTTTTCTTGTAACTCTTTTGTTAAAACATACACCCCTTATTATCAATCATATGGTAAGGATTTTAACGATTTTTAAAATAATGTGTTAAGAATTGTCAAGTCAGAACATTTTTTGGAAGAATAGTACAAAATCTTCAAATGAAACTTTAAAAAAAAATATTTCTATAAAATCCAGATACGTGTTTAAACAAAGAACGCGACCATCCAAATGTTTTGTTATAACCTCCAAAGCTCTATTTCTTAAAATTTGAAGAAAAAAAATGTAAGGCCGGAGAGTTTTCATTGAAACCCCATATTTACATACGTGTATTTATAAATTTTGCAAATGCCATATTTATTTTAATGAATACACGACCGATCTAAAACTACCGATAAACTTTTACTTAATCGCAAATCTGACCAGAAATAATCAAAAACAAAATTCGCTTTACAGATTGTTACAAACAAACCTAGTTGCTTTGAACAACAACGCAAAATATATGAGCCTTAAAGATTTTGCAATAATAAAGTTAAAACTGAATAAGAAATTTATATTTTATGTAAATCCAAAAGGATCTCCGAGTAGGTAAAAAAAAATTAAAATGCGTCAAACTTTGCAAACAAATAATTTATTCGTTCAAAATCAATTTCGCTTGAGTTGCGGCCAAACTGATTTGAACTCGTTGCACTTGGTAACTGCGGAAGAAAATAAAGCTAATTTGTTTTAGAGCAGCACATGACATAAAACTATATAAAAGTCACTGCCTTGCTAAAATAACTACATTCTATTAAACACAGTGTGCACATTGTAGACGATAACAATAATATAACAACTGGCACTGCGTATCTTAAAAAATTTAAATCGATAGGTCAGTTACACACAGATACAACTTTTTTTCAATTATCAAGTAATGAGAGCAAATTCTTGTAATGATATTTTTAAATATGTTAAGAAACTTGCTGACACAGTTAAAGAAAATAAATAAAATTAACACGGTGCTCTATTTATATACAATTTTACATTAAACTTTAATAAATCCGTTTATTAAAAAGCAAATTAAAAGTAATTTTTGTTGTGTAAAGTCACGCACATATTTATACACACATATGTTTATATCAGATGTAGCTAAAACAAAGTACCATCTAACAAGTTTTCAAGCAACAAACAATATCTTTTAATTTCGGCAAGTGTCCTAAATTCGATGGATATCTCGCTTAATATTCAAGATAGAGAAACGGTTAAATTACCAAAAATATGCAGTTTTTTGAGACAAACTCAGAACAGTTCTTAAATATATTCTATCGTTTCCGGTTTTTCTTGTTTTTTTTTGTTTTCACTACTTTTTGTTTTACATCTTTAAAAAAATTAAAAAATCCTTTGTAACTTGCTTATTATTGAAAATAAATTCATCAACCCTTACATATTAGGAATGGGAAAAAAATAAGGAATTTAAATAGGTCATAGCCTATATCTTCTATTTAAAAAAGGTAGGTTTGTGTCATAACTTTTTAGCCGCGAGCGTAAAAAAAATATTTTGGTAGGTACTATTAAAATGTGCATAAAAACATCTTATAAATAATCTTTATAAACTTTTTTGATATTTAAAACAATAAGAGAGATATGACACATTATAAATATAACAAAAAAAAAACAGTTTTTCTTTAATAACTCAAAAACCGGAAATGATAGAATATTTTGTTTGTCCCATTTTGGATAATTTAACCGTTTCTCTATCTTGACTATCAAGCGAGATACCCATGTAGTTCCATCGAATTTGGACCACCCTGTACATCACAAAATAAAAAACATTGATGACATTTCTACTTTCTACAGAACAAAAGCCGAATTCGTTTGACATTAGTTTCTACGTTTCACGATATCCTTAACACAAATGGTGAAATTACTATTGTTTAACATCACTTCGATGCCTTGGCCCAAGTCATCTCACTTTCAAATGTTTTCTAGTTTTTTCTTAAAATTTCTAGGCGTCCTGTATTTTGTAAAAAAAATATAACAAAAATTATACCATCATATTTACAGCATCTTATACCTGATTATGACGACAATCGAAAAGTAGGTACAATAAAGCAATATTCAATTTTACAGTAAAAAGTTTCTTTGTGGGTATTTATAATATATTTGATCGTACCAAAGAAATATTAAGTTTAATCTACATTAAACATTTTATAATCATACCAAATAGTGTATATTTTTGCGAAAATAATAGAATTGGATTTAAACAACCTCTTGCAATTACAGCACTTGCCATATCTATGTTTGGTCTGTAATAACGATCCTAGATTGCAGAGACTTGCCAACGAAATATCCCTTAATGCAAATTTGGGACGACATTATTAATAGCACTGCTCCTATAATATCCGCGAGCACAAACTCATAAACATTTCTCAGATAACGATTTTGTTTACGTGCACATTTTCTACTCAATCTAATAAAAAATATGCATAAAACTTTCATGCAATACTAGTTTAACTTTGCGTTGAAAAAAAATATATGCACAAAACTTTATAAACTATCGCTGTATAACTTTTGTAGTTGATGGCGAACGGAAAGCTCATGCAGTTAGAGCAGCTTGGAGAAAAGAAGGAGTTCAATATAACTGTCGAAGATGCTCGTCGAACATTTCAAGGACTCCCCAGACGTGTATCGTTGGAGACTGCTATACACAGAGCAGGTGATATTTACACCCCTTATCGTTATTATTGCGCTGCTTGTTATCCGTTCGCTTACGTTTGCTAAATTTAAAAAAAAAAACGCACCTGCTATCTATCTTTTCGTTCACTTCATTTTGATCCAATCTAACCTTTTAAAGATTACATTTACGTTATCGTACTTATTCAACTATTTTATTCGTAATTGTAATTTATTTTGCTATACAATATACAATATACACTTATTTACTATCTTTTTAAACAACTTTGAGTGCCTTACAGTAGGGTTAAAATTGTAAATCAACTTAATTTTTTAGTTGCAAAATTTTTACAACAATCTACTCGTTTGTGTCCTTTGTTGAACCGCAGGCTGAACGCATATTATGTAACAAAGCTAAATTTCAAACCATTTGGCGACCTTTAGACATTGCTCAAATTACCTGAAATTTTACAGGCACGGATGTTTCGGTAGGTGGAACAAAATTATTGAGGGTATTTCAAAAAATTATAAATAAGGCCGCGTTCACACTGGATGTAAACCTCATGTCTAAAGTGATCGTACAAGGATAGGCCGCAGCATCTTCTCCAATATGCCATGTCGGCCGAGAGTAGTCTTTGATTCATTGATTTGTCCCTTACCCATATCTCTGCCCCATATGTCAATACTGGTTCTATTATCGTTTTAAATATATTTATTTTTGTTTTTCTAGTTAGGTTTTTATTCCACAAGATTGGATGTAATGTTTTTATCATATTCTTTCCTCTGCCTATTTTCTTCATTATGTCCTTGTCGTCTCTTCCATCTTCGCATATTATTACTCCCAGATATTCGTACTGACTAACGTTTTTTATCGTTCCGTTGTCTAACTGTATGTCATGTCCTCTTCCACCTATGACCATATACTGTGTTTTCTCTGTATTTACCTCCAGTCCCCACTTCTTGTATTCCTCTATAAGTTTATTTAGCATGTACGTCATATCTTGCTGATCTTCTGCAATAACTATTTGATCATCTGCAAAGAGGATCGTGTATATCGGGCTCTCGCCCAACAGTGCTCCCATCGGACTGCATTTTCTGGTCCAATGTTTTAAGGCCGCACATAGGTAAATTTTAAAAAGTGTAGGGGAGAGGCAGCAGCCTTGTTTTTCTCCTTTCGAAGGCGAGAATGGTTGAGAGACTTGGTTTCCGGCTTTTGCGACGGCTTGGTTTCCTCTGTATAGCGTTTTAACTGCGTTTAAATATATTTTATTTATGCCAGCTTGTTCCAAGGTAATCCATAGTTTTTGGAGGGGAACGGAGTCGAATGCTTTCTTTTTTAGATCTATAAATGTAACGTGGAGTTCTCTTCCTTTAGCCAGATTCTTCTCTGCTAAGTGTTTTAACGTAAATAGATTATCTGTACAGGACCTTCCTGGTCTAAAGCCGCTTTGCTCTTCTATTTCTTTAGCTTCTTTCTATATTCTTTCTTTAAGGACTCTTCCATATAATCTTCCTACAGACGACGTTACACTTATTCCTCTATAGTTTCCGCAATCATTTCTACTTCCTTTTTTGTAAATCGAATTTATATGAGAGATTTTCCAATCTGTTGGTATGTTTTCCCCCCTTAGACATTTATTAAATATATCGCAGATTATGTCTAATGTTCTTGTTGTGGCATGTTTTAGTAACTCGATAGGCAGATCATCTGGTCCTGGTGCTTTATTATTTTTCATTTTCTGTAGCGCTTTCTTTAATTCTTCTACCGTAATCTGTTCTATTTCATTTTCCTCTACTTCATCTGCATCTAATCGTGTATCCAAATATTCTGTTCGCTTTTCTATTAATAGGTCACTATAGTATTCCTTCCATGTCTCCGTTCTTATTGGATTTATTTTTTTTGCTTCATTTGAATTTTTCCTCAGGCTGTTTATAGTTTTCCAAGCTTCTCTGGATCTAGACCCTCCTATCTTTGAGTTTATTCGTGCGCATTTGCAGTCCCATGCCGCGTTTTTTATCTTTTTTATTTCTTTTTTGACTATGTATCTATATCGGTCATATTTTTTGCGATCCTCTTCATCCTTTGTGGTTAGATTTCGCTTAGTTCGTCTGTCCACCAGAAGTTTTTTGTTTTTTTTTTTTCTCTAGTTCCAAGAGCTCCTGATGCTGCTTTATGTAATTTCTCTTTTAGTTTTTCGTATATTTCTTCTGGCGTACCTGTTATGTCTTCTTCTAATTGTTGTGCTATTCTTATTTTGTAGAGGAAGCTAGTAGATTCATTTTTCAGGCTTTCTAGATTGTAGACTTTAGCCCTCACATCCTTTCCTTGTTGTTTGTCCTCTACTGTATGTTTGTTATATTTTATTTCTATAGGTGATTTAACTAGCAAATGGTCTGAGCCACATTCTGCCCCTCTCCATACTTTCACGTCAAATGGTCTTATATATGAATCTTGTTTTATTACTATGTAATCCAATATAGATCTTAATTTTTTTGTTTTTTGGATCCACGTATATTTGTTGATTTCTTTATGTTGAAAGAATCCATTCAAGACTTTTAATGAATGTTGTTGACATAGTTCAAGCCATCTTGTCCCATTTTCGTTTACTACATCCTCCCCGTGTCGTCCAATTATTTTACTGTCAAGGGCTTTACCTACCCTTCCGTTAAAATCTCCTAACATAATAATTTCTTGTTTAGATTTTGTTTTACTTAATTCATCCGAGAGTTTTTCAAAAAAATCGTCCTTCATACTTGTGTTTGAGTCGTCGGTGGGTGCATATATGCCGAAGATTCTTATATCTCTTCCTTTTATCTTCAGGTCTATTATTAAGATTCTCTCGTTTATTGGATTCCAGTTTACTATGTGTCTTTCCAATTTCCTCTTTATCGCCACGATCACGCCCGCTTTCGCTCTCGTAGTTTTCTCTACACCACTCCAGAAGTATATGTACTCGTCTGTGTATCTGTTTCCTTGCCCTTTCTTTTTTGTTTCGCTGAGTACGGCAATATCTACTTTGTACGTATGGAGTTCTCTAAAAACTTGATCTTCTTTTGTACTCAGCCCTTGTATGTTCCAGCATCCTTTATTTATTTGCCTTTTTCTTTGCTTGTGTCGTTTTCCGTGTAGTCCGTCCAGGTTCCGAGGCTGCGCCTTAGGATTTTTAGCAATCCTTTTTTTTAAGTAGGGTAGAGAGCTGGTCTACCGCTACAACCCTCCTCCTTTATCCGGGCTTGGGACCGGCAAGGACAGTTTTGGAGCTACTCAATTCACCCCTCCACTGTCCCAGGCGGAGTTTTTTATTAGTTGCTTATCTATTTAAATTATGCATTAAACTTTTTTGCTCTAATAAATAGCTCTCAAAATTTAAATTTTATTGTTCTAACCGCGGACCCGAAAACAGTTTAAGACCGATTTAAAAACTAGAACTTAAAAAATATGTAAAACAATAAACTTCTGTTTATACTTTAAACAATTGCATAAGTATTTTACACATTTTAGTTTTAGTTTATCCCACTTCAAAACACGTAAGATAAACATGACGTTTACATTTTAGCTAGGAAGCTTTTTTATCACTAAATTTATATTTAAGGCCATAATAAATTTTGCTTAAATCTCAGACAAAGTTTTAATGCCACTCACTTAAGGCGTCACTTATGAACGAGTGTGCTTTTGAACAGGTTTCAAACAAGTTCTTCGCTGTTGATGCTATGCGATCTCTATTTGTCCGTATTGGAATTAAATATAACTTAATTTAGTTATCTAAATTATTTAAATTATTTCAATCCAATCGAAATATAAGTTACCAGGTTTCCAGTTTTTTGCAACTATTTCAAACCAACAAAATATATCCGTTTTTAGCTATAGTTCAAAATTTATCTTTTAAGAATAAATTATTATCGAATAAAAGGCTCACTCGTAAGGCAGTAAATATCGACAGGTAGTGACAACTAGAGGTACCCTAGTGACAACCAACTGTAACTGACTCGTCTTGTGATTTTGTGATACATGGCAGCAATTTATATAGTAAGCAACATATAGTACATACAATAGCTAACTACTGAAACATATATAGCTAACTACTGAAACATATACAGTAGCCATAATGCAACGTTATCATCTGTTGTTGCTTTAACTAAGGTTTTAACTGGAGGGAAAAAATTAATAGTTTCAATTTAGTATAGAAACTCCACTCGCGAAAAACCTAGAGATGGTTCTATAAAAATGTTATTTTTGCGGCTACAACTCTTATTTCATATCGCTCTCAACACTGCAAGAAGTAAGACCACGAAAGAATTTTTTACTTTTAATTATATTGTGCCTATTGTTTATTAACTTTCATTGCTTCTGCTTTTACATGTTCTGTGAAAAGAAAACATCACGACAAACCTGGTTGGCACTGCTTTGAGTAATTTTATATGAACTTTAAATAACTTCAGCTTGATTCAGAAGAATAGTGAATTTTTAATTATGCGTACGACATTAATTTTGCTATTTTGCCTCAACTCGACAGATATAGTTTATTTTCGATATCAAAAAAGATGTATTTTTGTACTTGCGTATAATACGCAAAATTTTGCAAAAATTGTGCTCAATATACCGAAATGATATTAAAATAATATGAACAAGTTAGCCTCCGCAACTGCGTAAATGGGTGCCATAATTTACAAAACTTATTTGCAAAACACCCATCGTTATACATCGAGTTTATAACGGACAATTTCTTATTTACTATGATTAATTAATCAAAATTAAATTACTCATTAGAAAAGTTTTAACATAAGAATCATATTTCTACAAACCTTGACCTTAAAAACTTCAAAATAAAGGCACTATCGTCTTTTGATAACTTTCAAATGTCAACACGGGGTGATTTGCTTGACTACAAAACTAGCCCTACCGTGTATCACACGAATCATGCGTTTTGTATTTGTGAGCTGTCTATAAACCTTATCCAGTCAAGTATTTTTTGCACTAGTTTGTGTTACTTTATTTGTTCCCGTTTCCGTTTAAAAAAAAATCGATTGACATCGTTATTTTGTTTTTGTTTTAAATTTTTCAT
Source organism: Elmis aenea (assembly GCA_947652605.1). Lineage (NCBI taxonomy): Eukaryota > Metazoa > Arthropoda > Insecta > Coleoptera > Elmidae > Elmis > Elmis aenea. Next base: position 28,025,589 of record OX393576.1, read on the forward strand.
TCTGTGCCTATCCTCAAATTTTTTATTTAAAAATCGGGAGTCGGTAGTTTTTTCTACTCCCGACTCCGACTCCGAATCCGACTCCTTATCCCTGGTTCTAAAACGTTAAATATTCTATCCTGGCCCACGTTTCCCTAAATTTAAAAGAATACAATAATAAAATGAAAACAATACCAATGCCTTGACGATCGAATGCCCAAAAAAACTCGAGTTTTTTTAAAATAAATTCCGCTTAATTTTTTCAAATCATATTTACTGACCCTAAAGAGTATCATAGACGAGTAAAGCAGAAATCTTAAAATAAATTTCAAAACTCTAATAATTTTCACAATGTTTTTCAGTTTTAATTAATACCGACTTCTAACATATTTTATTGTTCTTTACGTAGAAAAACCAATAACTATTTGTTCGTCTATCCATTTTCCAATTTCGTTTTTTAATATTTAATAAAGTTTACAAATGCGTATTCCCATTATTTATCAAGCAAATATCCAAACACTTATTTAGCGAAACAAAGTTTCTCGAGTTTGCGATAATGTATAATCTATTTTGTATATCAAATAGGTGGTTGTATAATTAAACCGAAAATCCTGCTTTACATACTCATTAACATGCTGTGTACATTTTCTCACAACGTACATATAACTAAACGAGATCGTCCTCAACGCGATAGCAATTTATTTATTTGTTTAGTTGCTTTGGGTTGGAATTTTAGCTAAGGACCATTTTACAGAATTACCCAAAAATGTTATTTACATACAGGATTTTCGCGAATTGCCAGACCTACAAGATCTATTAAAGTAAAATAAATTTGCGTAATTTCATGGTTATTAAAAATATTAATTACATTTCTCATATATGACTTAACTAAAACGGGGTGTCAGAATCTTTATGCAACTTTTATGTTATTAATAATTATCCGCCGTTTTTTTAAAAATTATATTATAACATACATTTTATTGTATTATTAAATTATATTGTAAATGATATTGTAACATAACCAAACACGTAAATAAACTCAAAACATATTATGTACAATTATCATTCGGAGGAGTAGTCATCATCAACCTCAGTTACTGCTTTCCATTTGCTTAGAAGACGGTAGATTTCGCAGGCAAAAAAGCAGTGGTTTTTTTGAGGCAATCCACGATTTCACATCCTCCAGCAACTCCTCCAAATCGTCATAGACTTTGCCAACCTGCCAATTTTTCAGAGAGCGATTGATGTGGTTGTCCGTGGGGGTCTCGGTGGGAGAGTAGGGCGGATGGGGGAGCAAATCCCATTTATTGCTGGCGATGGATTCGATCACACTGCGTTCGACATGAGGGCGAGCGTTGTCGTGGTGGAAAACGATTTGGTTTTTTTTGCGCCGTCTTTTCAGCTGAAAGGCAGTATAAAGACGATTAAGTTGGGTCAGGTACACGTCGCTATTGATGTTGCACTGCCTTTGGCCATTTCCATCCGGTATTCGCCACTCCTAACGCTCATCATTGTCATTCCACCAGTAGCAGTCACCGTTGGAGACTATATCCCAGTAAATGATTCCGCTCCGGTCCAACTAGACACACCACATAGCCTTTTTGCAATGCACAACCTTTGGAATACTCTTAGAGGTTTGGCCGGTTGACACGCAAACTTTGTTTTTTCTCACGGTTTTGGAGATAAGCTTAGACTCATCTCCTGTGACGAGTTCATAGAAGAATGGATTTTGCTCATTTCTCTGGAACAAATCGGTGAAAATTCGGACCCGGTCGGCTCTATTGTTGTCTGAGAGCTTGTGCGGGAACCATCCGGTCAATTTCTACACCTTCGAGTTTTCTGAGATGACGAACAATCGTGGACTGATCAATGTTAAAGTTCTCAGCCAGTGTCCTAGTGGTACAACTTTCGTCCTTTTCCACAACCGCTAGAAGGGACTGGTTATCAAAATCCCAATTCCTGACTTGCCGTCTAAGTTGGTATCACCAGCGTTGAAGCGAACAAACCACTTAGCGAACAGTCATGCCGAGATGACTGTTCGCTAATCGTTTCTTCATCGAAAAGATCGTAGAGATCGCGAAATGACTCAGCAGCTTTCCACCCTTTCTCGCAGTGGTACAGCATAATGTGGCGTATTTTAATTTTCTAACCCTGTTAAACAAAAAACAAAACGTGGCGAAAAAACGGCTGATAATATTATGCATCAACCTAATATTATTGTTTTTAAATTTAAACAAATATACAGGGTGTTTCTTAAATATTGCGAAACATTCGGGAGATAATTCCTTATCAAAAATTATAGGAACTTTTATATAACTTTTTTTCATTAGACGTCTCCTTTTGGAGTTATACCCCTCTAAAGGGGAGGGATAAAATTAGGTTTTTATTTTAATTATCAAATTTGGATATATGTGGAAGAATGATATTTGGTAGATGTTTTATGCTTATTGAAAAGTTTTCCATAGTTATATTTTAATTCATCTCCGACCTTCACAGGGGGCTGAAGTGCGACCCCTGTTGGTTTTTTAATCAGAACTTTTTGGTGCGTTGAAATGCTGCAATAAAAAATTTTTGAAAGCATGATTTGTTTAGAAACTTTTTTTATAATTTAGTTTTTCCTGAAAAACCTACAGTTTTTAAGTAAAAAATAAAATAAGCAAAGATGCACCATTAAATATTTCAATATAAAACGATTCGTTTTGATTTTTACCATGGTTTGTTTATGTTCATATTGAATAGAATTGATGGGCGTTTTCGTGTTGCCGCATAAATGTCAAAATGAGTTACACCGATGGTGAGAATGTTGGGATGTGCGATATACATTTCGTTAGCAGCTAGTTTTTCGCAATATTTAAGAAACACCCTGTATACAGACACAGTTTTAATAGTACTCGTTTAAAATCATTTTGTATAGTCAAATGTACCTGTACAGAACATTCTAAACTCCTATTGCATTTATTCTAAATTTATTAATTGACTCCTTAGATGTGATGTTACAATAAGTATAAAGTATTTTTTATAAGTGTTTATCTTGAACTGCACAAAAAATATTTATTTTCGTAACTTTATTTCAGAAATTCGAAGTGTTCTACACAAACGTCGTGAACAACTGTACCAGTCCGTCCGAGCCTTGGAGGAGCTGTCACGATCCCTTACGAAGGAACTGAGCGTTACTACAGAGAATGTGTCTGGAATAGTTGAAAGCTTAATCGCTAGGGACCTGTGGCGGTGGCTATTCGTCCTCAGTAAGTAAATATTAGTTAAAATATCTTATCCGAAATGACAACTGTTCGTTTACTGCCTTGGTCAAGAGAAATTTCCAGTTAAACGAAACTGATTAATCGTCAAATTCTTTGTTGAAACAGCAAGACGGAGAACCAGTTATATTGAACGGTAACATAAGAATAAGGACGCTCTACATTCACATCCCCAAAAAATAATCGTTTGGAAACATTTTAACACTAAAACCAAAATATGTTTTAAATTGCATTTCCGCATAATTATCTTGTGCAACCAAATTTATCAAATAAAGTTAAAAGATCATGCAGATCAACCAACGCTAGAGCATGGCTTAAACGGATAAAGAGTGACTGAAAAATAACTTTATTATTAAGCGAAACCCGAACTAAACTCGCATCAAAAACCTGTCCAGAAAAATATATTTTTCTAACAGTTTCTACACCACACAAATCTTTATCCCATGTTTCGAACTTAAACAGAACCCAACAACCATTTTCACAAAATCAAAACCTCAATGTATTTTACACAAAAAAAATATTTATTTATTTATTTTAATTTATCATGTACCTTTTTTATCGACCACTTTTTTTTCTGAATTACCTGAATTTTAGTAGTAGAATAGAGCCGAATCTAATTTTTTCTTAAACTACTGAACACACCTCTCGCCGGGTTTACCATCGATACTTAATCGACTGAAACGATTTTAGCCACCTACGTCGTACTAAATTTAGTTATGAAACAATTTACTCTCTAAAGTTTACAAGCTTGGCTCTAAATTTATTTTTGGAGGATTCTTAATATATTACATTCACTTTGCGGCGATAAATTTTCCAACAGCTTTTTACTCGAAGTCTTCCACCTCCTTAAACTTTTTAAACAATGAAACTTCGTAAGCACTTAATCGCTATAATATTTAGCCAGACAGCTAAATTTTAACTAGGTAACTCATTCTATAACAACATGCCTAATATTGGATATATTGTGTATTACTGTATACGTATTTCCAATTCAACGTTATTTTACAGTGTAATTTAACAAATCTTAAAAACCTATAATTAGCGACTATACTACAACTCTACAACTTTAGCTATTTTAAATCACATTAAAAATTTTAAATCAAGGGCTGCAAATAAGATTTCAACTGATAAACAGACGGCAGTTCCATTGGCGTAGTTATGGGGAGACCAGGGGGGGCTAAGCCCTCCCTGAGCCCTCATTAGCCCCCCTGGCCTACACGGTTTTAAATGTTAAAACTGTTCCAAGTAGCCCTACATAATCGTACTCGACACAAAAACCATTTCGTTTAAAGTTCTATTCCCTAAATTAAAGAATTTACGAACATTTATTGTTTGTGTTTTGTAAAACAATATTTTTTTAGGCCCCCCTGGCCTAAAAAAACGTGAATTTGTGGGTACGCGGCTGAATTCAACAAAAGAGGAGCTTGTTTTTTTTAGCTCACAGTCTCAGTCACCTGGGGCTGCAGCCCCCCCTGGACCTCGGGGCTAACTACGCCAATGGGCAGTTCTGAGACTAACTTCGCACCTACGACTAAAAAATATAAGTGATTTTTAAGTAAGCTTATTTATGTTAAGACATAAATCACTTGAATAATCAAACCATTTATCAATTTTTTTTTTTTTTATATAACCCAATTAATTTGAAATCTGTATGCTATCCATACAATAATCAAATGGTTTGACGGTAACAAGGACATGTGAAAAGCTACCCTGTGGTAGCTTCCCGTATACTTATAGCTTTGCTAGGTGTAGCAACTGGGATTTTACATGTAGCACAATACACAATTATTTAGCACAACACATAATTAGTTTGTTTTCGAATCTGCCGATAAGGTCTGTTGTGGTGTGGCGCTTGAGGCGGCTTCTGAGTAGTGGTTGGGTCATAAGTTCTTTGGCAAGGCTGTTTGGGTGATCTCTAATTCTGTTGGCGTAGTTCGTGGTGTGCTGTTTGATTTCCTCTTTAACGGTTTTCATCTGTAGATCGTGTCTGATGTTGGTATTTGGGACAAACCACGGGGCTTTGGCTACAATTCTGAGGACTTTAGATTGAAATCTTTCCAATATGTCTATGTTTGAATTTGACGCAGTTCCCCACAGTTGGATTCCATACGTCCACACTGGTTTTAAGATGGATTTATACACCAAGAGTTTATTTTCTAGCGACAGTTTGGACTTGCGTCCAATTAACCAGTAAAGTTTGGAAAGTTTCAAACCCAACTGCTTACGTTTGATGAATATGTGGTTGCGCCAGGTGAGTCCTTTGTCCAGGGTAAGTCCAAGGTATTTGGCCTCATCGTGTTGCGGTATCTGGTGATTATTTAGGGTGATAGGTGGACATCTACCTCTTCGGTTTGTGAAGGTGACGTGTACTGACTTGGTCTCATTAACCTTGATTTTCCACTGATTAAACCAGGTTTCCAACTTCCGAAGATGGGACTGAAGAATGTGTGACGCTCTGGTGGGGTTTTCGTGTGAGGCTAGGACTGCCGTGTCGTCGGCAAAAGTTGCAGTAAGGACGGTTTCTTTGGTCGGCATATCGGAAGTATATATAAGAAACAGTATCGGTCCCAGCACACTCCCCTGGGGAACACCAGCATTTATTTGATGGAGGTCGGTGTACGCGTCTTGATACTTTACTCGAAAATGGCGGTTGGTGAGGTAGGATTTTAGGATAAGAAAGTAATTTAAAGGTAAAAGTTTTCTGATTTTATAGAGTAGCCCTGTGTGCCAAACTCTGTCAAATGCCTGCGTTATGTCTAGAAAAGCAGTTGAACAGTATTTTTTATCTTCAAAGTCTTGTCTGATCCTCTTCGTTATCCTATGGATTTGCTCTATTGCAGAGTGTTGGGCTCTGAATCCAAATTGGTACGTTGGTATAATTTGGCGGACTTGGAGTATAGGTTCTAATTTTTCTAGTAGGACTTTTTCAAATAGTTTTGACATGATTGGAAGCAGGCTAATTGGTCTGTAGGATTTTAATTCGGTCAATGGTTTTCCCGGTTTGGGAATCTGTATAATTTCTGCCACCTTCCACTGCATAGGGAAGTGACCTGTTCGCAAGATGGCATTGAATATTTGCGTTATGTATCTTAATCCTTTGTTAGAAATATTGCTCAAGATGTTCGCTGTTATTAAATCATAACCTGGGGCTTTCTTTTTGTTTAGCTTAGTTTTGATTGCGTTGCTAACTTGGTGTACTGTAATTTTTTCGAGTGGAATTTCTAATTGGTACGGTGAGTTCAGTAATCGTTCAATATCGCTGTCATCGTAATTTTCTATGTTCGAGGGATTTGGTTGAAATACTTTTTCAAGATAGTTGGCGAATGAAATTGCCTTTTCTTTGTTACTCTTGGCCCAATCGCCTTCTTCTGTGAGAATTGGAGGAATGCAACATTGGGGTTGTCTTATTGTTTTGGTGGCTTTCCACAAGGAATATTCTGTGGCTTCTGTAGGCGTTAAGTTGGACAGATAGTTTTGTATACTTTTATTTTTATAGTTGCTTAGTAATGCTTTAACCATGCACTGCTTGGTTTAATTTTGTTTTGTCTTCTGGAGCCCGAGTTCTATGCCAGGTTTTTCTTAAATTTCTTTTTTCTGAGATTTTTTGTCGTATAAGACTAGGTAGCTCACTTCTGGTGAATTTTTTGATTTTATCTGGAGTGCATTTCCAGTTTTTTTATTAATATAGATTAATACGTATTAATGACCAAACAACAATTCGAAACGAGTTACATCTACTTTTTTTGTCGTTGAATGAAGAATAAAATTTTAAATATTACTGTTATTGAACGTGTAAATTAATGTGCAGTATAATTCTGGTCAAGAAACAATTGAATACATTATGCACTATTGCACTCGCATCTATGTGTGCTTGCTGCCGTTTACCTGCAAAATTTGCTTGTTTATCTATGTTATTATGAAAATTTCTCTTATTATCTACAATATTTCAAGAAATATATCAGTTTAAATTGTTTTAAAAGATATAAGATCCAAACATCCTTTTGACATAATATTTTCACAAAACATGATTGTGTGAAAAAATATAAAGCAGTTCTTATTCTTAAATTATTTGAGTTATTTTCCAATTAAATTACCACACCAAATCCACTTTTGATTGTTGTTCAAAAAATTTTGACTAATTTCAATTTTTTAAAGATAAAATAGCAAAGTAAATAAGCAAAGCCACAATCTTTTTTTTTTTTTGGTTTATGGTTATAAAAATACAATTTGTAAACATCAAAATCCGCTTCTTCGTATTTTTTAGTTTTTTATCTGTCATTTGATTTAATTGTCAAAATAAAATTGGTTAGAAGGTTAGAACCTATTTTATTGGTTTCTTAAAATAGTAAAAGTAAAGTTAATACGAGAGTTCGTTAGATATTTTTTTTTATTATTATTTATTACGACTTTAAAAGGAGTTTAAGCGCTTATGAGTGCAATGAAAGTTTAGATTATTCTGAGACAGGACGTCTTCCTACGGCTGTTACCGAAAACACATAATCGCGTTGTTAAAAAGGTAATTGAAGATGACTGGAGAGATAATCCAATAAAGCCACCTAAGCAGTGACATAAAAATAACTTAAGATTGGATCCTTGGTTTTTTAAACAATCCTCCACGACCACCTTTATTTACAAAAAAGTTGTCAGTCGCCTTATGCCGCAAAGCAAAGCGTATAAGAATTCACCATGATATTTGGAATCATCTCAATATTGGTAGGCAATAAATTTTTCTCAAAATTATGACAAGCGACGAAACTTACATAACTTTTTTGGGCCAAGAGAATCGTGTATAAATTTACTAAAATAAGAAAACTCCGATGATAACCAAAAAGCAGCGAGCAAAGCAAAAAGTATTATAAGGCGTTTTCTTCAGAAGTATATTCAGTATCTACCAGTGGCGGATCCAGGGGGGGTAAATGGGGTAATTACCCCCCCTTAGACTAAGATATTTTTAAAAATTAAGTTTTAAAAATATTTTATTTCCTGCGTTCCCGCTTTAGTTTATAAATAACAAAGTCTAGTGAAGATATAAATGTACTTATAAATTCAATGGTCACTTATTTAAGTATTTGAAAACGACGATCTAATAAAATTAAAGCTTAAATCTGAAATCGATTTTTGGACATTGGAATGGCAAAAGAAATTTCAGTTAAACGAAAATGTACCTGACAGTGCTTTTGTAACAAATAAAAAATGTAACGCCGAAATATACTCCACTTTAAAAATCAGTATGCACATTTTATGCACTCTTCCTGTTAGCGTTGCCTCAGCAGAAAGGAGTTTTCCGGCTTTAAAAAGGTTAAAAGGGTGGTTACGATCTAATATGACACAAGAACGTTTAACGGGATTGGCTTTATTGCATATTCATAGAGATATAGATGTCAACATAGACAATATAATAAATACATTATTTGGAGCCAAATGTAGAAAACTTAATTTTATTGTATCATTTTTAAAAAGCCGAACCGTTTATTTACTTTCGCTTACAATGAAGGGTTTGATGCAAGAATTGGCTATGTAGCTTTGAGAAAAACTAAAGAAACTCTTTGCAGTCCTTGAGTTTGGGGAAGAATAGGCTATGTTTTATGACAAATACTTTTTCTTATTCAATACATGAACGATTCTTACACCAAACGATGTTAAAACAAATTCTATACGATAATAAATCCAAAACTCATTTTGCTCGAAAATGGCGCCTAGCCGGTTATTGCACCAAGCCCTTCAATTAGATAAAATACTTTCTGTTTTAATAGAATTAGGTTTTAGTTCAATGTAAAATTACCTAAACTAAAACTGTATATTACAAAAATATTCATATTTATTCCACACTTCCTGTATACCTTTAGCCATTAGCCTGGTTTTCATTTGAAAAATTGATAATTACAATTATTAAGGGGCGAAGCGAAACAATTGCTGATTAAAGTTGAGAGGAAAAAATTCAGCGGAGGCCAATTGGCAAGGGCCCACTGAAAGTTTTAATTACCCCTCCCCCCTAAGATGGAGGGCTGAATCCGCCCTTGGTATCTACAATGTAGCTAGATTCACACGACAGCTACAGCGGAATGGTTCATAGTAAACCTACAGCATTTAATATAGTTTTAGAGAACAGGATTTTACTCTTACTCCATTATTCATCTTCACAACGGCAGCTTCAACTCTTCAGTTTTTCGCCGAAATAAAAGAGCATCCACCGTACTCTCCTGACTATGCAATGTGCGACTTTTATACTAAAGTAAGAAATTTGCGAGGAGATTAATACTGTAGTTCTCGATTATTTTGCAAGTATTATGAAAGAAGATTGGTTGAGAGTTTTCAAGGAGTAGATAGTGAGAATGGTTAGGTATATTAGTGCTAAAGGAAATTACTTTGAACTTATACATAAATTATTAGAAAATTTTACTGTTTTTTGTTCTCAATAAATTTAACTTGACCTTCGTATTTAAATACACAAATGTTTCTATTTTATTGTCTGTAAAAGGATCAACAACTTTTTCTTAATAGATTTTTTTATATGAACAATAATAACAAAGATTTGGGATTTGAAAATGTTGGTAATTTTAATCTGTCTAGCCCACCGCGATTGTTTCTGTATCAAGAAATTAAAGCATTGCTGAGTATAGTTCCATAAAATCGGAACTCTTTATCTAATTTGACCGACTTTGCATGTCTTACTTTTTACGAGATACCAATGGTGTTCCACCTTCGTGACGGACCCTGTAAATGTTAAATTATAAAGCTTCTTTTCTAGAAAATGTTTGTATTCGAAATGGTTGCAGTCGGTTAACTTATGTGACAATCGCTATTCGCTACAACTGAACGGGGTATTACAGCATTACACACGAAACGAATCATTACGGAAATTGTATACATTATATTTGGTCAATAAATAATTAAGTTCTAGTTCTGTGTTGTGCACAGTATTATACTGTCAGTTTTCAGAAAATGAAAATCGGAACAATTTATGTTTGAAACGGAATGCGGGACAAATTGATGAAAATTCGGAAAGACTAGCAGAAAGTAAGACGGGTGACAACGCTATAGGGTTACCGTAAGCATTTATTTAATGGACAGTTTCACAACTCAACTGAAAAATGTTATTGCAAAATTTACTTCATAAGTAGAACGTGTTGCGAATCTAGTTGCCTATATTTATCATCGTGCAGTGCGTATTTTCAAGAAAATTTACTTCTTTTTTTTTATTCGACTGTCCATCTAAATTACCAGATCTTTGAACCGTTCGCTAGGAATGTATATGGCATTTATGTGGTTTAGAAAAAAGAAAGGAATTATTTCATTTTCAATTTATTGTTAAAAACAAGCGTAATAATAGTATTAAATGTGCAAATACATACTTGTATTAAGTCTACCAATCAATATTATATTATAAAGATAAAAAGCGCTTTATGGTCTCCTAAACATGAATATGTTATCTACATCTCTTTCTCAGCGTGTAACATTTTATAACCCTGTTTAATAGGGTAAATAATGAAGCGAATGAAGCTATAATGTGATTTTACTCGGTATACGTTTCCCTTAACACTCTTACCGTTAAAAACCAGATTTTCAGCATAAAAGAAACCTTTACAGAATCATAATATAATTAGTATATTTGTACATTTACAAGTTGGGACAAAATAATTTTTGCAAGTATATGTGAGGTAAAAAATATATACGTGACTCTGTATTGTTATTATTTTTGTCCTCATCAAAATCACTAAATAAGGTGTGATATACAAAAGTTGCAAGGTTTTCGAAAACCAAATACGGGAGGGACATTAGCGTTTAAAGAAAAACAAAAGAAGTTGTTCCGAATCCTAAATCATTTTTGCTAAATGACATAAGATGAATATTGAAATATTTTTGGTACTTTAGGCCTTATTGTTATACTTTATTATTATTCTTTGAACTGTAAACAGAATTATTTTATTGTGTAACTTTGTCTATCGAAAGAATTAGGCTATAATCTCACAGCAAATTTCCCCGAATCGTCAGGTTTTGTAGTTTACAAATCAATTTGAGTAAGATTATTCGAAAACAATATAAAAAATTATATGAAATAACATAATGTTGATAATGTTAACTTCTCATAAAAATACGGGACATTAGACTGCAATACAGGATAGCAAAATTCAACGTAAAATGCGTGACCATCTCGTATATACTGGACGTCTGGCAACCGTAATTAATTTACGATAACATTTTTAGGCTGTGTAACGTCATGTAAATAGCAAACAGGCATTAATTCTTCAACCATGTAAAACAGAAATAATCTACTAAAGTAGACAAATACAGATTAGTTTCATTTGCAATATGACGAATAAAAATTGCAGCTGACGGTTGGCAAGCGATGGTTTTAACAAAACACTATTACAATTTTATAAATTCAATGTAGGTACACTTTAAACCTAAAACTTTAAACGTAAAAAACTGATTACAAGTGTCCAACAGGTAAATGGTAAATGTTTCCGTAAACAAAAAAAAAAGCTCGACTTATTAACAAACATGATTATCTTAAAAACCATAAAAACTTTAAATGAAGCGTAATAATACAGCAAAAAATACAGGAGTGTTGCTATTCCTATTTCGCAACAAGATCATTTATTAACCAGTAATTTCTACTATCTGTATAAACTGCTACTTTGTGTATGTAAAGTTTATATAAAACAACAATAAATTGAAGAAAACTAAATTATTATTTTTTTACTAAAATAGTTAAAGAGGGTATTTTACGGTATTGGGATTTCAGCTTTAGATATTGGCAAAGAAGGTTTTAACTGAGAATGGAACACGTAACTTAACGATACCCAATAACGTTATACTAACGATTCAACTATAATTTCTAATACAATAACCTAACGATATTTTAATAACGTTATATTAACTATTAACCAATGACGTTTTATAAAAAGTTATTTTGATCGTTAACACTCATAAATCAAATTTTAATATAATAATATTTCCATTTTGAGAAGAAAATACAGGGTGAGTCACGACGGACGCCACGGAGTTTTATGGCGAAACGGTATATATTTTCAAACTTCTGTCACGATTAGATTATGTAAGTTAATAAGAGCTACATGTTAAAAATATTTTCAAACATACAGGGTGCTCCAAAAAAGAGTGGCAAATTAAAGTTATACTTTTTCTTATGGAACACCCTGTATATTTTTGCATTTTGGGATTCCTCTTTAAATTTACTTCAAAAAATGTAAAAGGTTATATGGGTCTAAAAATAACCGTTTTCGTGAAAATTTCATGAACTTGAAAATGCAGTACTTTCAAAAATTTTCAACATTTAGAAACTTTATAAAGTCTGAATAAATTCGCTTGGAAATTAGATTGACAATAAATTAATTAACACTTTGTACTACCTACATTTTAAAAATATTATACAGGGCGTTTTTTACGCTTGGCCAAACTGGTGAAACTTTAAACATCGATAACTCAATTTTCTTAAATACAACATCCTATATTTTTTTACACAGACTTATACAAAATTTAATTATCTTTAGAAAACATTAAGGCTATTTTTCACCTAAAATTGATATTTTCCGAGATATCGCGATTTTATTGTTAATTATTAGGACAAAGTGGTATTTTCAAGTAGGGTATGAAGGTAATTTGAAACAATTGAAAGAAAAAAACAAGAAACTTATAATTTTATCTTTTGCCTACACATTTTTGACATTTTTTCATAAGAAAGTTGTAATTTTACCATTCTTATGTTTAAATAAAGGTTTTATAAATCACTTATGCATTTATTTATTGGACCAATGTTATAAGAATAAGATAATTACTAAATCCTATAAACTATTTTTTGTATGTTTACAATACGACACTTGGTTCTACCGAAAACGGTACCATTCATGTTTCTTTTTAATGTAATATTAGACAAGTCAGTATTAATATTTTTTAAATCAGCCTCTTTTTCGCGTACTAATACATTATCAATGGGTTTTTGGGACTTGGCAAACGATCAAACTCAATTATATGAAAAATATTGTGGCTCTGATGAGAAAACCCCATATAAACGTAAAATTGTAAAATTACAACTTTCTTATAAAAAAATGTCAAAAATGTGTAGGCAAACGATAAAATTATACCTTTCTTGTTTTTTTCTTTCAATTGTTTCAAATTACCGCTGTGTACCTACTGTCTATCTAGTCGAAAATATCACTTTGCCCTAATAATTTACAATAAAATCGCGATATCTCGGATAATATCAATTTTAGGTGAAAAACAGCCTTAATGTTTCGAGAGATAATTAAATTTTGTATAGGTCTGTGTAAAAACATATAGGGTGTTGTATTTAAGAGAAGTGAGTTATCGATGTTTAAAGTTTCACGAGTTTGACCAAGTGTGAAAAACGTCCTGTATAGGTAATAAATGCAATTTTCACAAAAACGATTATTTTTGGCCCGTATAACCTTTTACATTTTTTGAAGTAAATTTAAAGAGGAATCCCAAAATGCAAAAATATACAGGGTGTTCCATAAAAAAAAGTATAACTTTGATATGCCACTCTTTTTTGGAGCACCCTGTATGTTTGAAAATATTTTTTAAATGTAGCTCTTATTGACTTACATAATACAATCGCGACAGAAGTTTGAAAATATATACCGTTTCGCCATAAAACTCCGTGGCGTCCGTCGTGACTCACCCTGTATATTGTGTTTCAAAAACGACAATTAAAATAAAGTATGTAAACATATTTTGTACCTACTATTTTTTACAAGCTTTTATTCAACTTCACGTTTGTTTGTTTAGGTCAAATCTTGCAACTCAATTTTGATCCACTTCTACATATCTGATTGACTTGAAATTTTGTATGCATACATGGCATCCGTGACAACACACTTTTCTACAATTAAATTTCAAAATGGCGGCTCCAATATGGCTGACAGTTTTTGTCGTATACCTATAGTATGACTCGGCTCAAAGTCGATATCCAAAGGTTTTCTGGAGTGCTGATTACGGTTTTGGGTCAAAATTTAGGAATGTCGAATAGTTGTGCCAATCTGGCGGAGATGACTAAAAGCGAAATAATAAATTTTAACTAATATTTTTTTAACCCAGCTTTTATTAAAATGTAACTACTAAAAAGAAGAAAATAAATTTTCCTTAAAGCTTGTCGCGAGAAGTTAATAGGTTTTTAATACGAAAGAAATGGGATTAATTTAATTAAATACATATGAACTTCTCGCGACTAGCTTTTAGGAAAATTTCTTTTTTTTTAGTGCATTTTAATAAAAGCTTGTTTTAAAGTTTTTTAAATAAAATTTTTTAATTTACACTTTACAGATCCTAAGTATAATGGCAGAGTTAAAATGAAAATTATTTTTACAACTTTTTATATCAATATTTGCGTAACGGTATAGGTATAACGTTATTTGAAATAACATTTTATTTTTTAATTTTGTTACGTAACCAAAACAAATACTTAATAAATAATGTTATACAATAGCGGAACGATTTTAAATGTTATTTCATCACTGGTTGTAAGGTTGTAACAATGCACAGCAATACCAAGCAGTTATTTTTCTATTCTTGAGGCTTTCGCGGCCGTTATCCATAATACAATCTTGGTTTCCGGGTTTGGAACCGCGTCTTCTATATTTAGAAGTAGTTGACGTTTCGACCATTGTGTCTTGGTCTTTTTCAGAACGACTAATTTGTGAGGGATGTTGCTGGGTTTATATATCCAGCTTGTGGAGGCGTGGCGTTCCGCTTGATGGATTTGTTCTGCCTCAGCGATTTTGTGATGACTGGTTTCCAGATGTTTGGGAGTTGTATGCCTGTGTCTCTGTTGTAGTTGTTTGGGTTCTTGATGATTTCCAATGATTCTCGATATAATCTTGGTCAGAAATGGTTTGCGCGGGCCAGTAGTTTTGTTTCTCTGAAGAGGATGTTGTGTCCTGTACCCTGGGCGTGTTCTGCTACCGCTGATTTATCGACTTCTTTTCTTGTTGTTTGTCCTTCGTGTTCTTTGAGACGCGTTTGTATACTCCTGCCAGTCTGTCCTATGTATACTTTTCCACAGGAGCAAGGTATGCTATATATTCCCGAATAAATTAAGAAGAACACACGACACAGGACTACACCACGCGGGAATATATAGCATACCTTGCTCCTGTGGAAAAGTATACATAGGACAGACTGGCAGGAGTATACAAACGCGTCTCAAAGAACACGAAGGACAAACAACAAGAAAACAAGTCGATAAATCAGCGGTAGCAGAACACGCCCAGGGTACAGAACACAACACCCTCTTCAGAGAAACAAAACTACTGGCCCGCGCAAACCATTTCTGGCCAAGATTATATCGAGAATCATTGGAAATCATCAAGAACCCAAACAACTACAACAGAGACACAGGCATACAACTCCCAAACATCTGGAAACCAGTCATCACAAAATCACTGAGGCAGAACAAATCCATCAAGCGGAACGCCACGCCTCCACAAGCTGGATATATAAACCCAGCAACATCCCTCACAAATTAGTCGTTTTGAAAAAGACCAAGACACAATGGTCGAAACGTCAACTACTTCTAAATATAGAACCCGGAAACCAAGTTATTTTTCATTAATTTTATTACTTACAGATCTTCGCAGGTCTTGGGTAAAAGTTATCAAAACCATAAAAAGTTGTTTTGCCTTAATCTACCAAATAAATTATATTTATTAAAACTTATGTTTTTAGAACTCGGTAGATCTGAAATTATACAGTTTATTATTTATTTGGAAAATTATAGTTTAATAGTATCGGGGCCAATAAATTACTAAAAATACATTCAAAAAATCATGTAGTTTATAAATTTTGGAATCGGCAATAAAATAAACAGTAAAGTAAATTATTTCTGGTTTTTTTTCTTACTTTTTATTACTTAATCAAAATAGAAGGCGGTTTAGTCGCTTCAGCATATCTAAAAATGTAATTTAGTAAGTACTATTAAGAAAACAGTACAAAATAGACACTGTACAAGTTACTCCAAACGCATGTATTTCTGTAGGATATTGCACAGGCTAGAAATAATAAAATTTTGTATTGCAGTCCGACCACTGGAGTGTATAGGAATTGATTTCTATCAAAGAAGGAAATCAGTGTGAACGAACTTTGAACTAGATGCGATATCTTCACTGACCCTAAACATCCTGTTGCATGCGAAAATTGTAATGTAGCGGGTTTCGTTGAAACTAATGTTATAAAGTTTATTATTAGTTCTGAAGCCGGTGCGGGTGTGCCCACAAAATGACTTTCACTATGCATGTGTTTACAGAATTATTCTGTTTCGCACCTCTTGATTGCAAAATATTTTATACAAATTCTATTAAATTAGGCAAAACAAAATTATTAAATAATACTCCTAACTAACGTTTTTACGTAAATCCAAAACTACAAAAAAAAACCGTAATAGTTAAAAATATTTTGTTTAGGTAAAATTGCAATCTATATTGGGATCTACAATATGCTTACATTTTATTTTGTTTAATTTAAAGTAATAAACAAAATCATAGTTTTCAGTTTTGATTTAATTTTTTAAAATTACTTCTTTTTTAAATTTTAACAGGTAATAGTGTTTATTTTTCTTAATAGTTGTCGTTTCTTTTAATTTAGCTGTGGTTATCATGTATTTATGTAATTTATTTTGTGTTTTATTATGTTTAATTTCGTCCCGTTTTAAAAGTAGGTACACCCGAAACTTTAAATTTTGAGTTACAAAAACACGCAGAACGAAACGAAAACGATAAACGGAATCAACCGAAATTTTTATAAAAATCAAAACGGAAACCTAAACGAAATTATTATTTTTTGTTCAAGATTGATAACGATAATTCCACTTCTATCATTAATGTCAATGCAAATGCATACGATTTATCACTTTTGCTACCGGATAAATAAAAACCTTACTATTTGCAATCGGATAAATTTTTATTTACGTTCACCATAGCAAAGCAATGAAATTTTAGAATCTTTGTTTACTTCACCATGGCAACGCAATGAAATTTTAGAATCTTTGTTGACTTCACCATAACAACGTTTAGATGTTTAGAAAAATGTCAAAATTTAAGTTTTTAACGTGTGTTTTATTGTTTGAACTGAATTGAACAGCTTTTAATTTAAATAATAACTAATACATATGTATATTCAAAAATGTGCGAGTCAGCAAATAGATTTGGTACTGCAAACAAAGAAAGTATAAATAAATAAATATTTGTATAGGTAATTCTTATGTCGTGGAATTTTCGCTACAAATACCATTCGAGGTTAAAATTTTACCAGGCCAAATTTTTATTTGTAACACTCGTTATTTATTGCTTTTCAATTTAAACTCGAATAAATTGATGATTTGCCGTCTATGCTTAGGGGACCACCCGAGGCGGTAAAATATATCACTTGAAACAAGTGAGCTTCACTTTTCTCGGTGTATATTAAAACATGTACATTTTCTTTTAACAAATCGCGTTGTGCTCTAACACCTGATAAGCACGAAGTTTTTCTAAATAAAACGCGCAAATTTTATTTAAATATTATGTTAATTATGTTTAATAAGTTGGTATATGTAATATGGCGGCTTGCCAGTCTAAAATATGTCTTCTAAAGCAGCGATTCTTAACCGGGGGGTCGCGGCCCCCTGGGGGGCCGTGAAAGATTTTAAAAGGGGCTGGGAAAAAACGTTTTTACTTTTTAAAATTGTTAAATTTTTTAAAAAATATTTTTTGTTCCTTATTTTCTTCTTAAATAAATCGTAACATTTTTGTTACTACAAACTAGGGGACCGCGAAAATATTTTAAGATATTTAGGGGACCTCGACTACTAAAAGGTTAAGAACCACTGTTCTAAAGCGTCAAAACCCAACATAGGTATCAGAGTTTATAATTTAGCAAAGGCCGAACGATTTCTTGAAGACAAAAACAAGGATGTAAATGGACATTAAATTCAGCACAAAAATTTTACTTCTGTAACTGAATTACCAAAAGTACAAAATAACTTCGCCAAATTTGTTCTTATTTAAAGGCTAACTGTATTAATTTATATTATTTTATATAAAGTATATATAATCCTGATAATCGAATATTCGCATAATCCATGTTTTGGTTTATTAATGTTAATGTAGTTATAAACGGTGCCTACTAACCGTTCTTTAATTCTTATTCACCAAAGCGAAAACAAATTTTTTGGTAACTTGGGGCACAAAAATTAAATTTTTCGATTTCGTCCCGATCGGAAACGACGAAAATGTTTTTCGTTTTTAGTCCCTGGTTACAAATAATGTTAAACTAACCTAACTATTCAATTAAAAAGGAAAAAATGTTGTAATGAAAGTAATTAAAAATTATGTTTAAATTGTTTGTTTTTTTTTGCAGTCTTGTCTGTACTTGTTTTGATTGCATGGGGCCTGCTGTTATGTGGAGCCCCATGCGGCTGTGGATCCACAAACAAAATGATACCGTGTATCATGATAGGCTTTGGATTATGTTGCTGTTTCATCCTAATTTTATGGTTTACGGGTAGTTTTTCATTTTTACTTGGCAGTCATGGGGAAACAATGTTGTGTCAACCATTGTATGACCATCCACAATACACAACTCTAGGAGCTTTATTAAATCCAGACGGAGTAACATATCAGGGAAAAGGATTCTTTAATTATTTTTTAAAAAGCAACAAATCTATACGTATAGAAAATATATTGAGGTAATTACATCACAGCCAATTTGATGCATGTGTGATATGCTGAGTAACAACTTGTAATGTTTCAGGGATTGCCAACGTAATCGACCATCTTATATCACTTTTCATTTAAACCATTTATTAGATACAAACATTACAAACATTAACATGTGGCCGGAACTAAAAGATAAATTTTCTACATTTTTCATTGATTTAAACAAACTGGAAATTTTATCACCGGATTTGTTGATAAATCTCCAAGAATTGCTTATCGCGTCAAAAGCAAATTTAACCACTTACAGAGCTAATAATTCTGGTCCTGTTACGACTAGAGATTTAAACTCATTTGTAGACCAATTGGATATCGTTTCTAAGCAAGTAATGTCTCCTTCGACAGCAAAAGAAATGGAAAGTTTAAGTTATTGGACTCGAAAAATAATAGCAGAAAATGTGCAGCCGCTTCAAAAAAAGAAAAGCAGTATGCTTTACAAAATGACGGCATTGGAAGTTTTATTAGCACCTTTAAACAAAAAGGTGAACCAGTCCTTATCGCATCTAAAAACTATACAATATTTTGTCAATAATCAAGGCAATAAAATCGCAAAACAGGTATGATTTTTATTGTTATTTAATGACTTAATTTATATTAGAGCAAAAACGGATATTATTAAGCTAACAAAATTTAAAAATAAGCTTCATGTTACAAAAAAAAATGAAAGCGCCCATTCTCGTCAAAAATATTCTCGAACTGTTTGCGTGCTGATCGGACTTTACTTGAATGCAACTGCTGCAACTTATTTCTCCACTTGAATCGTCATCTGTTAGGTGCATTAAGCTGTTGAATTACATTATTTACATCACATGTACGGAGGGACCAAGAAAAATATCTATAACTATATCTATAAACTATAAAAAAAATCTTTCTTATAAGCCTCTGATTAAAATAATACAAAAAACATATACACGTTTGTAAATATTTTGAGGTTAGTTGCTAAAAGTTGTGTACACCTACATTTTTGCAACAAGTTTTTGGCCAAAGAATACTTAAGTACATTTTATGGAAAAATTTCCAAAGACTAAAAAACTTAAACAAGAAGGCATTTTCATTTAAATTTAGTGTTAAACTTTGATTAAAATAATTTAAATATGATTAGAAAAGTATTAAAATTAAATATTGTACCAATAAATAAAAGTTACATTCATCACTTTGATATTAAAACAAAACAGGCTAATAAGTCATGATAGCATAGCATAGCTTTAGGAATTCTGAGTCAAATCACATGTCAGAGAAGTATCGCAAATTCTTGCCTATAATACGCAAAATTGAACTAATTATTACCCTCTAAAACTTGGTTGCGTGTTATACGCGAGTACTAAAAAATTCTCCATTTTCGATATCGTCCATAATCTACATTGGGTTTAATCAAGCATGCGTTTCATACACGAGTGCGTATTATACATGAGATTTTACGGTATACCTTCACTTGTGGAGTGTCTTGCTGCGCATACGAACAAAAACAGAATCTTACTACAGCCAATTTTTGAAAAATAACACAAACATATTAAAGCACTTTACAAAAAAAAACTAACAAACGGTATTTTTTGCAACATCACACATTGCACATTTGTAACTTGAAAAGCAGCTTTTTACTCAAATTTGCTGCCTTCTAGCCTCCATTAGATCAAATATTGAAAGGATCATTTTCTTGGCCACAATAAGATGAAAACTACTTGTTTTAATAATCAAAATGAAACGTTTTATAAAGAGTGCATAACGAACTAAAGCATAGCTAGCAAAACGGTGTCGATATACGGGCGATTACAAAGATACAGTAGAGATTGTAAAAAAAAGTTTAAAAAAGTTATTATTTTAAGTTTCTTTAGTCGGTTAACTCTTTTTCTGGGTCTTCTCGTATATGTTACAGATAATGGATAATATGTATTTCATTCTACACACGTAAGTTCGTCTATTCCAGTGGAGAAATAAGTCGTAAAGTTCCGTTATGTAACGAAATAAATTAGTGAACGCCGCATTTCAATGAATGTCAAGTTAGTTTGAGGACTTTTCCTTATTTGTTCAACCAACTGAAGTTCATCATATTGCAGAATTTGCATAAATATATTTCTCAACTTGAGAGCTGCTTAAACAAAGTTCATATACACATTAATGATCAAGTAAAACGGGAACTTGCAAAATGTGGACCACTGTGGAACGCTTATGATGCAACGCGTTTAATATTATGCAAGATGCTCATTGATCCCTTGGTAAGCCATGTATTGATTGAATTGCTCTTTTTGTTAATCCATGCATTTCCTACCACAGAACGCATATTCAGCCGCTTGTTTTTTGAGTATATTATTATTCCTTGGATTAGCCCCAGTCGTCATTAAATTAATACAATGTTATAAAATGGACCACGAGAGATATTTTACATCCAGCACCCACAGGTAACTAAAAATGTCTAGATAATTAGAAATAAATATTTTACAACTATTGTGTTTTTCAAAAGGCGAACTAGAAATGGACTTATTATAGATGACGAAGGAACATGGGCAACACCTATGTCAAGGTAGGCGAAGATATTTTATATTTGAAATTTTGTCTTTAATATTTTTAATTAATAACTAAATAACAAACTTTGTGTCTTACTGATATAAATATAATATTAATGGTTTACATTATAGCAACCCACTTTCAAGTAGCTGAAGTGTACAGAATGGTTCAAATTCGGTATATTTGTAAGGTAACTTGGTAACTGCAATAGTTAGAAAAAACCTGATTTATATCTCTACTTTTTCGAGATAAATATACATGTGTTGGCAAATGTTTTTCGTTACAGACAAAAACTTAAATTATAACGATTTTGAAAATCGGTCATAACTTCTTTATTTTCAAAAATTAACAAAAACACTATGAAGATTTTCGTTAGTTATTTATAATTTAAATTCGATTAACCGTTCCAATTTTTTGGCACGATCCTAATTTTTAAGATATGAAACAAACTTATAATTTTTATATGAATTCTTTAGTAGGCCATGACATTAACAAAAACATATTTTAAACTTTCAGGAAAAAACTTTTACAAGAAAAAGTATAGAATATGTGGTAGTTTGCCATGGATTAAAAGACATCCCTAATTAAAAACCACAAACGATTTTGTACTAATACAGCTACAATTGCGTTATTAATATTTTTAAGTAGTTAAATATCGTTTAATGTATATTTAGAAACTGTTGACCTTCTTGCCCCATGCATTTTTGACACTTCTTTGCAAAAGCTTATATTATGTTCGTTATATCGGCAGCTAATATACGTACTGCTCTACCGTATTATTTGCAACAACTAATTTAATTAATCTAAAGTCGTACAAACGTCGTAACAACGTTCTTAAAACTTGCAATGGAAACTTTAATCTTGTCTATGTCCTTAAATTAGTACCTAATATTCATAAAACTATTTTTTTTTAAAAAACGATAATTCAAAACTTAACAGAAACTATATTCAAATAGTTCCTAAAATAAGATCCAATACTTGGAAATAATGCTTTTAACCACAACTTTATATAATTGTTAAGGTCGTTTTTTGTCAACAAGCTTTTCTTAATTCCATGGCATACTATGATCATAATTTTTACAAAAATAAGCATATCATCGTCATTTTTCGTTAGATAATTATGTAAAAGTAATCTTCGTTTGAATAAAGTCGTGGCCGACTATGGATAAAAAAATCGTTTGCTTCATACTCAGAGATAAATATCGTCTTAAAAAATTGGAACGGTTTATCAAATTCAACGTTTAAATTACTAATAAAAACCTTCAATTTATGAGTTTCAGTATCGTACAAATTTAAATTTTAGTCTGTAGCGTAAGAACCAAAACAGCTCCTAAAGTTTTTATAACGCTAGCAGGTTCATACCAAAAAAGGAACCTTTTAGACCACATTCAGATTTTCTCCAACTATTGTAGTTGCCAAGATACCCTACAAATAATTCGAATTTGGACCACCCTGTACACTACAGCTACTTGAAAGTGGTTTGATGATTTAATCAACTTTTACAGGTTTACTTATGTTTATTGACGATAACAGGGTATCTAGCTTTTATTTAAAAAAAAAACAAAAACAGAAATAACGCCCGTATCAACTATGTATATACGAAAATCAAATATGGCGCCCACAAGAAATAAAAAAATTGTGAAAAATGCAAACAGTTAACAAAATCTCTTAACAAAGGTGATAAAAAGCTGCTGGAAAGTTATTCTAATAAAATTTTAAAGTTTTCATGAATAAAAAGTTGCAGCAAAAACAAAAAAGTAATTATTTTTTAGTTTTGATGAAATCTGTTGCAGGTGCAGGTATCTAAAATCTGTCTCAATGTTTTTATTCAGTATGAAAGTTTATTAGCTTTGTCAAATTTAAACGTTACTCTATCTCTAAAAATAAGCGAGATCCCTCGAATATGAATCAGTCGGTACATCACAAACATTTATGATAACGTTAAATAGTTTACTTTTGTTCACAACACAGTAGATTAAATGGATAAAAAATGTAAACTTTTGAGTTAAAACATATGAATGAAACATGTCGTTTAGAATAATTACAAAACCCTATTTTATAGAGATGGTTTATCGATGCAAATAAAATGAGCTCTTACAACTCTTTGAAGTAAACCATTACTAGCCATTCCATAAAATTACAACTCCTTGATCCTACACACAAAGCTGTATCATTTTTATAGCAACTAAATTGTGTTTAACACAGAGGCCAACATATCAACAGTGCAGCCATTCGACTGCATATTAAACAGTCATTTACTTTCGTAAAAACAATAGTTATATTTAGTTATATTACATAACAAGAGTTGTAAGAAACATATTACGCACGAGTGGAAAAGTTGCGCACGGAGCCGCGTAGCGGTGAGTGCGTATTTCCACGAGTGCATAATATGTTTCTTACAACTCTTGTTATGTAGCATACTTTTTCTACGATCACATGATACATACGATTTTAACGGCTTTTTGGCTAATATACAGGTAATTACGTTTTCTTGACAATTTTGACGTAAGTCTACTTTGACATTTCTAGACAAGTGTGCGTTTTGCTTACCGTGCGTTATAAATCACTTACTAGGCATGCAGGAAGTGTTTGACGTGAGCCTACTTTGATCTTTTCTTTAAAAAAACTGTGATTTTTGCTTACCGTGCGTAAGGACCCACTTACTATGCATGCAGGCTGTACGGTAAGAGTCATTTACGTTAGTGGTCGTAAAAAAAAATATATTATCTATAAGTCTCTATTTATGTTAAGCTTGCATCTTATAATAAAAACATGAAACATGATAACTAGGTACTATAATATTTCCCCAATCTTGAGTTTTGGTCGTACTGATATATTTCGCAGTTATACAAATTGTTCCACTCTTATATCCCAGCCCAAACGAATTATTTGGCTGCTCTTTTATGTAATAAGTAAATATTTTTTTGTGCGATCGTACTAGAAACAGCTGTTTGACGGACGCGTTAGCAACCATAAAGTACTGTATTACCGGCCCTATCCTTAGCAACGGCCGTAAAAGTTACTTTTCAGGCCGTTACCCTTAGCAACGGCCGAAAAAGTAACTTTTACAACCATTGCTAAGGAGAGGGCCGGTAATGCAGTACATACGCCGTCATCTGTCAGTGACAGAATGTCACGTAGTTTCTAACCTATAATTTTGAAAATTACTAAAAATTTAAATTGTTTTTAATTCGATCGCACAAAAAATGTAATATGCACCTCGGCCAAAACGTACTTTTTGGCCTTGATACATAAATAACTATTTTAAAAAGTTTTAAATGAAAGTTATTTGTGATGTACTACATAATCTACAATTATTTTTAGCTATACGGTGTTTGTTTTTGCGCACCGATACGTATGTAGTTTTGTTTTAGAAAAAAAAAACATCTACCTATATTTTGTAATTTTTGGATGCAAAATTGAATTCTCTTTTAAAAATATACAAGGTTTTTGTACCTAAATTAAAACGTTGACTTATTTACTTTTTTATGAAAACATTGACAAGAACAAAATATTAATATTTAACAACATGGCCAGATCATAACGAATTCCTTTGACTCTTTTTTCGAGAATAGTGCCATAGTGATGGTTGACTTATTAAAATTTTAAAATAACACATATTGTTTCTTATGCGCGGTTCATTTGGCTAAACTTCAAACCCGAATAAGTTAATTTTTTAAATAGAATTACATATATATATATATATATATATATATATATTTTCTTATCAAAAATTTAATTATCTTTAAAAACTATTAAAGGTCACTTTTGTCTTAGATTAAAATATATGGAGTTATAGCGATTTTGTTGATAATTTTCGGACACAAATAAAATATTTAATAAAATTAAATTATTAGGCTTTGGAAATGATCTGTTTTTTAATTGGATTTATAATTACATTTTAAAAGAAAGATGTAACTTTCTTTATATTATATGAAAAGGCATAAAAAATATTTATTTATGGGTCTAGTGACAAAAAAGCAACTAGATAATCGTATATTGTATATTTTAATGAACATACCTATGACTAATTAAACTCATATTACTAAAGATATTCTGTTTAAACCATAGACGGTTTATATTATTTATTAAAAGATATCCAATCTAATATTCTTTAAGGATAAAAATTTAATAAAATCACTATCGCAGTATGTAATGAAAATAAGAGGTACATTTGAAGATATCGGAAAAGAGGCAAGCTTGCTTACAGAAAACCATAAAATAAAAAAAGACACGCTAAGTTTTTTTGGACGAAACTACAAATAATGAAACTCATTTCATTCAAGAGAAACGTAAAAAATGTAAAACATATGAGACGTAATTATTGCGGAAATCGTAAAGAAAAATATTATTTCAACAAAGTTTTGGAGTATTTCCAAATATTTTGTGATAACGACATTGCCCAAGAAGACATAAAAACTTACGTTAAGACATTATTAAATAGTTACCATGACTATATTGACAGTGAATAATTTAAAGATGAGGTTTTTCATTTCACAAAATATATGAAAGAAGATGGTATATTGTTACTTTTTCAAATGTATAAAACAATAATAGATGGTTTGCAAAAGTACATTACCGAGCGTAGAGACAATCTTTAAAAAAAAATTACTTTAACTATAAGCAATTCTGGGGCAAACGTTTTTTTTTTTGTCTTAAAATGAATAAAAACTTATTTAAGAAATAGTTTAGGGCAGACTCATTTAAATGATTTATCTAAATAAAGGAAAATGTATTATTTAGGGTTTCTTTTTGTCTTTTAAATATTAAAAAAACCTTTTTACATAGAGGGCTTTACTTAAATTGCGCCTAGAGCCTCAAAGGAACATAATCCGCTACTGAGAACGACTAAAATTCTATTAAGATTTTAATCTATATTTAATACGATCTATTATGTAATTTGACATTCGTTGTGAGAATAATTAATGAAAAATATGCAAAACTGCATGCGTAAAGTGGATAACCTTATAAAACATCACGTTGACCCATTTTATTCACATTTCACGAAACGATGTTGACAATTCTTATGATAATTAACTGGAGCTTCATAATGATACATTTAAAAGTTATAGATATTTTAAATCTGTTAATAAGACTGTAATATGTAAATGTAACAAATTAAGGATGTCCTTGACAATGCCCTCAATAAATATTTAAGTTTTGTTATTGCGTTTGTTATAATAGTTCGTTGTCTATACAGGGTGTTTGAATTTTCAATTTTAAACATGGGGATCTCGCTTATTATAATAGCTAGAGTATAGATTTAAATTTAGCAATTTTACAAGTTTGACAATAAATGTAGCAGTTAAACACCATGTTTAATACATCAATAAATTCTGGAAAAAAATCTTTTTGATAGCAAAAATTGCGCTCATAAAAAAATAAAGTTCATTGTTATCAAACAAATAGAAATCGACCTAGCAGAAATTAGTGATTACTAGGGACTGGAAAACTGGTTAATTGGGTAACCGGAGCCTTTTTTAGATATCCGATAATCGGTTATTACGTCTCGGTTAACTGGTTATTTGAATATTATGCAATTGTCTCAATATTTCAAAAATCGGTAAAATCTAGTGTCCTATGACTTTTTATTCAACTTTTTTTCATCTTAAAATTAGTTTTAGACCATGCACCAACTTTTATCAAGAATAAAATTTTGTGAGAAATCAAAAATAAAAATGTTTCCCATTTATTGCAGACTTTGTGAATGACGCTGTACCTATACAAACAAAAGAACCAAAAAACAAATTTGGACAAATAAATTTAGTCGCATATGTGTGTCTTTCACCAAATAAATAGTAGCAACTAGCAACCCTCGATTACAATTTAAAATTAAATTAGTCCCGTAAAAATAGCATCGTGTTATTAATGACTGAAAGCATTTTCCTATTTGAAGGGCTGTGTAAGACTAATTATAACAAAGGTGCCATTAAACCACATGCAAAGATCTGCGCCTCCACTTTACTAAAGAATAACTTAAAAATATGGTATCTAATTAAATAGTATATTACATAAAAAAAGTTGTAAGAAGCATATTACGCACGAGTGGAAAAGTTGCGCACGGAGCCGCGTAGCGGCGAGTGCATAATTTCTTTACAACTCGTGCTATGTAGCTTGCTTTTTCTACGATCACATAATACATACGATTTTAATAGCTTTTTGGCTAATATACACGTGTAATTACGTTGTCTTATCAATTTTGACGTAAGTCTACTTTGACATTTCTAGACAAGTGAGCGTTTTGCTTACCGTTCGTTATAACTTTCTTACTAGGCATGCAGACCTGAGTCTATATTGATAATTTCTTTAAAAAACTGTGATTTTTGCTTACCGTGCGTAAAAACCCACTTACTATGCATGCAGACTGTACGTTAAGAGTCATTTACATTAGTGGTCGTAGAAAAAAAACGGATAACACATCTGCTGTGAGAGCAAGGAATTCCTATTTCTTTTGTTGGTCAGAATATTTCTTTTTCAATTTTTATAAGCACTTTTAAAAGCATAAAAAAATATATAACAAACCGTTGGAGGCAATAGCTTGCGGTCCGTAGGCTATTATTTGTTCACTATCTTTTTTATACTATTACAATCCAAAAAAAAAAACTGTTTTAATTATTACTATTATCAATTTATCAGCATATTAATTTGTAAAAAAGCAAAATCCAAACACTTTGTAATAATTGTTACACCAAAAACTCCTTGTGGCTGATTGATTGATAGATTGATTTATAGCACGAAATTATTACTTCATCCAAACTGATTGGAAAAACGTGTACGTCATTACTAATAATGGTTATTATCACTTGCTCAACACTTTTTAAAATCAACTGCCAAACATTAATTAAAGCGAAAAAAATTTTATATTTAAATACGGAACCTAGTTTCTCTTTTACTTCCGCTCTACATTTTATGTTTTTATTAGTTTAAAATGTAATATTTATATTATAGATCACCTGAGTTGCCGATACAAACGATCGAACGTAGCTCGTGGGTTACACCAAGGTAAATATTCTATTACTCGAAACTAAATATTGAGTAACACACTCATTCATAATACATTTGTTCGTTTAACATTCACCTTTACAGGCAGCCTTCAGAGCCATTAATTCCATCGCCGCCATGGTATGTAACCATCTAATTTGCAAGAAATTTGAAATAGCTTTTAGTGAAATGTAGATCAATCCTAATATAAACAAATACAAAAACTTGCTTTTCGATAGGTGACAAGATCCAAGCGAATATTAAGTTTTAAAACTAACGTTTATGGTTTCTCTGACAATTCGTGCCACTTACAACAAATTTCAGAGTACCATAGTTATTGCAATAATATAGCACATTTCTAATTATATGCTCTGAAAATGTTCCACTTAACTGGGACGAAACATCACAACATCAGTCAATTTAAGACAGAAAAAGCAATTTTATCCTGAAAAGTAAAAACTTTCGTTAAACACCAATAGTGAAAGCTTTCGACTTCGAATTTTGTAAAGATTGTGCCTTTTAAAATTTTATTGCTAGTTATTACTCTAATATCTAAAAATACTATACACTTTGTCACAATATTCTGGCTTTTATTCAAATTTTCATTTTAAATCGTGACCACCCTTGCGAACAACAAAATAGGCTTATCTGTTATTTCCATATTGTATAATCATTTCACTTTTGAAACAGTTTACCATCTGGACCATTACTATCACCCAGGTAAAAAAATAATCCAGTACATAAATGTTAATGTAATGTTTTAAAAAAATTCCAGGATAACAAGTCCACCTGCGCGATCACAAAGGTACATTTGCTTTCACTATTCATGGAACTTTGTTACAATCTTTTTATGTTTAAGATCTTCAACGGAAGCTTTGCCAAGATTTACATCCCCAAGGTAACACTCCTCCTAGATTACAGTAAACAAAAATAAACTTACCTTATTAATTTTAGACAAATACCATCTGTCGCATTGAAATTTTTAAGGTTTTGGTAATAAAGTACAAGTTTTAGCTTAATATTAAATTTTTATGTTTTAGGGGTCGATACGAATCTCTCAGCTTGATAGAACGTATCGATAGAAGGCGAGCAAGGTATGCAACAATAATTTTACAGCCTTCAGTAATAACCAAAGTTATATTTTGCAGATTATCACCGTCGCCGCGAAACTGGATTTGAATGGTACTAGCCTCTAAAAAACGTTTCAGATTTTGAATAATATTACAACAATGTCGTAACAATATCTTGAATTTTGAAATTGTATAGAAAATAAAATTTCATCAAAAGAAGCAATGTTAAACTTTTAAATAAAAATGGCAACATTTATTAAAACAAACCAAATAAATTGTTTATTGTGAACTTTTTTTTTCTTATAATCTCATATGCGCTACATATTTCGTAATGATTCGTATTTGTTTACATATTTAACTATTGTGTTTTTTGTAAATGTAGGGGAAGTGTGGCTAAAATGGGATAGTGAGGTAATAAAATGGGCAATTGTGACAATTCTTCCTTCCATAAAGGCCATATATTTAAAACTTACGTAAAACATCTTATATGTTGCCCTGATTTAGCGGGAAAGTTTATAGAGCTGTGTTGTAAGCATAAACATTGATAACCTGAGAAGTGCATTTTTTTAATTATTTCTGTATAAAGTAAGAAACAAAAAGGTTAGTACTGTGCCTGTGTTTATTGATTGATCGTAAATATTTTTTTATTTTACATACTCACATCTATAGACAAGTCATGCACTGTCAGCAAATTTGCAATGCTTTCAACGTTTAGCTTTATTTTAGTTTTTTTTTTTTTACAAATTCGTTGGTGCGGGTAAAGTGGGATTAAGTGTACATGGTAAAATGGGATAGGATTTTTTAATGCGCATTTTAGAAATTATTATTATTTCGTTTATTTTTGTTATAAAGCAGTAGAGGATGGGAAACAAATATATTAGGTGATGAGGAAAGCGATAATTTCATTTGTGTCTTATGTTTGGAGATTTAATGTGTTGCTAACTTTTCCATATTACATAAATATACAGTTTGCGTATCCCATTTTACCTACACACTGGATCCATTTTACCCACACGCCACACGTGTAGGTAAAATGGAAAATTTTGATATCAAAAAAAAATTGTTTTTTCTCGCTTATTTTTAATTTTTAATTAAGATTTCCTTTTTTATTTTATAGTTGTATAAACATTGTATGCCTTAACCTAAAGTTGAGTTTAAATATTTCACATACACCTTACAATAATGGCTCCAAACGTTAAGTATCCCGTTTTACCCACGTTTCCCCTACTATAAAAAAATAAATATTTACTTGGGAAGCACCGCGAAGTTGTAATACTGTACAAGTGTACAGAGAGGTCCAAATTTGATGGGTTTACATTGGTATCGCGCCTAATATTCAAGATAAAGAAACGCTTAAATTACCAAAAATGTACAATTTTTTGAAACAAACTGAACCGTTTTCAAAAATATTCTATTATTTCTAGTTTTTGAGTTATTAGAAAAAAAAGTATTTTTTATCACATTTATAATGTGTCATCTCCGTTATTGTTGTAAATATCAAAAAATAATAATTTAATGCTAACCGGTAAAAGCTAACCTTTTTTAAATGGAAGCTTTAGTTGGCTATGACCTATTTTGATTTCTTATCTTTTCTTATTTCAAATATATAAGGGTTGATGTAGTTATTTTAAATAACACGCAAGTTACAAAGGTTTTTTTGTTTTTTGTTTTCACAAATACCTACAGCTTTTCTCCAAAATAAAAACTGAAAGACTTTCGTAACTTGCGTATTATTAAAAATAACTACATCAACCCTTATATATTTGGAATGAGAAACAAATAAGGAATCAAAATAGGTCATAGCCACCTAACGGCCGAGCATAAAAAAATAATTTTTGTATAGATACTCGAATTTTACATAAAAATATCTAAAAAACAATCTTCATACATGTGTTTGATATTTACATCAATAACGGAGATATGACATTATAAATATGGCAAAAAAATACTTTTTTTCCAATAACTCAGACACCGGAAATGATAGAATATTTTTAAACGGGTCTGAATTTTTCTCAAAAAACTGCACATTTTTGGTAATTTAACCGTTTCTCTATCTTTAACATTAAGCGAGATAACTATGTAATACCATCGAATTTGGACCACCCTGTACCTATGCAAATTAAAAACCCAGTAAGTAAGTAATATTGACATAAAAAAATTTAGCCAGTTTATCAATTAATTCACTGTTTAATCCACCAAGTATCCTGTATAATACCTTGACTACAAGCACGTATAGTGGTTTTCCACAATTACAAGACACAGAACACAACAAATTTGCTCCAGACAAAGCCTAAACATTAACCTCAAAACTCAAAACATAAATATTATAATTTATTTGAAATGGTAGTATGCTAGTATGTATTCCCAAATTTGAAATGCTGTTAACGCTCTTTAAGTCAAACACGAAACGGTTGTTTGAGTTATTGAATTTTTGAGTTACAGAAATTTTAAGATATGGAAGATTTCTCAGCACCCACCTTGTGCTGACTTTTGTCTACCGTTTTTCGAATATTTTGAACATTTCTGCAATTTCTTCAAGTTTTTGTCGACTATTTGCCATAACTGCACCTTCGGCTTTTATGACCATTTCATGTGTTGGGGCATCACTGTATCCATTACTGCGATCATCGCCTTCCAATGACTCTCTACCGTGGTTAAATAAACGTAACCGCTTATAAACCATGGTTTTAGTAGTAAAGTATCTCCAGAAACTGCCGGCATTTCATTCAGGGTTGTTTTCCACACTTTTTCCTTGTTTTGTGAGGAATTTAATTACTGCAGGAAACTCAGTATTCGCCTCTTTAGAAATAACGCTCACATTACTTATTTTTTGAATGAACTAATAAAACAATCAGCATGCAATTTTGTATGCTTGTCTAAAGATGATTATCTGATACAAAAGAAATTATATTTTTTAGCCCGACGGCTTCTTATCTTCTGTGTCATTCCGCGAATATAAAAAAACACTTCTCGTGCGTCGCACGGCATTTTCGTATGACTTGATTTCACGTAAACATTCGACCAGTAAACAACGTCTTTTGGTTTCGTATTATATGCGTACAATTTTTGGATACGGTTCTGTTCAAAAAAAACTTAAATCAAGTCATCCTACACAAATTTATCCGCTCCTTAACTAAACAATAAAGTAACATTCACATTTGGATCGGCGACGTCATATCGATTGTCGTACACATTCAGACTGACCTATTATCGACCCGTTAATTACTTTTCTTATGTCGCTTTCTTACAAACTTGTACATATTCGTAAAATATTTCGCAATTTACGGAGGTGTGTTCACATAATTGCCGCTTTCGCATGAAGTAATTTATTTTTCTCATATATTTCATGATAACGGCTTCACTAACTATACTATTGTAATAATAATTTAAGAGTTTATAATTGATATTTGGCTTGAAGCTCACAAATCAACGATAACGATCATCGTATTACAAATTTGCGTTTGGGAAACTTACATGGTTCAATAGTTGTGCAAACAAATTATGTGTTGAAAAAAAAATGTTGTAAAATAACGTACTTTGAGTTTATCTTATTTCGCTCGTAATCTTTAGATATGTTTAATTTAACTGACATCTAAGTCTGTTGTATTTCGCTCACATTGCAAGATACAATAATGTCAATATTCAATTGGGGTGATTTAATAAATTTTTGGGTCGTAGGTCATTTTAGATTTAAATACCTATCAGTTAAAACCATACAGTTTTACGAAACTTAACACCCAATAATAAGAAGGTTTAAAATTTAAAAACACATCATACATTGTTTTAAACATTTTGCTGTGCTCAGCACCTACTCTAAAAAATGTAAAGAATGTATAATTATATTTTATCGGGATAATGGGATAAAAAAAACAAGAACTTTTTCGTCAATAGAGAAGAATGATCACCTTATCTTAAGAATGAAGATTTTTTACAACAGTTCGTTTTTTAAACTTGACAAAATCAGATAAAAAAAACAATGCTAATACCGCAAGGTAGTGTACTCGGACCGACCCTATATTTACTTTATACATCGGACCTTCCGACTTCAAGCAATACAACAACTGCGACTTTTGCTGACGACACCACAGTAATGGCTTCCCATGTATACCCAAAAACTGCATCTGAACTCCTACAACAAAGCCTGACCAAAATACAGAGATGGTTCAAGTTAGGGCGAATAAAAGTGAACGAGCAAAAATCGACACATGTAACCTTTACACTGAAACGAGAAACTTGCCCACCTGTAAAACTAAACAACCTGGAATTACCACAGGCTGCAAATGCAAAGTACCTCGGGATGTACTTAGACCGCAGGCTCACATGGAAGACTCACATCGAAGCAAAAAAGAAACAACTAAATCTAAAACTTAGAAACATGTACTGGCTAATAGGACGAAAATCTCAGCTCACACTACAAAATAAAATACTTGTGTATAAAGCAATATTAAAACGAATTTG
Source organism: Elmis aenea (assembly GCA_947652605.1). Lineage (NCBI taxonomy): Eukaryota > Metazoa > Arthropoda > Insecta > Coleoptera > Elmidae > Elmis > Elmis aenea. Next base: position 28,059,561 of record OX393576.1, read on the forward strand.
GTGTTACGGCATACAACTATGGGGCTCTGCAGCCACATCCAACATCGAAATATTGGAAAGATTTCAGGCTAAAGTTTTACGCAGCATTGTTAACGCCCCTTGGTTTGTGACCAATGTATATAATTAGACAAGACCTAAATATACCGACAGTTAAAGAAGAATTGAGCAACCTTAGTGTAAAATACAGCAATAGGATTACAGTGCATCCAAACAGTTTAGTGCGAAGGCTCATAAGTGATCGTGAGTGTAATCGTAGACAAAAGGTTTAAACCACTTGAATTAGGGCAAAGAATTAAGGCTTAAGTGATGAACACTATAAACATTATTTTATTCGAGCTTTTAATGATATAATGAAGCCAGTATCCACTGGGATATTGCCTACACGCTCTATCAATCCGTCACAACATTCGTTTGATATCCAAAACGGATAGTTGCAAATTACTCTGGGCCGTAAAAAAAAATAAGATCCTAATTTCTTTTAAATTATTTCATAATTTTTCTAGTTCGCTGTTAGCATAAGCCTTATAATCGAACGCCCAAATACGGTCCTGTTTTATGCGCTTATAAATAGTAATGTTTAAATGTAGAGTACCATATTTAACATGTATCAACCTTGTTAGTTTTTATTGTTGAATTAATTTGTTTAGCATTATAATACACCATAAAGCAAAATATGTCAAGTACTTCCAAATCGAAACATTGTGGCGAAAAAAGTGAGCGTGGTTTTTAAAATCTATTTAAATCCAAATAATAAATTGTAATGTTTATGTTCTTTAACGTTTCTGAGAAATACTAATCGATTTTCATCTGACCAATGTTGTTGTCAACTGAAACAAATATAATAATGCTTGACCAGCAATTAAATATGGTATTAGTACCAAATATTTACAATTATATACCACTTTGTTGCCAGAACAAGTATCAGGTACACATGTATACTTTCGATCTTGTTCCGTAATTACTTTTGTTTCTTATCTTAAAATTTGTAATAATATAATTATACTTTACACTTTTTAAGAGACCCCCACATTATTTTAATATCGCTTTGTTTAACTGCATGATTATGAGTTCACGACCATGTCAGTCATAATAAATGGTAAATACATATATGTATATGAGCATCTAGCAACCTGCAAAAACGCCTTTCTAAAATAAAACTGCTATATTTGGACTAATGAGAGTCATAATTAAGTTGACATAATTTTGATTGTTATAAATTGTAAACGCTGTATACAAAACCTTATGCTTATAAAATGAGCTACAACATTCTAAGTGTGCTCTGAAAATATATATTTTCGAAATTTCATATTTAACAAAAAAGCTATATGGGCTATTCATAAAATATTTAAAATAGTCATGTTTGTTTAAATCAAAACCAAAAAAATGCTAAAAAGTCGTACCAGAATTAAAAATAAAAGTGTACACTGTATTATAAGTTTTTTACAACTTTATATATTTTATATAATCAAAATTAATACTCCTACTTAATATGCTATTAAAACATTGTAACAATTGTTCTTTATGTAATATAGAATGCACCTGCGAAAAGCAACACTGCAGCTGTTATATTTATTTAAAAACATTGCACCTAATTTTTTGGGTAGTATATTATACTATTGAAAGTATAAAATATGTATAGGTACAATTATACAGGATGTTTCACTTTTCGATGTGGCACCTTTGCTGTATCCGTAAATAATGAAAATACAGGGTTGGTTAAACTAGACAAAAGTTTGCTATTTAGAGGCGTATTCTAAACAAGATATGGATTTGTTCAATTCCATGGCTGCGTGATATAACAAAAAAAAAAAAAAAGTGACAGTTTATTCGTTATATCACGCAAGCCATGACATTTTTAAACAAAACAATATTTTGTTTAAAATACACTTCTAAATAACTGATTTTGTACTACTTAACCACCATTTATTTTAATTATTTACGGAGATAACAATAGTGCCATTGAAAAATTAAACACCCTGTATACCGTATATCGGAGAGTCCAGATTATCAAAAATATGGACTGATGGAACCTTGAATAGTAAAAACATTTAGAGGTTTGTTGAATTATTAATACACAAAATGAATATAAATACATTAAGGTGTTAATTTACCTTAACTTTTAAGCTTGGGCTTGCTTATAGAATATTATCACTTTTTTCTACTACCACTAATGTAAATGACTCTTACCGCACAGCCTGCATGCGTCATAACGCTCGGTAAGCAAAACGCGTACATGGCTAGAAACGTCAAAGTAGGCTTACGTCAAAATTGACGTAATTAAATGTGCATATTAGCCAAAAAGCCGTTATAATCGTATGTATTGTGGTAGTAGAAAAAGTAAGCTACATAACTCGAGTTGTAAAGCAATTACGCACTCGTGGAAATACGCACTCGCCGCTGCGTGGCTTCGTGCGCAACTTTTCCACTCTTTAAAATTTATTTACAAGTAGGTACTGTAATACAAAAATTAAAATCCAAATCCTCTTGTCTTACATCTATAATAAATAAAAACAATAATATAAACAGTTTTTTTGATAATTTGCCTCGATTAATCGATTAATGAAGAACTTTAACTCCTGGATGCCTCAAGTGTTTATATAAATTATTTAAAACTACTAAATACTAGAATGTATAAAATTACAATTCATTAAGTCAAAGTTAGACATAACTAACAATATAGTATATGTATAGAAGACCATACCATAATCTCACAATGTTAAAATTGATCACTAAGGAATTATTTTATATACATTTTTTAAAATGCATGCTACATATAAATTTAAGAATCAACATTTCAAGTTAAATATTTTGAAAATTAAGTCAAAAAAATTATATGTGCAATTTTTTCACATACCAGATGTGTATTTTTTTTTCATGCTTTTATTAAGTATTAAACAGTTTACAGTCACCTAAATAAAAACAAGTTTCATGCAGCAACAGACAGATAGACGGATCTAAAAAACTTTATATACATAAGTCTGATACTTACTATTTAAATCTACGACAACTATCCACAGTGCCCCTACCTAAAATTAAAAATACCCTACAATTTAGGCACAAATTCGGCACAAATTCGGCATAGATTTAAATTTATAGCTAAACTTAATTAAAGGTTATCTTGTTTACGCACCAGACAGTCTCTACTACAAACAATAATTTTCTACTCATGTGTAAACCACGTTTAAAATTTTAACTGAAACATTTTGGATGAAAGGAAAATGGTATTCCAAGTAGATAATATTAATAATTTAAAAATAGTTCATTATTTAATACAGTAATAAACGACTTCGTTAATATATCAAATAAATAGTATATACATATTATATACACATACTTGCAAAAATAATACTATTTTTTAGAATGTACGTGAGTCAATGATTTGGGTGTGCTGTTATGTTGTAATCTCAATTTTAACCTCATTTAATAAAGCAGAATGCAAAACACAGGGCAATATTAATTCGATGCGAAAATAATACGCTGAACTTAAACTTTTAATTTAATCATTTAATTATCTGAGAGGTATTGCAACAGTAATATCTTATTATAAAGTTATCAAAACTTATTGCTTACAGCTCAAAAGATTATAAGCAGTTTATTAACTGGCAATGTTCTTAAACCGTTTTTTTAACTTTTTACTTTTTGCGGATTTCAGATTACAACTGTAAAAAAAAAAACATTTAATAACATTAAAAGCAAATGCAAGACCAAATGTGTGCTTTTGAGAAATTACAATTCTATTTTGACCTTTGATGCTGGCTTACCTAAATTGCAAAACATATAACTTACAATGACATACAAAATTTCTCTTTTTTTTTCATGTATGATACGTAATGTCAATGTGGTTTGTTGTGTTGATTAGAAATATGAATAAACTAAAAACTATTTTTTATTATGTCTGTAGCTATTCATGAATATTAGATGTAATAATCGATATATCGCCCACCCCTAACCATCATACTACCGATTCAGCAATCTACTATCACTTGTTTGGACGATACACGTCAGAAATAAATCTAGTTGGTGGGGAAGCGGTTAAAGTTGCAACTCAAATTGTGAACTTTTTTGGAGTATTGCAACAAATATATGTTTTCTTTTCTGCATCTACCCATAGGTGGGAGCTTCTAAATCGTAAAACAAAACTAAAATTTTCGATAAAAAGTTTAAGCCAAACTAGATGGTCTTGTCACTATGATGCTGTTAGAGCTTTAAAAAATAGTTACGGTGATATTATGAACGTATTAAAAACATTTAGTGACAATATAAATGAGACACTTGATTTTCGAAGGGAGGCACAGAATTTATATAATAATTTGGCGAAACTTGAAACTGCGATTTCAACTGTATTTTGGGAAGAAATGTTAGACATTCAATTTAGTTAACAAAAAAGTGCAGACCCCAGCCTTATACACATGTGAAGGTGAGAAATTAATTACGTCATTAGAAGCATTACTTCCAAATTTTTGGATAAATCTACAGAGAAAGTTTTGCTAAATGGAGCAGAAACATTTAAACGGGATACGCTAAACGTTGCATTACATAAGTTAATTGTGGATTTAACAGAAGAGGCCATGTATATGGTGAATTTAGCAAAATATACAAATTTTTAATGACTTTGCAAGACATTAATATCGACAATATTGATTTGAAAAGTGCACGTAATGTTGTTGATTATTATTCGGATGACATAGACCAGTGATTCCCAAAGTGGTCTATATCGACCCCCAGGGGTCGACGACGACCTGCAAGGGGTTCATGTCAGCGAAAAAACAAATTGGGGGTCCATGAAATGAAAATGGGGGTCAACGATAGTGGATCTCATATAAGCAGATCGTGACTTTAATTTTGGCATTCCATGAATGGAAAAATCCACATACACAGATAGTACCTATTTACTTACATAATACTACCTTATAGGAGTAATATAAAGACATATAACTATCTACATAAATTATAAAAGTACATATGAAGTAAAAAAGTTTAAAATATAAATGTTCATGAAACGTGATGAAGAATTATATTAAAATTTAAGTTATTAGGTATACTTTCTGATCTATGAAACTGTTTAAGAATTATTATAAACTAGCAGTTGCCCGCAGCTCCGCCCGCGTACGTTTTTATTTTCTCCGCGTGTAAGTTTTTATTTTGTAAAAAAAAAAAGTTGATGAATTTGCAAAAAATCAATATCAGGTAAGCAGGGGGTCTACCCAAAACCGAAAAAAATGGCAAGTGGTCTACGAGACAAAAAAGTTTGGGGACCTCTGACATAGACGAACATTTAGTCAATGAATGCATTCAGTTAAAATCCTACTTACAGACTAAGCCAGATTCATACGACTCATGCGGTGATACATTCAAACTAATTTATGAAAAGAAACTTGTCGATGTTTTTCCGAATTGCTATACAATCTTAAAAATTGTTTTGGCGTTGCCAATCACCAGCTGTGAGGCGGAGCGATCCTTCTCCAGGATGTCCTATATAGAAAACAAATAATATAGGACAGCAATGACGAATGAAAGATTAAAAATTAAAATATTTATCAATTCTTTCAATAAACTCAGATTTAACCAAAGATTTACAATATGATAATCAAATTAAAGAATTTGTGGCACAAAAATGCCGAAGAGTAGCGCTTTAAATGACAATAATGTATTAAAAATAGCCACATTATACAGGGTGACTTGTGGGAAATGAACGTTTTTTGAATGAACAGAACTCGGTTGATTTTCAAGTTTTTTTTTTTTTGCAAAGTGAAGAATAACATCTGCCATTTGATATAACAAAGTCAAGTATTCCCTTGAACGCATACTGCAAACGCATCCATGAAAGTTGTTAGAAACACGTTCACTGGCCGAGTCATTTCGCGTTTCGGTGACTTGCCGTGGCCCCCAAGATCACCAGACTATCTTCCTGCGACTTTTTCTTGTGGGGGCACTTAAAAGAACGTGTTTTTGCCTACAAACCACGACACTAAGGGAGTTGAAAGATGCCATTACAGAAGAGACGCATTTAATTGACGCACAGCTGCTAGACCGAGTCATGAATGACTTCAGGCAGAGACTTGAAAGTTGCATTCTGGAGGGTGGCCGCCACCTGATGGATATAATTTTCCATAACTAAATAATCATGGTAAATCAAATAGCATATGTTGTTTTTCAATTTGTAATAAATAAGTTTGCTTTTTCTTGAAAATCAACCGAGTTCTGTTCATTAATTTGTATACTTGATTAAAAACAAAAACAAAACAAAAAAACTTTTCGTTCAAGAGGTTACTTGACTTTGTTATATCAAATGGCAGATGTCATTCTTCACTTTGCAAAAAAAAACAAAAAAAAACTTGAAAATCAACCGAGTTCTGTTCATTTAAAAAACGTCCGTTTCCCACAAGTCACCCTGTATAACTACTATAATGTTTTATTTATTTTATTTTTAAGAATATTTATTATTTTTGTTTCTTTTTTTTTCTTAGTCTTTATTTTTGACCTAAAAATTTGTTGTTTCGTTTTTTTGTTTGTTACTAAAAGTAATACCTTATATATTTTATTTTTTGTTTGTTTGATGTTTATTTTTCCTGTTTAAGAAAAGGTAAACAAGTTTTTCTGCAAAATGGCAAATGAGTCATCACAACTAATCCAAAGCTGGGTTAATTTGGATTAAGTGGGTAGGCCCCCAAACAGTATTAGACCAGGGCCCCCAGAGTTAACGGTCCGCCCCTGATTTGAGAGGATGTCTAAAAGGTATGTGGAAGTCTATGTCTTTGCTGTTTCAATGAAAAATGTCAATATTTTTTTTCTTCCTTTCAATTGACAAATCTTAATTTCCTTCAAACTATATTATAGCATATAGATAATATCCATCGCTGCCTCCCAACATCAGACATTATACTTTTTCGTTAATATCCACTAGTTCCAAAAGCACTAGAACAGCGATTCTTAACCGGGGGGCCACAGCCCCCTGGGGGGGCGCGAAAAGTTTTATAAAACGTTTTTACTTTTTTAAATATTGAAATCTTTAAAAAAAGATTTTTTTCTCCTTATTTTACTCGAACCATCGGAGAGATTTCTTCTTAAATAGAGCGTAATATTTTTGTTACTACAAACTAGGGGGCTGCGAAAATATTTTAGGATATTGGGGGGACCGCGACTAATAAAAGGTTAAGAACCACTGCACTAGAAGACCTAGATCAGGGATGGCAAATAGGTGGCACGCGTGCCAAAGTTGGCACGCGAGAGATTTTCGATGGCACCCTAAAGAATTGTATGAATAAATTTGTTTTTAAAATTTTAAACTTTTTTGACACGTTTTAGTTATTTTTAATTAGTACGCTAAGTATCTTTTTCTGTGTTGAAAAAGTTATCAGTGGTCTAACCTAACTAGTTTGGAAAAGTCACCAGCGGTCTAACCTAACTAGTTTTTTTTTGCAAAAGTCACCAGCGGTCTAAACTAACTAGTTTTTCTTGGAAAAGTCACCAGCGGTCTAACCTAACTAGTTTTTTTTTTGGAAAAGTCACCAGCGGTCTAACCTAACTAGTTTTTTTTTGGAAAAGTCACTAGCGGTTTAACCTAACTAGTTTTTTTTTTGGAAAAGTCACCAGCGGTCTAAACTAACTAGTTTTTCTTGGAAAAGTCACCAGCGGTCTAACCTAACTAGTTTTTTTGGAAAAGTCACCAGCGGTCTAACCTAACTAGTTTTTTTTTGGAAAAGTCACTAGCGGTTTAACCTAACTAGTTTTTTTTTTGGAAAAGTCACCAGCGGTCTAACCTAACTAGTTTTTTTTTGGAAAAGTCACCAGCGGTCTAACCTAACTAGTTTTTTTTTTGGAAAAGTCACCAGCAGTCTAACCTAACACGTGTTGAATACGTTGTTGGCACGGGGAAAAATTTGTATTAAATTTTATGTTATTTTGGCACACTCATCAAATCCTATTTGCCATCCCTGACCTAGATGATTAGCAAAGAGTATAACCATAAAGGGATAAATAAAACATTTGATATTCGAAGGTTTAGTCTGCTACATCAAATCAAAAAATAATGATTCAATTTAAAAGTTGTAGTTGTAATAATTTCATATAATACTCAATAATACACGATTGTCTCTTATTTTAAAAATTGGTACGTCTTTGTAAGCAATGGTAATAAAAGCTCTGTGAACATACATTTATAATCAGAATCAGAATGAAAAAACAGTCCAAAGCATCACATAATACAACAAAACATTTTCTTTGACATTGTGTATTTGTTATTAAACTTGTAGAACAATATATTTTCGACAACAGAGATATTGCTATTAATTCTATCACAAAGCAAGCACATACGGGCCTAACCGCACAACATGCAACAAACAACTAACTTTTTTTGAAGTAAACTAATGTTATAAATTACACAAGTATAAAGGAAACAACCGATCCAAGCGTGTTGTTCGTAAATTATGCGGGTTGGTTCGCATGTAGTTTGGCGTCAAATAATGTTACAGGTTTGAGACACCAAAAATTTGCATTATTTGATTGAATTTTACATTTCAATTCTATATTCGTTCATCAAACGCTGTGCTTGGCTTATCCTAAACTGATTTATGTACAACTGCTAAAGTTTTAATAAAATTGCGATTTCTTATAATCAGTTAAATTACTAAGTCTTTTCCTCTGCTTTAGTGATTGCACTTTAAATTCTTCGTTTTTAATCTGTAAATTAAAGTAAGAATTTATTCACGTTTTGAGTAAAAGATGCTACAAAATTTAACATATCTATAAGTCTTTTGAAATTGTCGACAAAAACTATGTATTTTAATAAACCATGTGTATGTTTAGAAACCTTGGTATACTTGAATTATTGATAAAAGGAATACTTACTTTATCGTAACGTTAAGCTGCAATTAAATTAAATTGTACCTGTTAACAAAACAAAAAAGATTACACTTTAATAAAAAACATTAACCTTCCTTTAGGACAAAAAAGAACAATTTAACTCACCTTAAATATGCATCTTATTTAAAAATCTTAGACTGAAATAAATTCAATGTCTTTTGAATATTTAGAGTATAATTTTCCTCCATCTTATATTCAAAATATTTAAAAATATATGTAATAGTACCAGAGAGCAGAGATACACATAAAACGATAATGGCTTACATATACAGGGTGTCCCAAATTCGAGTAAATACATGGGGATCTCGCTTATCTTAAGAGCTACGCATAAATTAGAGCAAAGTTGAGAAATAAGATGCTCATCAAATATTTGCAAAGAAAATTTTCATAGCTGTCTTACTTGAAAAGTTATTCAAGAAAAACTGAAAAAATTTATTTTCGTTTTTTTGCCCTATATCCTACATTTTTTATGATATCGACAATCTGGAAACACTTCTCCAAGGCAACTTCTTACGCTTTATATTTTGAGATAACATAAAATTTCCAACAACGTTTCGTCTCTTCAGTACCATCATCAACTTCATTTTTTTAAATACGGCGAAAAAATTTTCATCTCATAGTCGGATAGCATTTTGTCTTCTAATTTCAATGATATATGACACTTAATATTTAAAATGATATTTTACCACAAAAATTTGACAAAAACTCATTTTGTCCAATTTTTGAATCTAATAATCTTGTACAAGGAAAAGCAAAATAAAAAACAAAACAATTTTTTTGTTTTTTTATTGTTCTGTAAAAACGGCCACTTTGACATTAATATGATCGTGATTAGGGATTGTAAATTTACCGACTTTTTGAATTACCGGTAATTCGGTAAAACTGTCATACAAAACCGGTTTACCGGTAATTTACCGGTAAATCATATTATTATATATATTTATATTATATTGTGTCTTTTTAGATTTTTTGCGGTTACTAACATTTTTAATGTAGTTTTCGGAGTTTATCCGCGTCTCCCCTATAGTGAGAGCTTGCCGAAACGTCGAGCCAATTTAAATATTACCCGGATAAACTCCGAAAACCATATTAAAAATAAATATATTTATATACATTTATTTATTATGGAACTGATTGAGATAGTTGAAGCCTAAACTATCCCAATTAGTTTCATACAATATATTAGTTAACAGCCATTAACGTATCTAATATATTTTTATGTAATATTAATATAACACAATATAAAATGACAATATATATTACATAAAATAAAAATATTACAAAAAATATAATCCAGCATTACAAAAAACACATGAAAATAAAACTATTTAGAACATAAAATATAAAATGATTTAACATAATATACCTATGTTGTCAAACTATTAACAATATTTTTTATTTTAAACTTTTCTTAAAAAATAACCACGTAGAAAATATAATTTATCTTAACTATCGTCTCCTAATTGCGACCTAATTTTTGTACAAAATAATCCAGCCGCGGAAAAAGCTTTTTCGGATTCTACTACACTTGTTGGTCGAGTAGTGAGTAAACAATCAAACAATCATATGCCATTTGTATGCTTTCCCCTTATTTTTTTTCATTGAAAATACGTCAATTTTTTTTCGATTATTTGATTTAGATTTTTATCCTGATTAGAAAGATACTGTAAAATTACCGGAATTACCGGAATTACCGGTAAAAAACTGGCAAATTACCGGTAAAATTTTAAGTGCATTTTTTGCGATTTACCGGTAAACCGGTAAACCGGTTTACCGGTATTACAATCTCTAATCGTGATTAATTGTATAATTTGCAACCAGCTAGAAATTCTTTGAATTTGTGCTTTTTTTGAATTAAATATGACAATCAACACTTTTTAAGGAATTTGAGAAAGGTCATAATATACACAAAATTTTGTTTTCTCATTCAATACTTCATTGAAATCAATTACAATATCATATTTGTAACTCCTTTTATTTTCCATAATTGACGAAAATTATTTTAACAATACTCCGCCATACACGAAGGGATAGCGAATAAATAAATTAATTAAAAATGTACTACCAGAACATAGTGAAAATAAAAATTGCGAACAAAAGCACAAATATCAACGAACTTCTAGCTAGTTGCAAATTATACAATTAATCACGATCATATTAATGTCAAAGTGACAGTTTTAACAGAACAACAAAAAAACATAAAAAGTTGTTTTGTTTTTTATTTTTATTTTTTTTGTACAAGATCATTTGATTTAAAAATCGAACAAAATGAGTTTTTCTCAAATTTTTGTGGTAAAATATCATTTTAGATATAAAGTGTCATATATCATTGAAATCAGGAGACAAAATGCTATCCGACTATGAGATTAAAATTTTTTCGCCGTATTTAAAAAAATTAAGTTGATGATGGTTCTGAAGAGACGAAACGTTGTTGGAAATTTTATGTTATCTCAAAATGGTCGATATCTTAAAAAATGTAGGATATAGGGCAAAAAAACGAAAATCAATTTTTTCAGTTTTTCTTGAATAACTTTTGAACTATGAAAATTTTCGTTGCAGATATTTGATAAGCATCTTATTTCTCAACTTTGCCCTAATTTAACTGACCTCGTAGCTCTTAAGATAAGCGAGATACCCATGCATTGACTCGAATTTGGGACACCCTGTATAAGCATCTTTCAATGCAGTGATTAAATGGTAGCGCTTTAAGTGGACTAGTGCCAATATAATACAGTAAAGCATTGTGATAACAGTGCTGCATAAAATCAGCTTCAGTTTTGTGACTCTTTTTTTTCGAAATATGACTTTTGAAGTTCATAAAACTACACTTGATTATGTATTATGTATGTATTGTGGGGTATCATACAAGTAGAATTAAAATTATGTCAGATTTAACGATTTTGAAAAAGCCTGCATGTTTTTAGAGATTTAAAATTTCTAAATTTGTGTTTTATTTTTTTTTTCTTTGTTGATATCCTTGTTATATCTACTATAAACAGGGTGTTTGAAATTTGAGTTTAAACATTGGGATTCCTCTAATTAACTATAAAAAGTAGAGTATAGGTTTGAATTTGGCAAAGCTGCTAAATTCGGTGCTCATTAATAATCCGAAGAGAAATTGGAAATATCTTAAACTGTATTCGAAAAAATTACGGTAAACCGGAAAATAGTCTATAAACAACTCCTTTGAAGTATAGAATATTTCAAATGGGTAAAAACATTGCCTGAGCAACTTTTAAGCCGAATCGAATGGTAATCACTAATTTTTCCTAGATAGAGTCGTTTTTGTTTTATAACAAACAAATTTAATTTTTCTTATGGACGCTCTTTTCACTATTTACATAAGAAAATAGAATTTCTTGCATCTTACGAAACATTAGTAAACCATCCGTTTCGACTTAATGCGTTACTTAAGCAATGTTTTTCCTTATTTTAAATATTTTAAACTGCAAAGGAGTTATTAACGATTTTCAAAACTCGTTTTCAGATTTTTCCTAATTTTCTCGAATACCGTTTGAGATATTTTCAATTTCTCTTCAGATGATTAGTGAGCTCCGAATTCAGTAACTTTGCCAAATTTAAACCTATACTCTAGCAGTCTAGCTAATATGACAAGCAAGATTCCCATGTTTAAACCCGAATTTCAAACAACCTGTGCAAGCAAATTTTAAAATTCTACCTGTATGGCTAATTCTCAAAAAAAAATTTAACTATGAAAAACACCAGTAAAATAAAACTTTAATGTTTTATGTCTTTAAACTGTACTTTTGTAAAATATAAATCGTAAATATCGTAAAAACATGAGAGCGAGCTTAAGTGCAATATTCTGCGTAAATATAATACATGTCAAGGTGATTAACTCGTATGCGACTCTAATAATTCAAAAACGTTAATGTGAACAACAAATCAAAGAATATAAAATGCTATCAATTGTATTGGTTACGCTGTTTTTTTTTATATCAGAAATTATTAAATACGAGAAAGATTTCGTTGTTCTATCACGATTATATATTTATACATGTCAGTGTGCTCCCACAATAAGAAGTGATGTCGCAAGTTAAAAATTTGTTACAATGGTATTTCGATTATCTTATGACCTTTTCAGAATTTAACATTGCTTTGCATAAATAAAGAGAACATTGCCAAATTAACCGATATGACCGGTAATCGCCTGGCATCATTCCTTGAAAATATATGTAGCAAGTTGTATCAACAATACGGTCGATATCGGCACTACCGGCAACGACGGTCGCAAAATGTTGGGCAATCGTGCAGGTTCTGAGACGAAGAGGTGCCGCCCTAACCCAGACCTTCGATGAAAGCGAAAGTGGACCACCCCTTAGGCATATTGTGCAACTACACAACTACAGCAACTATAAAACCTACTGAAACCCTGACAATACTTCAGTTTCTTGTGGACTGATCGAACTGTACGCAACAATGGCATTCAAGGTGTGTTTTGGCGTAAAATAAATCGCATTACCCTCATGTAAACAATGTTTATGTTATTTTTCAGCTTATCGTTCTCGCCGCCACCTTGGCCGTCGCTAGGGCTGGATACTTAAACGCCGCTGCCCCATTAGCCTACGCTGCTGCTGCCCCAGTAGCTCACTATTCCGCTGCTCCCGCTGTAAGCACCGCTTACTTCTCCCAAGCAGCTGGATATGCTGCCCCAGCCTATGCTGCCGGCTATGCCGCCCCAGCCTACGCTACCGGTTATGCCGCCCCAGCCTACGCTGCCGGTTATGCCGCCCCTGCCTACACTGCCGGATATGCCGCCCCCGCCATCTCAGCGTACCACGCAACCCCTGCCATCTCTGCCTACAACACCGCCCCTTACGCTGTTGGAGCTTCTCAACAAAGCGTAGTCCGTTCTTTGGGTGGAAACCAAGCTGTATCCACTTACTCCAAAGCAGTAGACAGCGCTTTCTCCAGCGTACGCAAATACGACACCCGTATCACCAATGATGGCCTCGCTGTTGCCCCAGTAGCCACTTATGCTCATGCCGCCCCATTAGCCACTTATGCTCATGCTGCTCCAGTAGCCGCCTATGCTGCTCATGCTGCCCCCATTGCTGCCACTTACGCTGCCGGCCCCGCCGTTGCTCACACCACTTTCACCGGACTTGGTGCTCATTATGCCTGGTAAGAAGTTACAGCCGACCCCAAATGTATATAGTAATTAGTTAATTTATCTATAAGTGTAATTTATTTGTTTAAATAAATAATGTTACGCTTAAAATGTATTTATTCACTTAAAAGGTTAATATTATGCCTCATTTTTTTTGTGATACTTCTGGTAAAAAGTCTTTTAAAACTTGTGTAAGTAACTTCAGCTTTAAAAACGCAGTTTTTTTTACGGTACATCGAGCTTTATACCGTACTAAAACAAAATTTTGATACTACCAATTAAAATAAGATTAACTCTTATGGGTTATAATTGTATTTTTATACAAATATGATACTTAAAAACAACCGTATCATTCGTGCACAAACAATAAGTATGGTTGAAATTTATTTAGAGTAATTAGAACATAAAGGTAAGCTAAGCCAGTTATTATGCAACTTTGAATTACTTTATTGTTATGAAAAGTGTTTTAATATTATTTTGTTAAAATTAAAATTAAACGCACCAAAGATCGTGGGACTTAAATGTACATAAGAAAACCAATTTAATTAAAAACACTTTTTGAAATATGTACACTAAATTTACATTCAAACAGTAAATTTTTAGCCACGAAATACAAAAAAAAAGTTAATTTTACGTTTAAAGCAAACATAAAGTATTATTACTTTGGCACTTCTCAAAGTTTTGTTTTTTAGTAAATAAAATAAATATAAAGACCCTGTTGAGCACTTTATCACATAGATTACGCTAGAGCAGTCTGATTACATGTATTGTTATTGCTTTTGAGCGGCTTTTCACCCCAGTTAGTAATTACAAAATAATACCATCAAAACTTACACTACGTAAAAGAATTAATACTGTTACTACAATTCTTACAAATAGAGTGGTGTATCTAAAAAATTAAAATATTGCAAAAACTTCAACAACTTATAAAAGTATATAAAAATCTGAAATAAGTTTAAATATCCTTGTAAAATATTTATTAAAAACAGAAAAAAAAAGTGTCTGCCTTTTAAGACAAATAAGTTTAATATGTATTAAACATTTTACTATGGCCTAATTTTATAAAGCGCTTCACCTCACATTTAATTTAAAGTTAACCTTGACTTTATCATCGAAAATCACAAAGTAAAACCTCAAGGTTAACTTTAATATGCAATGTCTAGCCTATTTGTTATAGTAGTTCTATTGTCTTAAGTTTCACTTTTTGCAAAAAAAAAAACCTATACTATTTAAGGTGACATAGCATTTTCAACACAAACTGAAACAAGATCTAAAAATATTGCTGAAAAAATGTATTAAAGATATGTTCTACAATTAACCAATTTTTTACAGTTATTGTTTTTTCACGATCTAACAGATAAAAACTAACGTGGAAAACACATTATATTCCACACCTTTAAAAATTTACAACCTAAAAGTTAAATTGAAATGAAACGTGTCATACTAGATATTTTTTACAAAAATTTTCAAAGCCTGCTATTATTTTCATAAAATATCACATTTTTAACTTTAAATTATCCTTGGAAAAGCAATAACTCAAAAAAATAATAGTTCTAGAATATTTCTTTTAAATACGCTTGTAGCGTTCTGAAATATTAAAACTGGTCTGTAAGAGACCAACCTTTAAGTTTCTGCTAATATGCACATGGCACTATAATTTTCGCACTGTACTCTGCTTTTTGAACACTTAAACTAACTCATGTGGCTTTGCTCTCTTCAGTCTTCTGTTTAGGTCATTTACATCGAGAAGTTGGATTGCCTCGATATTAACGAACTGATTTAGTATCGCCTCATAGGTATTTAGCTGCATATCTTCTAATTTCGCTGGCCACATCCTTGATACCTAGATCGCAATGAATGTCACAGTTGCGCTCGTACCATGGTGCATTGACAATGTTACGCGGCACTTTATTTTGGAATTTTTGTATTCTACTAATATGACACTGTTTAGCACACCCTCATAGTTGTATGCCACACGCCCACAGGTTTCAAGATCTGATTATACAGTGTGTCCAAAAGGTATGGAATATGCTATATATCTCAGTAAATATCCACTTTAGGGGAAAATGTTTTAAATAAAAGTTGTTTGGTACCTACTTAGTTTTCCACCATAAGACAAAATTTTTTTTTTTTTCGAATAGCAAAAGCGCAATGCAAAACAATTGAATTTTTTTAAATGACAAGGTGCCCCTATATTATACTCTTTTGATAGAGAATTATTTTCTCTTTTTAATGATGGGGTCCCCTTAACAATTAAGTTTATGCTAAGAAACCGGAGAATATCGAAAATTTAAAAGATCTTATTAAAGAAATTACACCTGAAATGGTTGGGAATGTTATAAACGGGTTTAAAAACCGAGTTTATCATTGCCAAGCTTTAAATGGTTTACAGTTTGAACACTTATTGTAGATTTCGTCAAAAAAATTAGTTCTTATGATGTTTTTGTTAGATATAAATACTAAACCATTGCAATAATTTGAGAGTATTTTTTGCGATTTTCTCAAAAAGTTGCTTAAGTAGGGGTACTAAAGTTTTGCATCATTGAAAAGGGAAAAAAAATCTCTATGAAATGAGTATAATATAGGGGTACCATGTCATTTAAAAAAATTAAATGGTTTTTCATTGCGCTTTTGTTATTCGAAAAAAAAATTGTGTTATGGTGGAAAACTAAGTACCAAACAACTTTTATTCAAAATATTTTTTCCTAAAGTGGATATTTACTGAGATATATGTATAGCATATTCCATACCTTTTGGACACACTGTATATTAATACTTTGTTGTATATTGACAGTTTGAAAACAGCATCTACAGCTAAAAACGCATTCACCGATCACCGGTAATGCGGTACTATTGTGTTCGCGCTTAGCGTTTATTGTTGGATACGATTTAATTAAACATGAAAGCAACATGCAGCTGCATAGTGGAGTTTGTTAAAACCGTCATTGCTCTTAAATTTTTTATGTCAGTCTGTAAAATAAAAGTATTTTTTATGTTGCAGAGCTCGTGTATCTTAATTTTATTTTTTTATTTCTCAAATTATTAGTTGCAATTTTGTTTAGCTTTGTTAAAAATATGAGAGTTTCTCTCGCAGTTATGTACCTACATCACGAATCATAGACTAGTAAGAAGTTGCATTTTTTTTTATATATTAAAACTTTTTCTGATTATTACAAGTTATTAGTAGTACAAGTTAATAATAATACCTTGTCATGATGATTTACGGGATTTAAGTATGTAGATATATGTGGGTGATGAAGATTTAAATACATTTTTAAGGAAAAACTTTTTTTTTATATATTCGACAGCATCCCTTACAGGTCCGTCAAGTTGGAGCTACAACATAACAAAAAACAAAAACTTTAAACGTCATAATTTTTTGCTCATTTTTTGCCAATTTTTGCTATACTTTTTAAATTTTTTGCTGGTCTCTAATAGGAGATAATTAAAAAAAAAGAATTGTAACTCCAACTTTACGCTGAGTTACATTTGCTAAAAAGTCAAAATGTTTTTATGTCACAATTTTTTGCTCATTTTTTGCTAATTTTTGCTGTACTTTTTAAATTTTTTGCTGGTCGCTAATAGGAGATAATTAAAAAAAAAGAATTGTAACTCCAACTTTACGCTGAGTTACATTTGCTAAAAAGTCAAAATGTTTTTATGTCACAATTTTTTGCTCATTTTTTGCTAATTTTTGCTATACTTTTTAAATTTTTTGCTGGTCTCTAATAGGAGATAATTAAAAAAAAAGAATTGTAACTCCAACTTTACGCTGAGTTACATTTGCTAAAAAGTCAAAATGTTTTCATGTCACAATTTTTTGCTCATTTTTTGCTAATTTTTGCTGTAATTTTTAAATTTTTTGCTGGTCGCTTTTCCAAGATATGTAGTTTTTTCATAATCATTATGTGCTACAAATAGGTGGTATTCTTGGATATACAACACGAATAACTTCGAATAACCAAAATGTACGTCAATGTTTTGTTCTAATAACTTTATAATAATTTATAAAGTTAACTTATATACACACTTTCAATTTATTGATATTTAAAAGTAGTTTTGTTGCAGTTTTTGTAAAAACCATAAAGTTTCTTTACATGACTATCAGTTAAGGCATTATTACACTCCAATAAAATTGAACAATAGGTACATAAATTCAGACCTGCAAATAACAATGCTTAAGACCCACCAGAAATAGGACTAGGTTCTTTTTGTAGAAATAAACATTTTTAGTTGACAATGTTACAACAATAAAAAAATGTTAGTACAAAAACCTAATTTTTATTATTATGTGATGTGGGACATATGTCCCTTTAATGGTCTAAAGAGGGTTAAAAAGTCGTAAATAGTTTGTTTTTTTTAGTAAACGAAATTTGACTTTGAGATGCAAAAAATTATTTACATCAAGATTTGTGGCTTATCGTTGCTGTATTTTTTAAATATTTGGTTGGTCTCTTACAGAAAATGCAACAAATCGACATAATTATAACATATACCAAGCTACTAAACAATATTTTCTATTTAAAGTGGAAAACAAAGACATTTGCATCATTCCGTGATGTCAAGTCGCTAAAAAATTGGTCGATGTTGCGATATTGCAAGTTTACATTAAAAAGATTATATTAGATTTGGTGAAAAAATTACTTAAGTACATGGAAGAAGAAGGTTTACAGTGTTGCGGGTTCGAAGGATGTTTTTTAAGAAACAATATTTTTTAAACGCTTTTAATTATATATTAAATAAACATATATGTACAGGTACACGTATCAACAATACATGTATGTATTGCTACAAACATCTAATTTTAAAAATCAAATAAAACGTACATACATATAAACCCTCGTCACCTAAAATAATCATGCCATTTATTATACCAGAATGAAATTTATGCAAAGAGATGAACCAATTAACTTATATACACACTTACAATTTGTTGATACTTAAAAGTAGTTTTGTTGCGGTTTTTGTAAAAACCATTAAGTTTCTTTACCTGACTATCAGCTAAGGCATTGTTACACTCCTATAAAATTGAACAAAACATAAATTCAGACCTGCAAATAACAATGCTTAATTTTAAAGAATAATTTTGTTGCGTTTTTTTTTTCAAAGTCATAAGGTACCGTGGGTTACACACTAAATTGTTTGGTGTTTTTTTAGTAAACTGAATTTTTACTTTGTAAGTAATAAATAATTATTCTGTTAGTTGATATTTGCATGTTTAGTGGCCCATACTTGTAACTTATAAACAGTGGCTGGAAATTCCAAGTATTAAAATTTATGATGGGGTGCCAAACATTCAATAAAATTATGAAGCATTTCATTTATATTAGGCATTAAATTCTATGCTGGTTTAAACTGCATTGTAACAGGGATATTCTAGTTCTGTTCTGTTTCAAACATCTGTTTTTAGGTACAAATCCCTTTCTATATTACCTAATAGTGTAATAAAAGAGTGTAATAATGCCTTAACTGATAGTCATGTAAAGAAACTTTATGGTTTTTACAAAAACTGCAACAAAACTACTTTTAAATATCAATAAATTGAAAGTGTGTATATAAGTTAACTTTATAAATTATTATAAAGTTATTAGAACAAAACATTGACGTACATTTTGGTTATTCAAAGTTATTCGTGTTGTATATCCACGAATACCACCTATTTGTAGCACATAATGATTATGAAAAAAATTCATATCTTGGAAAAGCGACCAGCAAAAAATTTAAAAAGTACAGCAAAAATTAGCAAAAAATGAGCAAAAAATTGTGACATAAAAATATTTTGACTTTTTAGCAAATGTAACTCAGCGTAAAATTGGAGTTACAATTCTTTTTTTTTAATTATCTCCCATTAGAGACCAGCAAAAAATTTAAAAAGTACAGCAAAAATTAGCAAAAAATGAGCAAAAAATTGTGACATAAAAATATTTTGACTTTTTAGCAAATGTAACTCAGCGTAAAGTTGGAGTTACAATTCTTTTTTTTTAATTATCTCCCATTAGAGACCAGCAAAAAATTTAAAAAGCACAGCAAAAATTAGCAAAAAATGAGCAAAAAATTATGACATAAAAACATTTTGACTTTTTAGCAAATGTAACTCAGCGTAAAGTTGGAGTTACAATTCTTTTTTTTTAATTATCTCCTATTAGAGACCAGCAAAAAATTTAAAAAGTATAGCAAAAATTAGCAAAAAATGAGCAAAAAATTATGACGTTAAAAGTTTTTGTTTTTTGTTATGTTGTAGCTCCAACTTGACGGACCTATCCCTTACAGTAAAACCCACCGCACGCCACTGATGAAAAGGTTTTTTTCTATCCAGTCTTAATGCCAAAAACATAGGTAAGCTACAAAAAACACATTCAAATCGTGATTTTTGCCAAATTAAGTTGGCAAACCCAGGGGCGTCTCTAGCACTCAGGCAACTCACAATCAGACACCGCCTGACAGCAGGGCCGACCCTAGAAAGCGTGTGGCCCTACGCAGGGACCAACTGCGGGCACCCTAAAAAAAATCAGAAAAAAAAACAAGCTCTATTTGTATGATATTGTTATGGGTATATTCTATATTTAGTAAATTTTTGAACAAACAAAAAAATTGACAAATTTATTATAAAACAAAATAATCTGAACAACCCAATTTTATAATAAACTAAATGAAAACTTTTGAACAATATTTTGCTACGCCAAAATCTTTTAAAAATTGTCGAATTCCGTTTCCCCTATTACGTCACTTTTGATTAGCATAATGAATTTAAGCGTTTACTGGTAAAATTAATAATTTTTAAAAAAACTTTTCACTCAAAGAAAACCAATTTCACCATTAAACAGACGATTATTGCATAAAAATTAACGATATTATATAAACATTCCAAAATGATAAACAAAGAAAGTAAGGATTTAGTATTTATCAGAGTATATTTTTATAAACAAAAGACGAGCGCTATTGGTTAATTACCATTCCACGCCAAATTTTGCGATAACATTTGGTACATCATTTGCATTAACGGTATCATGATAAATGATATAATACAGAATTGTTTTGTATTCCTATGCTATTAATGAATGTATATGTTTATGTTTTAATACAATTACATATTTATTCAGTTTTTGTCTTTTTATTTAAAGCGCAGGGCCCCCTTATGCGCGGAGCCCTACGCAAGTGAATCGGTAGAATGTGCTTAGCTTAGCTTAAGGCTGTTCCTGCGGCACTTTGAAGGGGTGGCATTTTTTTTACCTTTTCTTAAAATTACAAAACAAAGTACATAAAAAAAACAATTTGCCAGTTTTTATTTCGTTTATAATGAAATTGGTTGTTTAGTTTTGTTTTCTGGCCAATTTGCCAAATTTGTTGTTTGTTCAGCAATTGACAGAATAAAATTTATATATAAAAACATCATGCAGAAAAAGCTTGCTTTTCTTCAGATTTTTTTAGGGGCCCCAGTTTGTCCATGCGTAGGGGCCCGTGCTTCCTAGGGCCGGCCCTGGAAAAGTCTAACAATGAGCCTCCACTATAAATATGGCCTGTGGTATAACAGTGACCCAACATAAGTAGTTTTTAGGTTTTGAAGCGAATTAACATACAAAATTTAAATTGTAAGGATTTGTAGGATACTTCTATATTAACAAAAATTTATGACACTAGATACTTCGCAGCAGCTTATTAAAATATAAATAAATTGAAAAGAAATACTATATGATACATTATTACTACAATACATTTTATTACAAACTTATAATTACACTCAATAAACAATAAAATAATTCATCACTTTTAGCTGTTAGTTATTATCTAGTTACAGCATTATAGAGTTATATTAAATCAGCATGGATCTTCCAACTGCAGGCCTAATTTTAACAAATTTACACTGTGAATGGAATGCAGTCCTACAATACTGGGATCTTCTTTCAGTGTATCATATAACAATTTAACAGTCAGTTTACCATCAGAAGGATTCTGTTTACCACAAGAATAAGCAAAAGCTGTCTGTTGTTCAATATTTTCTAATGAAGAACGACATGCAGGAATAAAGCTGTCATCATCATTTGAAACTTCCACTTTTGATTCTTGCGTGCTGTCAATAATGTTGCTAGTGTTACGCACAAAAGGATCAGGAACTGAGAGACCAAATCCATATTGTAACTTATTATCTCTTACTTTATAACCTTCTTTTCTCGATATCATAGCCGTAATTATATTCTTTACGAAAACCTACAACGGACATATGCTTATATCATTTTATAACAAAATTTTAATAATTTATTACCTGACATGCATTTACAACAACTTCTGTAACACCTTTGTCTGCACCCTCCAAACCATTTTCCCATGCATGAACAGCTATGCGAGTGGCAATGAATCCACTATCAGGCATAAAAAGTTCCGAAGCTGCATTGCGATTTTCAAATTCAGTTGGTGGAGTAATAGTGGGACTTGATGGTGCCATGTATTCAGTATAATCAGCTAATTCAAAACTACCTTTATCAGAACTATTCCTTGAACCTTTTACTCTTACAGAATTTACTTTTGCATATAAAGCCAACATAAACAAATTGTGGTTTCGAACTTGCTCTTCATTAATCATAAGCTTTCGAACACCATTATCAAACTGCACTTTACTTATTGAACCTTTAAATAAAAACCAACGTTTAAGTAAAGCAAAATACTGCTTTTTTAGATCTTCTCCTAAAGAAAGTTCTAGGTTTTTCCTCGTCTCATTTAAATCGCTCATTGTCGTTTTTAACTGGTTTTAAATTAAAGGAACAAGAGAATAAATGTCAAATACAGTTAGCCTACTATGCTACATAAGAACTACGATTTGTCTTTTTTAACTAGAATCAAATAAACATAAATAATTGAAGTTTAACCAAATTTTTCTAAAAATTAATGTTAAGAATACTTTAAACATACGTTTATAAAACAAATGATCATGCAAACATCTATACTTAATTTACTTAACACTTCTTGCTGAAGAATAAACAATAAGCAATAGTTACCTTATGTATCTCGGTGGTAGGCACAGAACACGTGGTAGGTTATATGTACTTTAACCCTACTTTGCATTAGGTTACAATAATTACAATACACAGTGTGTTCTTCTATACTTTAACAAATATGAACCTATCATCTACAGTTTTACGAAATAAGTAAGCAAATTTCTTAAAATTTGTGAAAATTAGTCAGATTTATTTAATACGTACTTTACAGTCACATTCAATTGCGAAACCTAATCAATCACAAGTTTTTTTGCACTGCCATAAAAGAAGAAATTGTAATCCCCAAAAGAATACACAGAAGTGCAACAGATATTCTAAGAGCTCTTGAAAGTACAATTAAACGAGATCCTACAGCAGCGCACTTCAAGTACCATGATGATCCGTTTCTTATACCCACCTCAAATGCTGGCAAACGCACATTTTCATTAGCACAAGAAGCTGGAAGAAAAGCGGCTCATTGGATAAGACAAGAACATGCAAATTTATTTCAACATCAAGAGTCAGAACCTCCAATACCAATATTTTTTCCTAAAGCTGTCTATAATGAAAATAGTGAAGTATCTGAGGAAGATTTGAAAAATACGATTAGCAATGTTTTAGTTTCGGACTCTATCTTGATATATAATCTACTTAAGAAAAAAGGTGTAAATATTTCACCTCATACAACACGGAGCTTATTAGAATTGCTTTGCTATCACAATAGTGAAGACAGTTTATCAGAAGAATTTACTGAAGAGAGATGGTTTCGTCAAAGCTCCAAAGTAAAAGAAAGACAACGAAAAACGTGGAGGTACTGTAATAAATTGGTGTTACTTTGTTTATTGTAACTAGTACATAATTAATCAAATACTATTAAGCTGTTGTCTAACAATCTCATTATGATAAGACTTTATCATTTTTAACTTTTTAGTGTAGACAACCTGCTGGTTTTGAAAAGTGTTATTTTGTTTAAGGTACGTAAGTTTGTTGAAAGGCAGATAAAAAAAACTTCAGTGTACCTGTGGGTGCAAATGTTTAGTTTTCTACACTTTTTATTATTACCTTAAGAATTTAAATAAAATATGTAAGAAAAAGTGCTAAATTTATGTTATTTATTTTAATATTTTTTTAATCAATCTATTTTGTTGTTGTTCAGGCTTATATGGCCGTTATCCATGTTGAATTCTTGGTTTTTGGGTTGGCAACGGTATTGTCCGAGTTCTTGGCAATGTCCATTAATTTTCTGTACAGTCTAGGCCAGCGCTGATCAATAATTTAGTTCTCTTGAATTGGATTGTGTGCACCGTGCACACTCTGCTACTGCCCATCTTATTGTCTGTTTTTTTTTGCCTTTTGTGTTCTTTTGGACTATTTTAATGCTTTTATCCTTATCCAACATATACATTTCCACAAGAACAAGGTATGCTGTATACTACAAGATGATTCAGTCTTGTATCAGGTACCGAGCTTGGTGGCTGGTTGGTAAAACAACCTAACTTGTAATCGGGTGGTCCTGGGTTCGATTCCCAGGGCCGACTGTCATTGTACCTCTTACGACTGAAGAGGGGGTCAACCCCCCTATAGCAGTCTCCGTGCGAGCGGAACAACCACGTGACCGTGACCTTGTATCAGGTTGTCGGCGATTCATACTAAGGCATCGAAAATTTAATATTTCATTAATAATTATTAATTATTGAACGATTCCAGTTTATAATGAATAAACTGTTGTCAAAAGGGTACCAAGCTTGTTATCAGGAACTTCAGTTTGTTGTCATCAATTTTGAAATGCCCAAACAACTCCTTAAAGTAGTACCATAAGCATTGTAGCTATTATAATCAACATTGAATAAAAACAACATTTTTAATTTGTATAATTTTAGAGATGGGTCTGTTGCTGAAGAAATTTTTATAAGCATAGAAAATCCCAATGCACCAACATATTCTGCCATCATCCAAGGAATGGCAAAGTACAATCAAGTTGAAAGAGCTTGGCAATTGTTCAAAGAAGCACAAGAAAAAGGATTTGTCCTGACCACAGACACATACAACACCCTTATTAGCGTAGCAAGCTTTCTTAAAGAAGGTTACGAACTAAGATGGAATTTTGTTATTGAAATGCTAACACGTATGAACGCTGCAAAATTAAAACCAAATTTAGCCACGTTAAATGCTATACTCGAAACACTTAGCACAATGGGTAGTGCTAAAAATGTGAAACAAAGTGTTTTGAAAACACTTTCAGAGTTTAAAAGCTTAAATATTGAGCCATCTCTAGCTTCTTGGTATTACATACTAATTACATTCTGTAAAGAACGTAAGTTACAGAAACAACTGTTTTATATTTTTTTAACTATGAATTGTATTTAGGTGGTCCTACAAGTTTTATATTGGTAGACATCATAAATCATCTAGAAAACAGAGAATTTCAAATTCAAGATATAAAAGACACTTATTTTTTTGTAACTGCAATGGATATTTGTCGTAACCATTTACATGATAAAGATTTGGCAAAACGGGTTGATAAATTATTACATTTTGGAAACAATTACAACTTAATCGGTGATTCATACAAAGAATCTATTTATTAGTAAGTGATTATAACTTGTTTTTTCAATTCTTTAATATTTTATCATTTTAGTCGTCATTATGTAACACTTTTATGCAAGACTGAACCTATTCATGAATTCATGGAAAATGTTTATAATAACTTAGTGCCACACATTTATGTACCAGAACCTGGTGTATTAAGTGAAATTTTAAAAGCTATCGAAGCTAATGCAGCTGTTGATTATTTGCCAAAAATCTGGTCAGATATGGTTGTGTTTGATCACACAGATCGTGAAAACTTGTTGATTTTGTTATTGAACATTATGGTGAACAATGAACCTACACAAAATACTACTTTAGTACAGCAATATGCTGTTGTAGCCTGGGGAATTTATGATAAAATTGAAAATCAAAGCGAAAATAGGATTCAAAAATTAAGGTAACAAATTCACTTTAGCTAGAAATTTTAACATAAAGCAGCATATTAATTTTAATTTATTGTTTTAATTGATCTTACACCTAATGGTAGAGGCGTCAGAATAAGAAGAAATTGTTATTCATATTTTTTTTTAATAATTTTCAATACTTGGTATGACTTGTGCAAATAAATGTATACAGGGTGGTCCAAATTCGATGGGATTGCATGGGTATCTCGGTTAATATTTAAGATAGAGAAACAGTTAAATTACCAAAAATGAGCAGTTTTTTGAAACAAACTCAGAACCGTTTTCAAAAATATTTTATCATTTCCGGTTTTCGAGTTATTGAATAAAAAGTGTTTTTTTGTCATCTTAATGTGTCATATCTCCGTTATTGTTATAAATATCAAAAATATTTATAAAGATTATTTTTAGATATTTTTATGTTTAAGTTAATTGTGCAAAAAAAAAAAAAAAAACGCTCGCCGTTAAAAAGTTATGACACAAACTTACCTTTTTTTAAATGAGAACAATAGTTGGCTATAATCTATTTAAATTCCCTATTTTTTTCTCATTCCAATATATAAGGGTCAATGTATTTATTTTTAATAATACGCAAGTTATGAAGGTTTTTTAGTTTTTTTTTCTAAGAAAATTATAGTAGGCTGAAAACAAAAAAAAAACAAGGTGTAAAACCTTATAAAACTCATTTGGTACAAGTTACCAAGGTTTTTAAATTTGTTGTTGAGATAAACATCAAAAATTTTTGAACTTAAGATAAACAGCAATATACTACATTACTGCTGATTCCGACTATGTTGTTGTTATCTTATGTTCTAATATTTACAGTGTTTATCTCAACAGCAAATTAGGAAACCTTGGTTTTTGTTATTTTTAAATTTCTCTTCGTAGTATTTACTCCACACTTCTAGTATTTCTTCTGTTTCTGTTTTGAGTTCCCTGTTTTGATCTTCTATGTTCCATATTTGTTCGTTTTTATTTCTTTTTAGGTTTTTTATTGTTTTCCAAAAGTTACTTTTGTTTGTATGGTAATCCCTCTCTATCTCTTCTCCGAACTTCTCCCAGCTTTTGGCTTTAGCTTTTTTCACTTCTTGTTTGGCTTCATCTCTTTTCTGTTTGTAGATTGTTTGGTCCTCTTCTTTCCCCGTTATTATATATTTCTTTTGTTTTATTTTAGCTTTCACTTCGTCGTTCCACCATCTGCTACTTTTCCTAAACCCATTTATTTTCCTTATTCCGCAGACTTCTTTTGCTGTTTTTATTGTTATTTCCTTAAAGCTTTTCCATAAATCTTCCAAATCCATGCCTTCCACTTCTTCCATTTTTCCGTACTATCTTTTTTCTATTTTCTCGTGGTAGCTCTTTGCCTGATTTTCTTATTTTTAAGCTTTTCTGTATTTATTTTTGTGTACTGTTTTACTATATGTAGCTTGGGTAGTTCCTCTTCCAACTCCATTAATACTAGTTTGTGATCCGTGCCTATTTCTGCTTGTTTTTCGACCCAGACGTCTTTTATTTTTGCTTCTAGCGTTTTTGTGATTACCGCGTAGTCTATGATGCTCTTATGCTCTCCATCTTCTGACTCGTACGTGTATTGGGGTTCTTTTCCATGGTCGTAAAATGAATTCCCTATCTGCAGATCGTTACTTATGCAGAATTCTAGCATCTTCTTACCGTTTTGATTTAGGGTCTTTTCTGTTCCATATTTACCCATACAGCCTAGTGCCTTATTTGTGTCGTTTCCTATACGCCCGTTCCAGTCTCCTATTATTATTACTTCTCTTTCTCTTTCTCGTGCTTCGTCTATTTGTTCTTGTAACATTTCGTAGAAGTCTTCTATTTTTTATACCTCTGTACCTTCTCTTGGTGCATATATCTGTATTATTGTTATATGTGCCTCCAGATTTATATCCACGTATATTATCCTGGAGCTTATTGCTTTCCAATCTACCATTTTTTTCTCTATTTTCTCGTCGGTTATAAATGCTACTCCTTCTACTGCCCATTCTGTTACTTCGACTCCCGAGTATCTTAGTGTGTACCCGTTTGTTAGGTCTTTCCTTCCTGTCCCTTTTTTCTTGACTTCACTAATTCCTAGCATCTGAATGTTCCTTTCTGTCATTTCTTCAACTACTTCTTCCTCTTTTCCGTTTATCGTTTGTATATTCCATGTCCCTATTCTTGTTGTTAGTTTTTTGTTTTTATGCGTTGTTTCCTTACTCTTTTCCCGTTTTTTTCTTCTTTGTTCCATCCCTTTTTCGTTCGTGCTATTGTGCTGTTGCATGTCCGTGCTTCTTGTCCAGTTCCATCGCCATTGTTCGTCTTCTTTTCTTTCTTTCTTTGTTATGTTCAGTATCAGTTTTTTGGCTCAGGGGGTTTCAAGGCATTTTCTTTTTTGTCCCACTTCATCATTACTCCGTTTATTTCTATTTTTTGAAACATTACTTTAGCGGTTTTTCCTTGAGCCTTTTCGTTCCTTGCTATGTCCCTAATGTATTTTTGTATTTCTCATTCTCTGGCTGTCATTTCCGAGTCTATAAATATTTCTTCTCCTTTGAGGTTTTTCTTGTTCTTTAACACGTTCAGTTTTTCAGTCCAATTTTCCATCTCCGCTATGCATCTCTGGGGCCCAATTTTATACACTGCTTTTACTTTGGCTTGTACGTTTATTTTTGTTTTGAGCATGTTTTCCACAGCTACTTTTAGTGTTTCACTGTCGCTGTTCTCCATTGCGATTCCTGTTATTGTCAGGTTATTTCTAATTTTGTCTTTCTCCAGCACTTCCAATCTCCTTTGGGTTTTTCCCAGCTCCTCTATTAATTCTTTTTTTTTCCTGCTTCCATTCCTCTTTCAATTTATTGATTTCTGTTCTCATTTCTTTTACCTCCTCATTCGTGGTTTCTACTTTTATGGACATATTTTGCAGTTCTTCCTTTATTTCCCTAAACATATTTTTAATCCCCTCCATACTTTCCTCTTCCTGGTAGCTTTGTTCTTTGTTTATGTTTGTTTCCCTCGGTGGTGTTCTATTTACCTTTCTGCTCTTCCTAAAGACTGCTTGTTCTTCAAATGATTTATCGTGTTCAGGCTTTCCTCTTTTTTTGGTCGTTTCTCTTTCCTCTGAGCTCATCAGGTGTCCTTCTATGGGCTAAGAATATTGTCCTCTCCTTATTAATAAACGCAGAATCGTACTTTGGCGATTTATTAATTTAACTTAAACTTGATTTAATATTTAAAGAAAAGTATTCATCAACTTTTTATGTAGTAGTGTTTTGCACAAACTCAAACTGTCAAGATATATTATCTAATCTGTTGTAAGTCGTCAGAATTCATCTTGCTTTTTATATAATTTCCGTTCCGGTATTTTGCCTTTGCGAAATCTCTCAAGCCGACCCTGTCCTCCTTCAATCACCTTTTAATTGATGCCTTTGCTATTATCTCTTCTGATTATTTTGTTAAACCGCGCAAAAAGCCAGGTCCCGGTCTACCAGAAACCTGACCTTTATCGGTGTGCCTCTTGCTTTCACTGCGTAATAAAGTAAATAATTCTTACCACATCAAATTTGATTGACCGGGTTTTCTTTACGTCCTATTATTTAATTGGCACTCACTACTTAGATTACACTGCACTTGTACTTTAAACTGCTCGGGAACTCTCAAAATTTGAACTAGTTATCAGGAGCGTTTAAAACACGTTACACACATACCGCCATCTTCTGAAAATAAATACCTCAACCTTTATATATTTGGAATGAGAAAAAAATAAGAAATTCAAATAGGCCATAGCCAACTATCGCTCCCATTTAAAAGAAGGTAAGTTTGTGTCATAACTTTTTAACGGCGAGCGTAAAATTTTTTTTTTTTAGTATAATCAAATTAAACATAAAAATATCTAAAAATAGTCTTTTTAAATAGTTTCGATATTTACAACAATAACGGAGATATGACACACTATTAATATGACAAAAAAATGACTTTTCATTCAATAACTCGAAAACCGGAATTGATAGAATATTTTTGAAAACGATTCTGAGTTTTTCTCAAAAAACTGCACTTTTTTAGTAATTTAACCGTTTCTCTATCTTAAATATTAACTGAGATACCCATGCAATCCCATCGAATTTGGACCACCCTGTACAACCTATGAAAAAAGTTTATGTTAACTCTTCTCCATCACAGACTCGCAGAGGCCTTTTTCTGTTATAATTTTAAAATCATTAATTCATAATCAAATTCCAGTTCACATGTACTAAAACAAATACTAATTTTTTTACTGCCATTTAAAGTTGGCAGCCGAATTAGTTTTTTATTTTCAAATAATAATTATGGTCTGCTTTTAGTTTTACAGGTGAAATGTTGGGAAATATTATGACAGTCCTGCTACGAAACCAAGATTTTGATAAAGCTTGTACAATTATGGATAAACTAGACAAAGAACAAAATAAAATTCTTGGAGTACCAAAAGTAGAAGCTTTAAGTATTTTCGTGGATAGCTGTATTGAACAAAAATTACCAACAAAAGCAATTGTAAGTATATATTTAACTTTTGGGTAGATTTAAAGAGTACACTATTTTTATTTTACAGCATTGCATCCAGTACTGTGCAGATAGTGGTTTTGTAGAAGCTGGAAATTTAGCAACAAAACTTAATAAAGCATTGACTTTAGATGAAACTCACCTCAGTAAATTAGCAAAAATTGTAGGGCCTGATGTTTTGCAACTGAAATAAAATAAAAAATATTATAATTGTTACTGAAACAACAGCTTTGTTTATTTATTTTGTACGTTGTTATAGATATATAAAATTATAAAAAAATTAGTGACTGAATTATTTTTGACTTCCAGAGTGTTTTTGTGGTATGAAAGGTGAACCAAAAAGTATGAGTTGATGTGAAAATATTTATTTTCGAAACCGCTTAATTTAACCAGCCTGAAATGACACTAACTTTAAAAAATCATCAGTTTGACTATTAAAAAATACGCTGGTGTGGTCACCAAATGACTTTCGCCATTAACATTGTATTTATGTTCTTATGTCTGTTTGTATATTAGTGGGTGGGTATAAAAAGTTTAAAATGCCGCTCCAGGCGCTCTACCTAACCTCGTTTTTGTTAATAACGTCTGTCAAAATGACGTTTCATTCGAATGTTTATAAACAACCACAGCGTTTAAAATTTTAAAAAATCAATTGTTTTCACAGAAATTTAAGAGAATTGAGACAAACGACATTTTACTAAGAAAAATAAACTCTTTAACAGCCCAAAATTTGAAAAAAATTGTTGGAGCCGTTTTCGGGAAAAATTTTCAAAATTTTGAATTTTTTAAATAATTTCGTTACAAAAAAAGTTATTGGAGTTTTTATACACCTTAACATAGACTACAATCCTACATAAACAGAAATTTTTATCTAATACTGTTTTTATGTAATTTAGGGTTGTCGTTTTAACTTAAACACCCTGTATATTAGTTATTATTTAAAAAATATTAAACATTTTCACACTCTGTAGAATACGTTTAAAGGCTCTATCGAAAGCTGCTATAAAAAATTTACATTTTTAACGTCTGGCCCCTACACACGCATATACAGGGTGATTCAAATTCGAGGGCGACCATGGGAATCTCGCTTATTATAATAGCTTGAGTATAGGTTTAAATTTCGCAAAGGTGCTAAATTTGATGCTCAAGAATAATCTGAAGAGAAATTGGAAATATCTCAAACGGCATCCGAGAAAATTAGGAAAACCAGAAAATACGATTTTTGAAAATAGTCTATGACTTCTTTGGAGTATAAAATATTTTAAATGTGTAAAAACATTGGCGAAGCAACGTTTTAAGCCAAATCGGATGGTGGTCACAAATTTTTCCCAGATCGATTCGTTTTTGTTTTATAATAACTTTAGTTTTTCTTATGGGCGCAATTTTTGCTATTTACATAATCAAATAGCATTTATTTTCAGAATTCTTTGATGTATCACACCTGGTATTTTACTGCTTTATTCATTGTCAAATTTAAAAAAAGTGTTTTAAACAATAATTATTATAAATCAGGTAGGCCGGTCGTTGTAGTTTATGTTGTTTCCATGACAACCAATGAACATACGAAACTTTTGAAAGCCTATTACTTGTCACATTAATACATTCGTAATAACGATGAAAAACGCGATTTGCTGCGAATCTTTTATACCGTTCTTTTAAGTTTTGTTATACTTTATAACATGCTTTTAACAAATTTACTTAAGTTTCTGTTTAACGTAAAAAAATTGTGTTTTTTCCGGATGTGTTTGTAATAAAAATGTTTTTTTTTTTACTTTCATCTGAAACCTTTTTGCCATATTATCTTCTGAGTTTGGCAAAAACCCCATATTTCCCTAAGTACCTATCTGTCCAACGTACAAAAATATGTCTACAAGGGTTGTCTTTTTTCTGGATATGTTTCTGCATATCGTTGACTTGACAATATAGAATTCCTATTCAATGAATAACAAATTCGCAGCATATCGCGTTTTTCTTCGTTTTTATAGTTCGTTTTTACAAATCTATTTGTGACAAGTAATAGGCTTTCAAAACTTTTAGTTTGTTGATTGGTTGTCAAGGAAACAACATAAACTACAATGACCGGCCTGCCTACCTGATTTATAATGGTTATTAGTTAAAACTTTTTTTTTTAATTTCGCAGTGAATAAAGCAGTAATATACCAAGTGTGGTACATCAAAGAGTTCAGAAAAATAAACTCTATTATGTAAATAGCAAAAATTGCGCCCATAAGAACAAATAAAGTTGGTCGTCATAAAACAAAAACGAATCGACCTAGAATAAATTAATGATTACTACCCGATGCGGCTTAAAAAGTTGCTTCGGCAATGTTCTTACACATTTGAAATATTTTATACTCCAAAGAAGTCATGGACTATTTTCAAAAATCGTTTTTTCTGGTTTTCCTAATTTTCTCGGATACCGTTTGAGATATTTCCAATTTCTCTTCAGATTATTAATGAGCACCAAATTTAGCAACTTTGCCAAATTTAAACCCATACTCTAGCTATTATAATAAGCGAGATTCCCATGGTCGCCCTCGAATTTGAATTACACTGTACACACGCCCACATACTCACATACGGACGTCATCGCGAAAATAGTCAAAACGGATTCAGGGAACCTCAAAACCTCAAAACGTGTATATCCGTCGAAATCTGGAATTCGACAATTTTCTCGATCACAATACTTTCTTCATACTACGTATGGCGAAAGTAAAAAACAATAGCTTAATTTGTAATTTACCGGTAACATCAACAAATATTTTGTTTTTTACTTAAATCTAGTTAGCTCAATTTTAAAGCAAATATAGTATTTTCTCAACTCAATGCCTTATTTTTAATTTTTTTTTGCCTTAGTTTAAAAGTAATTTTAGTCAGTTAATAAAACCTTACATATTAAAAAGTATATTTATAAATATTTAAAATAATTTAAAAATTAGGGGCGTGAACATAACTATAAATTTAAAACAACTGAAAACGTCATTAACAATTATCAAACTAACTTGCCTCTTGAACTACTTAAATAGAAAAACGGTGTTCCCAGAGTTTTCAACTACTGTAAAAAAGAAAATAATAAACCATTTTCAAAAATATAAAGTATAACGTTGAAACATTAACATTTTTTAGAGCTATATTATGGTTATATAAGAAGTTATCTACATTACTAGCTATTTATTTATCCCCTAAAAAACAATATGTGTCAACAGACAGCATCACTGTGTATAGAATGAAGTTAGCCACTTATGTAATTTGCTTTAAATTTTTTTATAAAAGCTAGTATATAAGTAAATAGAACAAGCAAAATGTATTTGACAGCAATTTTCTATAAAATTTTGTGAAATGCATTTTATTATTTTTTAGACACAGTCACTCAGAACTAGGTAAAAAAAAATAGGTACTTTTTAATAGGAAGGGTTTCACTCTTTGACGGACTTTTGGTTCACTTAAAAGTTTTGTTATCTAACTCCACAAAATCAATGTCGAGAAGCTTAGCTAGCAGTTGA
The DNA here is from genome assembly GCA_947652605.1 of Elmis aenea. Lineage (NCBI taxonomy): Eukaryota > Metazoa > Arthropoda > Insecta > Coleoptera > Elmidae > Elmis > Elmis aenea. Next base: position 28,093,549 of record OX393576.1, read on the forward strand.
AATGCTTTCTCTTGGGTTTTTTTTTAAGCACTTACGACATCTGATGTGTTTTTTGTTTGTATACATTTTGCATTGTTTTAAATTATGTTTACCATTTAGAAGTATTTTAGCCAATTCTGCACTTTGCTATTTCCAAAAAACTAAATGAGTTTCATGAGAATAATTAATCTATTCTACTGAAAAAATCTGACCTATCCTTTATGTGCAGTGTTGGCCAAAAGTATTGAGCACCATTGCAGTGCACTGTTACACATTCGGCGAAATACTCAATGAACAATGAACCCCACCCACGGTTTTTTCCACAAATATACCCTTCTATTGTTTTACACATCTCGTTGACAACCTTCAATGACGTTTAAGAAAACTGTCAATAATTATACTTATTATTGAACCTATCCTATCACAATAAAAAAGTATTCAAGAATTTACGGGATACTCAATACTTTTGGCGAAGCTGTATTTGTGCAGTAGATACCTATGCGTCTGTTTATTTATCTTAAGACTGTTTTAAAGTCTGTTTTAGACTACACTAATTTGTAACTATTTTTTCGTTTAAGAAAATCGTATACGATTTTTGATACAAAAATTTCGTTCAAGAATTTAACATGGAAAATATGAACCTCTTACACTGTACTATTTTTTGGTACGAAAACCCCAATATATTTTGGTTACTTTTTAGTAACTTTTATCATATTTTGTTGGCACCTTGAGTAACCATGTCAAATGTTCAATTTGATCACAACAGAAAGCGAATTATTTTCAAATTTAACGTATATTTAACGCTTGTTCCATTCTACATATTTATTCCTACAAAATAAATTGTGAGGGATATAACGGTAATAAGTAGTATTAACATCGTTCGATTGTTTCAGTTAACCTAACCCACAAATGACATGCGGTCACATACAGTTGCAGTAGAATACGCATGCGCCCATTCTAAAATAGGACGCATTTAGAGCATGCAGTAATTTCGTACGAATTTTTGGTTCAAGATTTGTAATTTCTGATTGACACCGTACTAGAAAATCGTATACGATTTTCTTAAACGAAAAAATAGTGTAGTATAAAACAGACTTTAGATATAGTATGGTTTATCTATTCGCCACGCTAGAGTGATCGCACCCAAAAGTGGACCGCGAGATGCGCAAAGAGAGGGGATCGCGATTGATATTTAGACTTTTCTAAAAACGTTAACTTTTAGTGGACTTAATTTGACTACTGTGATTTACAGGTTATTACCACGTTGCTGAGACAGGCCGATGTTTTTAGGTGGTGCAGTAATAAACGCTTTGGACCTGTTTTGGTTTCTGCGTCACAGTCCACTTCTCGCTGCGACCACTCTAGTATTGACTCATTGGTCAACTTATCCACTTACACTTAACCCCTACAATCAAATTCACCTCCACTTTATTGTTATTAAAGCAAAAACGGACAAATATTCACATACCTATCAATAAAAAAAAATATTTTGCTATAAAATAACGTACAAAGCTACAAAGCACGAATGGAGTGTAACAATTTTGTGAAAATTATCTATTCAAAAATGGTGTATTAATTTAATGTCTAAAAAACAATGTTTCATTTTTTTTTTTAATATTAAAACCGTATATTTAGTTCTGTAGGTGACTAATATTTTACAGGTTACATAAAAACGCATAAACACGTAAACAAAACCTTGACTTTTAGTCAAAAATCGATTAAGTTTATAGGGCTGTATACTCAATTCTTGTGTTCTATTTATCATGATTGGATTTCGTTGCTAAATTTTTAATTATTAACCTTTGACTCGCTCGTTTCTATGAAATAGTGGCATCATCACTGTAATCGAATATACACGTGCGATCCCTTATTTTAATTTTGATTTGTTCAATTAATAAATGATATTTTTATTAAACCGATCGTATGAACTCCGTTATGGAATATTTAATAACATCGAAAAGTATAAATATGGGTGTTGAAGTATAATTTGGTTTTTCAAAATGTTTTTAAAGTGGCTTGCATTTTGTGTGTTGTTCGTTCGTTTAAAAGCTGATAATAGTTTTCCGTCGCTTCTTACTACAAATGCAACTTTAGGTAATAGACCAACTTAGATTTATGTAATTTTTGAGATTAAAAAACTTTGGATATTTTTGTATTTTTTTTTTTTTTTTAATTTTTATTTTATAATATATATAATATACCGGATACCGGATGTAAACGGTATCAGGCTAAACCCCTCTTTTCCTTTAGTTTTTAATGTTAACAAACTAATATTTAAACGTGTAATATGTACTAACACCCGATTATCTGAACATAATTATGCACACTTTTACATCATTTTCGGTTTCGGTGAAAACGGCCGTTCACTTCACTACTTCAAAAATAGCTCCCTGTATTTTTTACATTTAATTAAAGCGGAAGCAACTTTTTATACAACTACATTTTTTGAAATACTTTTTAAGATCTCAAATAATTTTTGGACAAAGTTTATTTTTTAATCTGCAAATATTTAATTACTGCTCGTCGATGTTTTTGATCCGGCGGTAACTAATGGGGAATAAAATAAGCGTAAACTTTTTACAACTTTAATTCTTCCATAAAATCTTACGTACCGTCTCTTTGTTAATAGGTAGGTACCTGCATATCTTCTAACATCCGAACACTTAAAGTGCGATCTTTTGCCAAATGAGTTTGAATAATGTTCATTAAATCTTCACTCCTGAAGGTTATCGGACGCCCTGTCCTTTCGCCATCCTGTATCTAATGATTCTCTTCCTTCTTTGAATCTTCTATGCCACGCAAACACTGTTGTTCTCGATAAACATTTCTCTCCATAACCCTTCTTCAACATTTCAAACGTTTCCGTTGCCGATTTTTGAACCTTTACACAAAATGTAATCGCTGCTCTGTTACATTTTGCGTTCTCAACGCAACGCAAAAACTAACTTTACCAAAACTCTTGCTACTTCCGAATTTATCAGTCAAATAAGTTGAAAATTGCACATCATGTAAGCAATCTTTCTGTCTAACTACTACTTTTTCCCGGTAAATAGCTTTAGTAGAATAAGTTTTATAGTACTAGTCCGGGAACTTAACTGTCACACTATGTACTACATGGACTACATGTCTAAAATTTTGTTTGCTTCTAAAGAAAAAAAAATTGTTGAGGTTATTTTCCTTGAAACCTTGTATAATTTGTTTTCCATGTTTTTTATTATCCAGGTTCAACCCTACTTCTAAGTTACCACAAGTACTATAATGCAAGAAATTTTTAAAATAGTATATAGAAACAAACTTTATAGATAATTTTATTGTCTTTTTAAGACAACCAGATTCATAGCTGTAATTTTTACGAGTGCGGTTTTTGTTGATATCGATATTTGTTAGAAAATGTATTAACTTGTGTTTTTACTTTTGAACATATCATAAAAATTTAAATTTTCTGTCTAAAACCCGTTCTTCGAGAAATTTTCCGAACGTTTATTTATACGAATTTATTACGATAACAAGTAATAGGCTTTCAAACTTTTTAGTTTGTTGATTGGTTGTTATGGCAACGACTGTCTGATTTATAATGGTTGTTGTTCAAAATTTTACAAAATTGACAATGAATGTAGAAAAAAAGTAAAATATCATGTGTGATACATCAATGTATTTTACAAAAAAATTCTATTTTATTATACACATATAAATAGCAAAAATTGCGTCCATAAAAAAATTTGTTGTCATAAAACAAGAACTAATTGACATAGGTAAAATTTGTGATCACTTTCCGATTTTAGTTAAAAAGTAACTGAGGCAATATTTTTACACATTTGAAATATTTTATTCTCCAAAGGGGTTGTAAACGATTTTCAAAAATCGTATTATCCGCTTTTTCCTGATTTTCTAGAATACCGTTTGAGATATTTTTAGTTTCTCTTCGGAATATTAATAAGCACCGGCATTTTACAACTTTGCTAAATTTAAACTTATACTCTAACTATGTTAAGCGGGATGCCCATGTTTAAATTTCAAACACCCAGTATAGACCACTGTATTAAATTTTGTTCCGAGAAGGCTTTGTTTTGTAAACTATTTTAAACATATAACTTAATTCTTTTATTTTAGCTGTTGTTATTGATCGAGAATTTATGGCGGATGATTACGACTCTATTAAAGAAGCGATTGAAACATATCTTGTGTATGCGAAGAGAGAAATTCTAAAACACGGTGGTGTCAACGTTCAGTTCTATTCTTGGGCAAACATTAATGTTAAACGAGGTAAGATATTTTTTTATGTAACGGATGTTACAACTCGCTAAATTTTATCACGATAACTCGCAAAATTATCAAGCATTTTTTAGATATTTCGGCAATTTTTAGTATAGCTTCTTGTTCCGATACTTGGCAGTTATTTAACGCAGCAGAAGATGAAAATTTGCTTCACATCGGAATATCAGGTAATGCTTCGTAAACCATGGTTCAATTTTACCACGCAAATGATTTTTAGAGTCGGATTGTCCCCGTCTACCTCCAGATCAGGCCATAACTGTGCCAATGTTGCGAAATGGACAAGAATTACCGCAAATTGTTTTAGATTTACGTATTATATCAGCGTACGAATGGAATTCTGCTGTGATTCTTTACGATGATTCGCTTGGTTAGTAAATGAGTGCTTTTTCCCATATAGACAACAATAACCGCCTTTACACACACACGCTTTCCTGCGCGATTTAGCAACGTATATGCTTTCGCGTGAGAAAGATTGTGTGTGTGTAAAAAGATTGCAAAGGCAAATGAAAGCATGTCGGAAATCGTGTACGCGCAATCCTGTGCGAGTATGTCTGTGCACAACATTGCACAACGCGCGCTTTAACTCACGCTAATCGTTCAAAACGTGTAGTATACTGGCATCATAGTTATCCGCCTGTGGTCAAAAGGATTAATCACAGATTTTATTTATTTATATTAATCTAATCCATGTTTATGGAAAGTGAAAAGCGACGAATACAAAAATAGAAATTGGCGGGATGAAGCAGTCAGATCATAGAATTTTGCTGCACAAGGTTTTCCCGACGCCAATTGGGATTCCGTTGTCAAAAGAGTTTAGAGTCTGAAGGGTTCTTTAAGGAGGAATTAAAACGATCCCGTGAAATACAACGAAGTGGATGTGGGACTGAAGCAATATATACTTCGTAAATATATTTTTAAATCGTCAGGATAATTTTCACGCAATAAATTTTAACAAGGGTTGGTGACCAAATCGTCGTCTGTATTTTTGACCCAAACCTCAGTTTTCGTCTTCTGTTTTTTAATTCTTCACTCAAACCAGCAAACGTCCATTTCTTATGTAAAGAAAAATTTACAAAACCTCGCACTGCAACATGCAGGCGCTCCACGGGATACGGTTTCACTAAGGAAAGCGTGCATTTCTCAGTTGGCACGCTTTCCTGTGCGAAAGAATATGGATGCGTTTTTGTAACAAACTTTAATCGCGCGCGAATACTCGTACGGTTTTACCCGCCCGTAAAAGCGTATGCTCTATCGCGCAAGAAAGCATCTGTGTGTAAGAGCGGCTGATGGTAAATTTCTTTGCAGGAACCAATTTCTCGACAATTTATAATGAAATACACGGTTTCTTATACGTTCATTATATTTCATAAAACGTTAATCAAACATTAACTTTTTTGCGTTTTTTAGAAAGAGATATGGTAACCAGAGTGGTATCATCCCTAACAAAAGAATCATCTGATTTAAAAATTACCGGTGCAGCCGTGTCTTTGATTAAAATTGATTCTTACAAACACGCTGAAGATCGTAGAGTAAACATAAGAAATGCATTATCATCAGTTACTACGACAACAGTAGGAAATAATTTTCTAGCAGTAGTTGGATTAGAAATTGTAGAAGTAATAATGGAAATCGCAAACACTTTGGGCTTAGTTAATACTGAAAATCAATGGTTATATGTAATTGCGAATACAAATTGGAACAACAGCAATATTTCATCAGTTCAGAGGTTACTGAAACAAGGAGATAATGTTGCTTTTGCGTACAACACAACCATTGCAAATCAAGGATGTAAGGTAAGGTAAAAAATCCATAAAGATATAGCGTTCAGGAATGAACTTTTACTTCATTAACTATATTTAGTAGTAATACAAATTTAAATGCTATTTTTATGTTTAAGGGAGGTTTAAAATGTCATACTGAAGAAATATTACAAGGTTTTACAAAAGCTCTCGATGCCGCAATTTTGGATGAATTTGAACTTGCAAGTCAAGTATCCGATGAAGAATGGGAAGCCATCAGGCCCAGCAAATACGAAAGACGAAACTTTTTATTGCGACATGTCAAAGTAAGGAATGTATTGATCCCCGTAAGCCAGGGGTGTCAAACTTGCGGCCCGCGGGCCGCATGCGGCCCGGCCAATATATCGGCACACAATAATATATAATAAAATAACAAACCGACGCAGAATAAAAATAAGATAGGTAGAATTCGCTAAACGTTTTTTTAATTATACTCTCTTTTGCTATTATTAAACAAATTATTTTTTTTGTGGCCCACGTAAAGTTAAACCTTGTTTGTATGGCCCAAGTTAGCCATTGAGTTTGACACCCCTGCCTCAAGCCAAAATAATGAATGTGCATTTTACTAGTTTCGAGAAAAACGCGTTTGAAGTTTTAAACCTAACTTAAAATTCAGCTAATTAATTTATTTACTGCTATCACATGTCTCCGCTGAAACACTAACTTATAAATTTTTTCCCTGCGTTCGCGACTTACAGCACTTTCGTTGTTTTGGCATATCTGTAAATTCAAATTAAGTAGAGAAATAAAATAAGCATTTTTTTAAAAAAATTTATACTAATACACATATTACACATAAACACGTACAAATACATTTATTCACACTCATCACATTCTTCCTTTGATTGATTCGGTTCAAGTAAGGCATCTCGGGCCGACTTTTCGCCTTTCGAAATATGCATTGTTAAAGTGGGATGGTTTTGACACAAAGTCATACACATTGATGTAAAATAGAATTTTTTTGTTGCCCACCACAGCCATCAGACATCATTCTCACTTCTTTTATGTTGAATTTGTTGATTGTGCCTTTACGTATTCATAAAGTGGAAATTTTTATTCATCTTCTTTTACCATCACTTTTATTCCATAGGTAAGATACGCCATCTTGATTACCCAGGTTTTATATCGTTTATGGTGCCTTTCCACGTGAGAGTAAACTACTCTCGATAGCAGCGTCGCCAAGGATACAGCCAATCGCGAGTTACTCTCAGGGGCTGTATCCTTGGCGACGCTGCTATCGAGAGTAGTTTACTCTCACGTGGAAAGACACCATTAGGTTAAATGCTGCTATATTCTTAAATAAAAAAATTGACCACAAGGACCTTTAGGAATATTAAGAATAGCTTGCAAATCAAAATTAAATTCTAGAATTCTGGGATGCTAGTTTCTTATCTTCATCGCGTTCTAAACGAGCCAAGTTTTTTCTCTTCAAAAGTTTTTCGTGCACCTCTCTAGCCACTAGTTTTTCTTCTTCTATTGGGAAATTAAATGTTAAGCATTTTTGGCACTGGTTTTTTGTGGGCCTAAAGAATCCATAATTATAGACATTGAACACTGGTCTGTATTTTGGAAGTGACACTGGTGGTTCACAAGTCGTTTTGTATTGATTGTACAAGGTGGACTATTTTCGATGCCCGGTATCTCGGTTATTATCAGAGATAGAAAAAAACTAAGTACGTAGTCTTGATTTATTTTTTCGAGAGAAATTCATTGCCGTAAACAGATTTTTGATATCTTTTTTAATTTTCGAAATATAGCCAAAAACCGATTTATGGCACTTTTCAAAAATGTTAAATATCTCGCTTAAACGAAGAGATACAGAAAAACATTAGAGACATTTTTGGAATGGTTTTTTGTCCCTAATAAGATAGCGATGTTCAATTGTTTTTTACTCATATCAATACCGATATATCACAGCTAACTTTCTTATTTTAAATAGCAACCATAAGCAAGTTGTGTATTTTTGAAAAGCGCAAATTATAAGCTTTCAATTCATTATGGTAATATTTAAAAAGAATTCAAATATTTTCTTGGTCGATATAAAAAAAGCCTATTTACGGTACTTGAAATAATTCGGATCACGATAACAGTTAGTTAATCCTTTTAATATTGGAATTTGAAATGTTGGCAAAATACAAATTCTTAATCTTCTCTAAATAGAATTATATGACCAATATACTTTGCTGAAGCCAACTTAAATACGAAATATACAAAACTGATACAAGAAATGGTGGTTCATAACAATTATAAAATCTGCTAGATATACGAAAGTGCTACATTGGCAGTTGTAGTGGCAACGAAGAGAATTACCGAAACGCCAAATCCGCGAATGTGTCAGCAGTGTCACATTCATCATGTTCGCATAACAAAACTGGCTAACTGGCAAACCGTACACTTTTTCATGTTTATGGATCATTTCATAGCTCCTATACCGACATAGCTACTACATTTTCATGGTTATGACAGAATGCTGGTAATGAGAAACCAATTTCAGTTCTACACCAAGGCCAAAATCGCAATTTTGCACATTCGTGGTTTTGACATAAGGGGACGATGTATAAAAATTGTACAACTTTCAGCAAACTAATTGGTATAGTTTGTTGTTAGCGACAAAGTGTATAATTAATTCGTCGTAATCAATTTGTCAAATTTGTTATGGTTCAACAATTTACAAAATAGAATACATATACAGGGTGGTCCACATAGAAGGGCCACTATTGGGATCTCGTAAACGGTAAGAGATACAAGAAAGTTTAAATTAGACAAATTGTTCCATTTTCGGAGACCTATTCATTGATGCTTTAATGTTTTCAAAAATTTCCATGGCACACTAGATAATCAACAAAAATCAAAATAGGCATTTTTTTAAATCGTTTATAACTCATAGTTATACTTGATAGTACAAAAATATTTTTGGGGAAAAAGTTGTAGATTTTTTTACGCACTCTAAAATGAAAACATTCATTTGTTTCAATATTGTTTCAATTCTTTAATAAATTACAAACTTGCATTTTTTTAAATGGAAACTCTAGTTGGCCATCACTTTATGAGACAGAGTATTTTTTTAGCTTTTCAAAAATATATAGTTTTATATATTTGTTGCAAAAAATAACCGAGATATGGCCAATTTTGTAAAAATTCGATCATCAAAGTTTGCCATGATTTCGTAAACAAGTGATGTTTGCAATTATTAAACAACTAAACGTCATTTCGAAGTAAAATTTTCAAGTTTAAAGCAAATTTGTATTTTATAACTGTTTATTGTGGTGTGAACATGGCTAAATTTGAACTCTTTGAAAAGTTTAATATGTTAGAATATTACTTTGTAAGTGATAAAAACGAAGCAGAATTTACTTGGCAATGACGTTAATTGTTTAATAATTGCAAACATCACTTGTTTACGAAATCATGGCAAACTTTGATGATCGAATTTTTACAGAATTGGCCATATCTCGGTTATTTTTTGCAACAAATATATAAAACTATATATTTTTGAAAAGCTACAAAAATACTCTGTCTCATAAAGTCATGGCCAACTAGAGTTTCCATTTAAAAAAATGCAAGTTTGTAATTTATTAAAGAATTGAAACAATATTGAAACAAATGAATGTTTTCATTTTATAGTGCTTAAAAAAATCTACAACTTTTTTCCCAAAAATATTTTTGTACCATTAAGTATAACCGAGTTATTAACGGTTTAAAAAAAATGCCTATTTTGGTTTTTGTTGATTACCTAGCGTGCCATGGAAATTTTTAAAAACATTAAAGCATTAATGAATAGGTCTCCGAAAATGGAACAATTTGTCTAATTTAAACTTTTTTGTATCTCTTACCGTTTACGAGATCCCAATAGTGGCCCTTCTATGTGGACCACCCTGTATAACAATATTATATAAATAAAGCTTAGTTTTCTTCTGATTTTTGTGGGGGACCAGCAGTTTGTCTTTGCGTAGGGCCCCGCGCTGTTAATGGGTTTAATTTTATACATTGCCTAGGCATTTTATATAACGCCGAAGACTCTTTCGGCATTATATAAAATGCTCACTATACAATTTCATTTAACAAATATGTAACCAAAAAAGCACGCCTAAAAATTGCGCACCATGATTACGTCGGGAAAACGTTTTAAAAAAGCTTTAACTTCATACTTATTAACTTGTCCAGTAATAAAAGGTCATGTTAAAGGTTCTTAAAGCGTTTTTTAATGCATTGCAATAATTGAAGTATACTCATAAGATTATTATTATCATTATTGATGTTATTATTCGTATTTGTGAAAAAATAAAAATGTTTTAAAGTTTTGATACTTTTTAAAATTTTCTCATTATACACTTTACCTAACATTCGTCGTTTTATAAAACGCCTAGGTATTACATATAACTAGTGTTTCCGGCCGGAAATTCCTTCCCGCCCGTTCGCCTGTTCTCGGGAAATTTGTTACGATTTCCCGTTCCCGAATCCCGAAAAAATCAGGAAATCCCGAGAATCTGGAAATTGCTCACGGAACCCATTCGTACCCATAATGGGAAATAGACTTAGAAACCCCTACTGATTATCACGATCCAACAGTTACTTTGCCAGCAGTGCCGAAACAAATCCCAGGGGTAGTTTCAAAAAATTGTATTTTTTTTGGTTTGGTTAAATATAACATAAACCTATCCAAAATTATACTCTGTTTATTAACAGTTACTTATAGTCATTATTACTGATGTACCTATAAAAATTATATAAAAAAGATTATATCGAAATTTTTCGGCAATTCCCGAGAAATACGATTTCCCGTTCCCGTTTCCCGAAGATTCCAAAATGTCGGGAATTTGGAAATCCTACATATAACGACTAGGTAATGAACCTATATCAGATCATTATTATTTTATACATTGCCAAATTTTACTCAGCATTACCATTACACAAAAGCTCTAGACATTCTGTAGAATACCGAAATTATACATTTTGCCGCTAACGCCATAACTCGCCAGTACCAAAAATTCAACAATAAAAATTAAAAGTAACAGTTACACCTGCAACTGAGTTTACACACAGCTTAACAAAGTTGCTTTTTTATCATCTTTATTTAATCACAAATCTTAGATTATGGATACCGATGACTGGGCTAGGATGGCTACGACTGAATGGGTTAGGCCAGGACTGTCAAACTGACGACCCACGGCCCACATCGGGCTCGAAAAAGAATTTTTGATCGCCAAACATCTTACAAAATACTATTCAACTTAACCTTTTACTCGATTTATACAATATATTGCGTTTTGCCTTTTAGAATTCATTATCAATTGTGGCCAACTAAAACTTTAGAAGGAAAACATGGGCCGCACTCATATAGAAGTTGGACAGCCCTGAGTTAGACGATCAAATCAGGCACTGAAATTTTAGTGAGGCCAAATCCTAGAGTAGAAGCGTCGATTTGCGCTCTTAAATTAAACGTTGTCATATTTAGATTAGGCACTGAAACTGGTAGTCATGGCTCCACAGGCTCCTATACTCTTAGCGAAATTGGCTAATCATAATTTCTTTTATTTAGTCACATCTGTTGCAACACGGTTCTTGTGATAATTGCACAAGTTGGAGATTGCAAGCTGGAGAAACCTGGGGTAACGAATATCAAAAGGATTCCTCTAGCATGGTTGGTGAATTAATTTCAGTCGGAACTTGGAGACCCAGCGATGGGCCGTCGCTAGTAGATGAATTGTTTCCTCATATTGCACATGGTTTTCGTAAAAAAGTTTTACCACTCATCACTTTTCACGTAAGTTGTTTTTATTGTAGACATTTGTTTCGATGCGACTGGACGATTTCGAGATCTACATTTTTAACTGATATATTAAAATTTGTTTAAGTACAGCAAACTCTCTCTCTCTTTTAATTCGTTTGAGAACAACGTTTCTAAATCCATTTATTGCAAGTCGGTGTATTCATAAGGGCACATTTATATACTAGAAGGCGATTTAAGATTTAATACCATTAAATTCATAACTAACTTCACATAACATATTCGCTCTATTTGACATCACTCGCATATGACGATAATACATACAGGGTGAACCAAATTCGAATGTTTTAAGGGGTATCACGGTTACCGTTACAGTTAGCGAAAATCTGATATTGAACTCCTCTACAGACGAAAAATTAAATTTTATCATTTTTGAATATTTATATTTACTATTACTTCTTTATTAATTAAAATAGAACAAAATGTTACAAAGGTTTTTTTTACAGATTTTTATACCTTACTTAAAAACAAAACTATTTTTTTAGCGACCTTGACTTTTGAGATATAAAGTGAACTTATATTTTTTTAAATTGAATCCCTAGGTGGCCATGACTATAATTATGAGAAAAAAAAATGTTTTTTTAAAAATACATAGTTTTATACAGGGGGTGTTTCTTAAGTATTGCAAAAAAATTCGGGAAGTGATTCCTTATCGAAAATTTAGGGGGTCTTTCGTATAAATTTTGTTCCTTAGACGTCTCCTTTCGGAGTTATTCCCCCCTAAAGCGGAGCGGTAAAATTAGGTTTTTATTTTATTTCTCAAATTTGGAGATGTGTAGGAGAATGATATTTGGTAGATGTTTTATACTTATTAAAAGGTTTCTCACAGTAATATTTTTAATCATCTCCCAACTTTAGAGGGGGATGAAAAGTTTGACCCCTGTTGGTTTTTTTATCAGAAATTTTGATGGGTTGGAATTTTGCAATAAAAATGTTTGTTTGAAAGCCTGATTTATTTAGAAACTTTTTTTATTCTTTAGTTCTTCTCGTAAAACCTACGGTTTTTGAATAAAAAATTAAATGAGTGAACATGAACCACTAAATTTAATATTCTAAAATAAAACGATTCATTTTGGTGGTTGCCATGGTTTGTTTATGTTCATATTGGGTTGAATTGACGGGTGTAAGTAGTTAATTTTGACCCTGCGCGGCGACAAGGCTAACACGCCCGTCAATTCTACCCAATATGAACATAAACCATGGTAAGCACCAAAATGAATCGTTTTATACAGTGTGTACAAAAAGTAACGTAACGGATCAATATCTCGTCTTGTAATAATTTCACAAAAAAAAGTTTCATACAAAAGTTGTTTGTGGTAATTTACTACATGACCTTAAATTATTTTTAACTATACAGGGTGTTCCATTTTCGCGCTATAGCAAAAACAAAGATTTTTTTAAATGGAACACCCTGTATATTTTTAGGCCTTCGAATGTCATTTTTTAACCTCTACATGAATGTCTTTTCATTTTTTGATTTTGTGACAGTGTTGCCAACTTATTAATTTTTTTCCGACATATCTGACATAAGCAGGCTTAACTTTAAAAAATGGTAGCGACCTCGTTTCTTGAAGTTAAGAAATAAGTTTGATCAATAATGTTAGTTCGGTTAGGGAGCAACATTTTAAAAATAAAAATTTAAACTTATTGATACAGGGTGTTCACAAAAAAATGCCAAACTTTCCAAACTTCAAAGTGACATAACTCATTTTTTTCAAATGTAAACACCCTTGTTTTATTATGCTATTCGATAGCATTTTTTCTCCCCTTCAATTTTTATATAGGGTGTCCTATGTCTAAACCCCGTAGTTGTTGAGATATTCAATACTTTTCAAAAAAGTAGCCATTTAATTGCATTTTTATGCACCGAAGTAGGCCGCGCTTATGCAAAACAAGTGCCAAAATGTAAGCAAGTGTCAACTTAACATTTGAATTAGTTTAGAATTTAAGCGGATATTAATTACTTAATAAAAGCATTCGTTTTTATCCAAAAATCCTGAAAAGTAACAAATTGAAAATATATAAAAGATAAACGACTACAATAAATGTTGAACATTCGAAGGCCTAAAAATATACAGGGTGTTCCATTTAAAAAAATCTTTGTTTTTGCTATAGCGCAAAAATGGAACACCCTGTATAGTTGAAAATAATTTAAGGTCATGTAGTAAATTACCACAAACAACTTTTGTATGAAATTTTTTTTTGTGAAATTATTACAAGACGAGATATTGATCCGTTACGTTACTTTTTGTACACACTGTATTAGAATATTTGATGGTTCATGTTTACTTATCTTATTTTTTACCTAAAAAGTGTAGGTTTTACGAAAAAAACTAAAAAATAAAAAAAAGTTTCTAAATAATTCAAAGTTTTAAAAAATAATTCTTGAATTGCAAAATTTCAACCCATGAAGGAAATTCTGATTTAAAAAAACACCAGGGGTCGCACTTTTCGGCCCCCTGTGAAGGTGGGAGATGATTAAAAATATTACTACATATGGGAAACCTTTTAATAAGTGTAAAACATCTACTAAATATCATTCTCTTCCTATTACTTAAATTTGAGAAATAAAATAAAAACCTAATTTTAACTCTCCCTTTTAGAGGGGTGTAACTCCGAAAAGAGACGCCTAAGGAAAAAAATTAAATGAAAGATCCCCCCTTAATTTTCGAAAAGGAATCACCTACTGCATTTTTTGCAATACTTAAAAAACATATACATATTGGTTGCAAAAAATAATTGAGATATGGGTAATTTTTTTTATTATCAATGTTTGCCATAATTTCGTAAACAAGTGCTGTTTGCACTTAAGAAACAAGTAAATTCTGCAGCAGCCGCCATGTTTTTATCACTTACACTCAGTGGTGAGCTGTAGGGGGCTCGCGGGGGCTCGCGCGAGCCCTTTGTTAAATTATTCCTTAATTTGCGAGCCCCTTGTTCTTCTTGTTAACCATTTTCTCAAGCAAAAATATATCTTAAAATCATTGTCATTACATACATTTGTAAAGCGACGAAGTCATGCCTATCAAGGTATCAAGCAATGACGATTAAATTAAGAATAACCCGTCGCACAATAGAATTTCTTGAATTATGTACAATCACTCGATTATTCACGTTTGAATTTAAAATGCCATTTTTTTCCAACATATAATTAACATTTTTTTTTTTTTAACTATGAGCGAGCCCTTTGTTAAAAATTTCATAGCTCACCACTACTTACACTTACAATGTAAACTTCTAACATATTAAACTTTTCAAATTGTTCAAATTTAGCCATCTTCACAGTACCACAATCAACAGTTATAAAATACAAAAGAATACACGGATTTGCTTAAAAGATGGAAAATTTACTTGGATATGACGTTTAGTTATTTATTAATTGCATACATCACTTGTTTACGAAATCATGGTAAACTTTGATAAGGAAATTTTTACACAATTAGCCATATCTCGACTATGTTTTGCAAAAAAGATATAAAACCATATATTTTTGGAAAGCTAAAAAAATTTCTTTCATATAAAATGGACCAACTAGGGTTACCATTTCAAAAATTATAAGTTTACTTCATATCTCGAGAGTTAAGGTCGCTAAGAAAAATATTTTGTTGCGTAATTAAGCATAAAAATTTGTATAAAAAACCTTCATAACATTTTGTCTATTTTAATAAATAAGGAAGTTATAGAAAATTTTCAAAAATGATGAAATTTCATTTTTCGTCTGTAGTGCCAAAATGGAAAGCGATATAAAAAAATCTGATTACATAGGCGTTCTTTTCCCAAAAAAGTAGCCCAAGAGACCAATATCACATTTTCGCTAACTATTACGATAACCGAGATACCCCGTAAAATATTCGAATTTGGTCCACCCTGTACATACAAATTAAGACGTAAATTTTTGTCTTATTAAATCGCTCTATTAAATCAGACGTAACTTGAGCATTCGCAAATCGGAAGTCTACTACATAATGAAAATCATCCTACTGTTAAAACTACATTTTTGTTACTTATTAATGTGATAGCCTGTCAAATTCCATATAATATGTATAAGGGTTTGTTGACTTTGCATAATGCCACAGGCAAACGCACATTATGTTTACCAATTTAAAAAAAAATAAAGCAATCTCTAGGCATAGTCTACTTTTCCAAATGATTACAAATATCTTACTTCATATTAAATAATTCGGTGATTTAGTTTTATCTGTCCTGATTGTTTTAACCTTCGTGCAGACCTGCAATTTAAAATTAGGAGGCTATTAAGAGTTTAAGTATATTTTAATGTGGAACCTAATATCGTAAAACAATAACTGGAAGTAAATAATATATAAATATTAATTCTATTTCCTGATGTGAATGCGTAATCCTTGAGTTTTTCTACACTAACTTATCACACCACCAACAACTGACATGTGTAATGGAAATTCATTAACAATTACAGGACGAAAGGTTAGCTAATGTGTTAATTTATATTTAAAATATTCAACAACTAATTATATTCTGCTAAGTGTTGTAGACAAATGGAAACTTTTCTATGCGTTTTTTTCCAGTAGTCTTAGAATTCCGCTCACCAGACAACTGAATATTTATAGAAAAGTGTGATACATATAAGATTAAAATTGTCATTAGATTAAAAATCTGTTTAAAAATTATGATATTCTTGACGGCCTTCAGGTGTAACAAGAACAATGTTTAGTATTTTTTTTATTTTATTACTTATATAAAATACACTAACAAACCACAAATGCGTTAAAAAAATTAATAAAAAGAACAATATTAACATTTTTAAATGTACGTAAATAATTCAATATACTTTATTTGGCTATATTTTTTAAACTTAAAGTCACGTACCAAAAAAACTCTTTATTATTAAAAAATAGTTCTTGCTTCACTTTTTTGTTTTTAAATTTAAAATGTGATATAAATAATTAACTACAATTGTTTGCTACGCTTTGAAAGACAAAATAAAACTAATTGAGGCTAAAACTGTATAACTGTTACTTTAAGTGTTTGTTGGATATAAATGGTTGTCCATATTCCCCTAAAAATAAATCATTATATATTAAATGTAGAAATATTTGAAGAAAATATTCATATTAAAAGCACATTTTTCTAAATATCATTAACAAATACACCTTGAACTAGTTTAATTTGTTAATTGTGCTTTTTCGCACGTATAAACTCTCATATAGTTAAATTCAATCAAATTCCTTGAGCGATCACTATATAGAAATACCTATTGACACAATGTCATCGACTTTTTTTAAACTGGGGAACGTAAAATACATATTATCTTGTAATTCAAAGTTCAAATGTGAAGGAAAATTATCTGATATATAAATAAATGTTTCTATATAGGTACAATTAATTAAAACTCATTTTAATATAAGGTGTCACTTGCTATTAGTATCAAGGCAAATGAACAGGACTTCTTATTTATCACGTTACAAAAAAGGTCGACTTACAATATACTTTACATTTTAAAAATATAAAGCGAAAAAGACAGTTTTTTTACGCTCATTGAGCAGAAAAATACATACCCACGAAATTTGACAACTGAATATTTTTGGTGATGATCTTTATTATTAACATAAATGTTCTTAAGGAAACATCAATAGCAATTTTTGTTAAAAAAAATAATTGTATTCTTTCCTGGAGGTGGTTTTTAAATAGCATACATCACTGACTGCAAAAATGTAGTACATTGAATATAAACAAATGATAAACAAAAACATAACTTATTTTGTTATAACCATTTAATTTAAACAATGATCAACTTTGGGGTAAAAACAGTTGCAAATAATTACTGGTTTTAAAATGCACAAAAATAAAAAGATTTTTGGTGCATAAACACTGCGAAATATATATAGAGGGTGTCCCGTTTAAAATGAAGTAGATAGGTATCTCGGAAACCGTTAGAAATACAAAATCAGTTAAATGGGGAAAAACTTGCGCAATAACATGCGTAACAATAATCCAGTTTTACATTTTCAATAATTCATACTGTTACGTAGTACCACGATGAAAACCAAAAATGTACATTTTCTTAAAACCTCCATATTACCTTTAGTTGAAAAGATTTTTGTGCCAAATTTTCATGATCGGAGAAGTGACTAATAAGGATTTTAAAAATGACATTAAAAATATTCTAGGAGATTTGAAAAATGCAAAAATCCAATATGGCGTCCATAAGAAAAACAAAAGTTAGGTATGACCGCGCGAAACATAGTAGGCCTATACTATTTCTATTAGGTACCGTACAGTTAAATCAATAACACATATAGTATTATGTAGGTATATACGTACATAAAAAGAACAAAACTCTTACTATAACCTATAAGACAATTAGGACCTATTTTTTTTAGGGCACCTCTCTCTTTTTAAGTTTTTTTTGCAGCAAGATGTTTGATGGTTTCATTATGGGGGGTGTTTATAAACGGTAAAAAGAGCCGAACACCTTTTTTTTTAGCACAAAATTTACAGTCCTCCGGCTCTGTAACGACTTATTGCGAACCTATGGGGGGTTCTAACTAAACGCTACTGGTTCCACTTGTGTAATTAAATATAAAATAAAAATTTTGGTGTTTTTAATTCACGGCTAATATGAATTAGGAATTGTTTTATTTTAAAGTAGCGATTTGTTTTATAATAATTATTATTTATTTGCAGAATCCCCCTTGGCAAATCCTAAAAATAAACGAAAATGGCACAATTATTCAACACGATGGTTTAGTATTCGACATAATAAAGGAGTTATCTAAAAACCTGAACTTCACATATACCATTCAAGTTCTGAGAGAAGATTTTTCTGAATCAAAAGACAACTCAACATTTGGTGTACAACAATACAAGTACTTGGAAATGAGCGACGTCCTAACGAATTACATTCCTGATACTATTATCAATGTGATAAGACAGAAAACAGTAGCTATAGGAGCCTGTGCATTTACGATAAATGACAAATATAAGGACCTAGTTAACTTTACAGAAGCAATAAGTCTTCAAACTTATACTTTTGTGGCAGCTCGTCCTCGTGAACTAAGCAGAGTTTTGCTCTTCATGTCGCCGTTTACATACATAGTAATTTCAACAATTATTATCTATATTTGCATCTGTACAGAATGGTCCAAGTTCGAAATGCCGACATAATCTGCAAGTACTTCAAATTTGAACCATGCTGCACAAGGAAAGATTAATACCAATAAATACCTGCCCATCTGTGAAAACAAATATAGAAAACTAATTTTCTTCAAAATAATAATAAGGACAAAAGTTTTTATGATCAGTTCCACTAACTTTGATTGGCTGTTTTGTATGTGCAAATAAAAATTACATTACACTGAGACAACCATAATCTACGACTCTACGAGTGAACAGTCATATTATAATTTTTTTTTGTTTTAATTAACATATTAAATAATGAACATAGACAGCCTAAAATTAAAATTGTTATTAAACGTACAACTTACTCTAAATACTTTTTTATAATTTTTTCTCAGCCTAATATTTAAATTCTTTTAAATTGTCTAGGTTTACCCATAAACAATCATTAAAACGGCAATAACTCGAGTAATGTTAACTTTAAACGTAATACATCCTCATTATTTTTTAAAGACAATTAAATTATCTACACGAAAATATAAAAAATACAAGGATTCCTTTTAAAAAAATCGACTTTGTCGTGTTTAAAATTCAGCTACATGGACCGACAAAAACAAACACCCTGTGTATTTTTTAATACGTTTAATTGTTCAGAAGGCACTATAATAGTATTGTTAAAAAACCAAATTATTTTACACTGGCATTGTTAAATCGCTTAATATAAATATTTTGTTAAAGATCTGCATCAGACAATATTTTCGAAAATATGTAAATAACTCGAAAACGGTTGATTTTAGGTACACAAATCTTATACATTTTGGAAAGAGAATTCAAATTAGAATCTAAAAAATAAAAAATATACAGGGGGTTGTATTCCAAGTAAAAAAGCTACACATCGGTGCGCGGGAACCAAAGACTTTGTATAGCTGAAAATAATTTTTGATTACGTATCCTATGATCTTCAACAAATTTTGTCCTAAAACTTTTTTTCTATTTTGAATAATAAAGCAGCTATGAAAGAAATACTCGCTAGGTGGACACCCTGTACATTGCCGTTTAAAATCATATCAACAAGGAGTTTTTGAAACAAGTTCTGTTAAAATAACAACAAATAATACCGATATAACTGGATTTATATACATAATTTTATCTCAAAACATGTTAACAATGAATTCAGGGCTTACAGCTTGTTTTTGAAAGATATTTCGTATGTTTTATTTAATTATTTTCTAAATAGGGCAAAATAACAACTTACATTCTTTAAATTCTTTTTTTTTAAGCATAGTATAGATTATCCTGCAATAGTTTTTTGCATATACAGTGCTGCGCAAACGTATGGAAACAGACAAATATCTAGAATAGAACACTATTAAAGAAATTCGATGAAAAAATTGAGGTTGCAATACGATTTCCTGTTCAACCGAAAACTGACTCAAACTATGAAATTTACTTACTTAAAAAATATAAAAAGTTATATGAGTCTTAAGTCAACCTTTTTCGTGAACTTCACGTTTTTTACATTTTGAGCGATATACACTTTCAAGCGGGCTATAAAGGTAGGCAGAGGTAATTTTTAAACAATTGAAAGAAAAAACAAGAAAGTTATAATTTTACCTTTACGCTATCAATTTTTGAAATTTTTTATAAAAATATGTAATTTTACCATGCTTACTTCTACATCGAGGTTTCTTAAAATTATTTACGCACTTATTAATTTGACTAATGTGATGAGACAACTATAAAAAATATACAGTGTTCTGTTATAAATTTCAAAGTTCGACCTCAATGTTTTCATCAAATTCAATACTATTCTAGATATTTGTCTGTTTCCATACTTTTGCGTAGCACTGTATATAAAACAAAATAAATATTTCCGTGACTTAAGCGACGCCATCTTTCCATTGTCCCAATTTTTTTATATTTATTTCAGTTGCTTCTTTCAACTGTTGTTAATTTAAATTAATTTAAATATCAAAATGATAATATTAATTTTATTTTACTCGACGAAAATAATTGTAAATTTAAAAAAAAACATGCAACAGTTGCAAAGTTCTTCAAAAAGTTCGAAACTCGATAATTCGTGTAATAAGACGGAAAGCACGTAATGAGCAAGAAAATTAATTCCTAACTCGTGTTACAACTGATTTAGAATATGTTGCATCATAAAATTAATAAATGAATACTGATTATAAAAAAAACACATGAAAACAACAACATATTTACAAGATGAAATAACAAAAACAAAATTAGGAGGATTATTCTTTTTTAAATATACTTATTTTTGTAAAATTTTATAAATTTAAAAGAATATATACCTAATTAATTATTAATTTTATAAATAACTGCTAATATTTTAACAATTTGTAGTAGTAACAAGAGCATTTATTCCAGTAAATTATGAAATCAAAAACTGTGCAATTTTATTCAATTTTTATATTCTTTACTGATAAAATTGCATTTATAATGAATGCAAATTCGATATTTTTCTTTTAGTGTTATTTTCAAAGATATTTTTAGTTTTTATATTGTTTTTACAGAATAGACAAAATTTTCCATAAAACACACCTACTATTGCAAGTTCGACTGAATAATAAAATTAAGGTTTTCTATTTATATATGTAAATGTGTTGCTGATTAATGTGTCGTTGAACTATCGATATTTCTATGATATACAAATTGATTATAAACAAATATATTTTGAATATTTAATTTTTATTATTTGTTCAATTTTCCAAGTCAGAAGAATATCGTATTACCGAAAAATTTTTAAAAATTACAATTTCTAAAGTAGATAACCACATTATTAATGTTTCGAGTTGCGTCTTTGTTAATTGTTAATCAATAATTTTGTTCTAATTTCGTTTTATTATACCACATTTTTGTCTTTCGTTACATTTATATTTATTTAATTTTACTTATATCTATTCCCCATTATTATTTCTAAACATAGGAGTATATTTAAATATTAATTATCAGTAATGAACACTATAAAATACACATTATGATAATTTATCGTTTCTATTGTTGATTTGATACTACGTTTTTCAAGAAAAGTAAAGATATTTACACTGCCTACGATAAAAGTTTGTATTTTAATTTTAATACATTATTAGTTAATTACCAACTGATAATTTCATTAAAACACTTTGACGTATAATTACAAATTTATTCTATTAAAATGTATTTTCTGAAGGCAATAGAATAAATAAATTTTTCTAGTGATTAAACTCGTCGTGTTATTGCTCACGTACTACAAACATTTGATCAGGCAGGCAAGGTGTGATCAAATCTTTGTTCAGACGGGCAATGTTTGGTCTCGATCTTTCTTTCCTCTTCTCTCTTAACATTTTCTATTTAAATTTATAAAACCTTGCCTAGGGTGCTGGTATTAATTCTAAAAAGTTATTTATTAATTAACAATAATTTTTAATTAACAACGTATTATTTTTTTTAAATGGTTTAAGTCATTTTAAAAATTGTTTATTGCTACTTAAAAAAACTTATTACAATTATTGATAAATCACACTCATGGTATTTTAAATTACAGCTTCCTATATTTTAATACCTTCAAATTAGAACAACAAAACTTATTGGTGTTAACTTCTTATCTTTCCAAATATTACGTTGTTTTCTATTCGTAACCGGTCTTATTTTACAGACTTGGTTGTGTCTAGCTTTAGCAGTGGTATGTATGGGTCCAGTTTTATACTACATTCATTATTTTAGTCCTGTACACGAATACAAAGGAGTTTGTATCCAAAAAGGACTAAGATCTGTTCCTACCTGCATGTGGTACATGTACGGGGCTCTTCTTCAACAAGGCATGTATTTTATAGAAATCACACACACCCACACATCTGAGATAGAACTACTAAATATTTCGCAAAACATGCATATGTATGTAAAATACATTTAACATTATTCACTGAAAACAAAATCAAAACAAGAAATTTCTTTATATGCATACAGGGTGACACGGTGGCAATAAGTTACATTAGTTGCATGGCTAACTTTGTTACTATGAGAGGTACATAGTCCGGTAAATTGGTAAAGTTGGGCAAAATTCCAAAAAACAAATCAATATCGTTTTGACATTTGACCTATACCTTTAAATTTTTTTAATATTTCTTAAAAACTAAAAAATGACGATTTTTTCAATGGCAAATAATTCCATAGCCACCTTTCTTAAATCCAAAATGTGAAATGATTCCCGTAAATATATTTTCGTTGAATTAGAAAAAAAATATCTAAAAAGTCATAACACAATCGATTTTTGAGATATAAGCCAAACTTGATGGCAACCACAGTTGGTTATAAATTCATTAAAAAGCTTATTTTTTTCTAATATCTAAAATGTATGAGTTTTCATATCTATTTTTATTATATTTCTCAGAATTGGCAAAAGTAAACCTAAATTATTACTACATGGTAAAAAGGTACCTTGCATTTGGACCAAAATGTTACGTTTTCTTGCTTTTTATCATTATCAGAAACAATTGAAATTCAGTAAAAATAATTAACTGAACAATAACAAATAAAATACTTCGTGGCTATTAGATACTAAAAAGCTACTTGGATAATAATTAATATGACTATAAATTAAATCAATAATTATAATAATGCTTCAAATGGCCACAATTTTCTAGAACACAGAGAGTTGACACCGTTTTAATATTTCACTTTGCATTTTTATAAAGTCTGATTTCTGCTACAGCTGCTCTTCTATTGGTTTTCAGATCATCAACACTATGTGGCTTTTTTCTTGTAAACTTTATCTTTAATAGCTCCCTATAGAAAAAAATCAAGAGGAGTTAGATCCAGAGACCTCGGAGGCCATACAATGGGACCTTTTTTACCTATTATTTATAAGCAAGATTTCCTAACTAAATCTTGCTTATAAATAATTTGATACAATTTGTGTATTGTGAGCAGGTGCTCCATCATGCAGAAAGTAATTCAAATGTTGTATCAGATTTCGTATTTCTAATGATGAGATAGATGTAAGGCAAGAAAACATGACATTATTTACCTATTTGTTATTTAGCGAAAATTTTTAACCACACTCCAGATCCACTCAAAAATTATATTTTATATTTTTGAAATATTTAATAAATTCAATCGCTTTTCTTATCTACTTCTTTGCCACATTACAATGATATCTATAAATTACAATCAGCACATGCTAAATTTTATCAAATTTTACTTAAATTCCTTTTAAAGCCACAAAACATTCATTGACAATTTGATTGATTTAAGAGATTTATGTAAATGTAAATACATGTGTTTATTTAAAAAA
This sequence comes from Elmis aenea, assembly GCA_947652605.1. NCBI lineage: Eukaryota > Metazoa > Arthropoda > Insecta > Coleoptera > Elmidae > Elmis > Elmis aenea. The sequence continues at coordinate 28,117,781 of OX393576.1, forward strand.
TCTTTTAACTTTGTTAATTTTATTTTTATTCTAATACATTTCTGCGCAAATTTGACGGCTTCATCGGTCACATTTTCAGGCAAGACAGTTTTGAGATTAAGAAATATTGGACGGTACTGCAGATTGTATCAGTAAAATTTTATATTTTTTAGGAGGAATGCACTTGCCATACACCGATAGTGCCAGATTGATAGTGGGCACGTGGTGGTTGGTAGTTCTAGTGGTAGCTACTACTTACTGTGGTAACTTAGTAGCTTTTTTAACATTTCCAAAAATTGAAATACCCATCACTACAATTGATGAACTTTTGGCTCATCGGGACACTGTTACGTGGAGCATCGTACGAGGAAGCTATTTAGAACAGCAGCTGATGGTAATATTTTCGTATAAAACCAGTGAATTGTATAACCAAAAACCTTAACTATGACAACAAAGTTTTCATATTTACCCAGATCTAGCGACAAATGATCTAGGCCTAGGCAAATCGGTTGTAAATTGCCACAAAAATACTTCAGTTCTTTTTTACAGACTTCAGATGAATGGAAATACAAAAATGTATATCAAGGTATGTTTAAAAAGCAAGAACATCTTTCCAAAATGATAACAGAAGTTGAAAAAGGAACGCATGTGTATTTTGACTGGAAAACCAAACTTCAGTATTATATGAAAAAACAGTTCCTTAAAACAGACAGATGCGATCTTGCACTAGGTAAAATAATTTTTAATTAGTAACAAAATTGGATTCCAACAATTCTTTATTTTATCGACGATAACAAAAAAAGGTACAATTCTCAAAGAAGTTATTTTTAGATACTTCGTCGTAGAACTTATTATTTTTGAAAACATTTAATTTGTTTAATACAAACTTGATTTACTGACACACTAAGATTTTATTTGTTGTTTCAAAATATTGTTTTTGCAGTGTAGTATCATCGTATATTATTTATATTGTCCCTAAATATGATGTAATATTTTTAAAGCCACAACAGTTAAATAACAAACAATAAGGAAAAAATGATATGTGCCTAGCGGTAAAGTTAGAATATCATCTTCTCAAACCGGAACACTTCGTTTATAAAATTTGGATACAGAATCTGCTCTAACCCTGTAATTGTTATGCTGTGTACTGGCGTAGGGTAAAATATATTTTAAAAATTAATTACAATCAGGTTTTAACCTAAAATAATTTTAAATAATACCGGATGATTAGTTTCGACAATATTTTGTTTTATTGCAAGGTTACGTATGTTATTGGATTTTTGAAATTTACAATTAATTTAAAATTAATTATGTTGAAGGTACTGTTTTGTTTTATTTTTGTAAAACTTTGTAATCTTAACAAACTATAATGTGACAAAAGTATTCAAAAGCTCGAAATATTTTAAAAGTTGTCACTTCTAGATACTGAACACCTGATCTTGAAAAAGAATTTAGTTCTGCATTAAGGTGCATTAGGAAAAATATGTTTCATTTCAATTAAAAATGTTATTGTCGTTAAAACTTTTCAAGGAATGTTTAAAAATTTAAGACATTTTGTATAATGTAAGTAAAAGCAATTGAAGCGCTAAGTTTACGTATTCTAATCCCAAAAGGATATTTTACAAACTTTTACCAAAATTTAGTTACTAATTATTTTCGCCATACGTAGTATGAAGAAAGTATAATGATCGCGAAAATTTCGAATTCCAGATTTCGAAGGATATAGACGTTTTGAGGTTCCCTGAATCCATTTTGACTCTTTTCGCTATGACGTCCGTGTGTGTGCGTGCGTGCGTTCGTGTATGTGTCACGTTAAAATTTTACATTTTTGACATAAGTAATCGATAAAGCCTTTAAAAGTATATTACAAAGTGCGTGCATATTTTGTTTTTTTAAATAATAACTAATATACAAGGTGGTTCAATTGTAACGTTAACCCAAAATTGCAAGAAAACACTAATAGATAAACATATTCTGTTTATACAGAATTGTAGTTTATGTTAGGTTGTTAAAAAAAGACCTAATAACTTTTTTTGGTAAATTTTGTAATTGCGAAATGATCTTAAAAATTCATAAGTTTAAAAATTCAGTTCGGAACCGGCTGCAATATTTTTTAACTTTTTATACCCACAAATACACAATGACGCATACGAAGATACAGACAATATATTTTATCGCGAAAGTCATATGGTAGTCACACCAGTTTATTTTTTACTGATGGGTGAAATCTGTCCAAGTATTGGAAGAAGAAAAAAACTAGTTTGTTATAAAACAGTTAATTAAGAGTAAAGTACCTTAAACGTTATTGATTTTCAACTGCAAACTTTAAACTAAAACTGATACAAAACACATTGAGTATTGTAGCGCGAACAAACTAAACATCCTCTATTCTTCAAAATGATTTTAGGCTAAAACTTTATATTTAATCACCTTTTTTATTTATTTTATTAAATTTTTTTAAATGTACACTTTACAGATTCCAAATATAATTTCACGGGTAAAAATTAAAATTGTTTTTGTAATGTTATACTGGGTGTAAAAAATTGTAACCGTTTATTGAGGAGGTCATTTTGAGTAAATAATTTGGTTACGAATGTTCAAAAAGTCAAAGTTTTATAGTAGATCTAGATACTATACCTAACATAGATAATGAATTTCTAAAACAAACAAAATTATTTGTGACAACAAATGCTCAAAATGTGCTCCTTTCATTGACAAATCAAAACAATTAAAGATTGACTTATTGACTATAACAAGAATTTTTCTGAAAAGAAATTCTTTTGGTTTGCGAATTAATTAAGGTATGTAGGTAGGTATTTTACTTATAAAACTTTTGACTACTTGTATATCCGTAACCAAATGAAATAGGACATGTTCATACAACATTTTTTTACTCAAAATGGCCTCCCCGGTAAAATGTAACTTTTTTTACACCCATTATTAATCACCCTGCATATAATTATTAACGTAACATAACATAACAAATCATTTTTAGAATATTATTGATACCGTTATGAGTAACGAAAACAAATACCGACTCCTAATAAACAATGTTATACAATAACGTACGATTTAGACGTTATTTCATCCCTGATTGTAAGACCACCAGAAAAAAATCACAGGAACTTGATTGATCCTATATAGGTATAATACTTTTTATGCTTCTAGGAAAAGAAGACTTGTTTGACGAAAAAATATCTCTAATTGTGGGTCAAGATACACCTTATTTATTAATGATTAACAACGAGTAAGTAATTCTTTTTATAGCTCCTTTTTTTAATTTTTAACTGTATATTTTGTTTTAAACAGAATTAAAAGACTTCATCAGGTAGGACTAATCGAAAAATGGTTCAAAAATTATTTACCTCCAAAAGACAGGTGTTTCAAAGTCGGTAGGGTAACGGAAGTTACCAATCATACTGTGAATTTGGATGACATGCAAGGAATTTTTTTTGTGCTGCTCTTGGGTAAGTTACAAATAAGTACATTATAATAATTTATCTGTTAATAATAAGAAACTTAAATCTAAAGGAGTTATAAAATAATTAGCACATCAATTTGTTTAGCATTTTAATTCTCAATTTTGTTGTTGTGCACTGATTCTATTTTAAAACACAGGTTTACCGTAAGTCTAAAATTTGTAGAAAAGTGTTATAGATAGGGTTTTTCGGATCCGGGTACCCGGATTCGGATTCGCCGAATCCTACAGCAAATATTCGGATTCGATATTCGGTCTAAGATTTGACGAATCTCGGATTAGGTCTCATTAATGCTACCACAACTTCAGAGAAAATACTTAATTTTGCAACAAATATTACCTACGAAACGATTGTTTGACGGAGAAGACAAAAATGAAGAAACAGAGCATTTAACAGAGGGTGATTGCGGAATACTGCAGATGACGTTCAGTTGTTAACGATGGAAGAAGAGCTTAATCATATATTGGAAACGGTAAAATGCCTTATATTACCAAAGTATCAAGATAAATTTGCCTACTTAAAAAAATGCATTATTTTCAAATGCCAAAATTAGAACGAACTATTTAGAAAAAGTATATCGAGCAATCATAACAATTAAACCAAGGTCAACCAATTCAGAGAGAACTTCTCTGAAGCTGAAGCAAAAAAATAACCTTGATTTTTATCTTAAGATTTTGCATTTTTTTAGGTTATTTCGCTTATTTTTGAAAATAGACATACAAAATATTATATCATTGTAAAGAGAAAAAAATAATCTTTAAATCAGTCATCACCTACTACGATTGCCATTTAAAAAAAAGTTGTTTTGTCAAATATCTCGCACGGTAATTCATAAAAAAAATCTGACTGTTGCCATCTTATAGCAAACCAAATCTACAAAACTTTTTTCCTTTGGCGTTTTTGTGTATTCGCAACAATAGCCGAGATATTTAAGTTTGAAAAATTTTGATCGATTTCGGTTTTTTCGTTATATCACGCAAGCCATGGAATTTTTAAACAAAACAAGATCTGGTTTAAAATACACCCCTAAATAGCTAACTTTTGTCCCATTTGAGCAACCTTGTATTTTCATTATTTACGGAGATAGTAATAGTGTCCCATGGAAAAGTAAAACACCCTGTATACTAATATACTTGTTATTTTACTTCATACTTTAACAATGAAATACAGTGCCATTTTAACTGATTGAAGGCCGTTTGAATTATTAATATAAACATGAATTAACTTAACACCGTGTTAGTAAAACCCATTGATGCGCTACTGACAAAACTGACAACCGCTGACAAATATTGTAAATCGCTTGTAATTTTAAAATTTGCGCGAACTTTAAACACCATACGTACAATAATTTTTATGGCACTACAATTCATTTAATTTAAGAACTGGATTCGGATCCGGATTCGGATTCGTAAAATAATCGTGGATTCGATTCGGATTCGTCGAATCTAAAAAGACCGAATCTTCCCAAACCCTAGTTATAGAGTAATATTTTTCGGATATCAATCAAATTCGCTCTTTGGATTTACAATAGTTAAAACGCAAAACTATTTTTTGTTATGATTATAGGTACCTTTATTATTTTTTACTGTTGTTGTAAAGCGCAGAGAGTTAAGTAATCGTTTTTATCTAGAATTTTTTAAACAATATATTGGTACTAAATTTTAAGTTTTTTTTTTTTATTATACACCATTGCAATGATAGACCATATACAATCTCATAACTAACAATAACAAAACTATTTTTTTAAATACAATTAGTTCTATTCAATGTAAAACTTTCTAGATTTCTTATTTAATTGGCTCTGTTTTACAGTCATTGAACTCTTTGATAATACTGGAATTAATAAAATTTATAACGCGTTCAGAACTCCTATCAATTAGTCCAAAATTGACATACAATCAGGACCTTTTAGAGAAAATATTATGCCCGCGGCAACAATGTTTTTGAGGCCCTTCAAAATTAAAAATTAGGAATGAAAAATATAAAATGTTAATGGTCGCTCGGCGATATATGTTATAAAACTATTATTTCAACTACATAAATATTAAGTATTTTTTCTAACAGATCGAGTTAAAAATTGAGGCCTAGGGCATCTGCCCTTCTCGCCCCCTCGCCCTTCCCCTATAAGGCCTGCATAAAATCAAACAGAAACTATCACTATATTAGAATAAATACTATTTCATACCTGATAATATATGGTGATTTAATTTGATAACCTTGTAAAGGGTAAAGGTGTCACTTGTTTGTAAAGTATAAATGCTAAACATTTGCGTTTTTTATATAAATATAAAGCCCTTTACAAAACCTTTTACTTTTTACGGATATTGATCTAACATAGAAAAGACACTTTCTAGTGATTATCGGTTTTTAAATTATTGTTCCATTGAATTCAGAATTTCAACGTGCATTTATTAGTTGCGCTAAGAAAAACTTTTTTTTTTTGTAACTTGCAGATGGGTGTTCTAGGAATCACGAGACTTTCAATCAATTAAAGATAGGCCGTACGTAAACTTATAATTAGGTTACGTAATATTCTTCTTTTCGTTACTATAATAGACATCAAAATAATTCATTGAGGTTTTGCGGGAATTTTATGTCGTTATTAACATTTATTATATCACCTTAAAAGGTGTAATACATATTTGGTGTATAAAAATGTCAACCAGGACTAATTTTGATAATTTGAAGTTAGTTGTTTTGATGTATTAAATGTATAATGGTCCAATAATTTCAAAAATTGCAAAATTAACAAGCGCTCGACTATTTAATAATATTGTCACATTTGTTTTATAAAATTAGGATGAGGCTATTTATACATACAGTATGTATAAGTAATTGACTATTTATACATACTTTTTTTTAAATAATTGAGATAAACCAATGAAACTAAGAAATAGTTTTTGTTAAAAAAAAACTCTTACCTAACCTTTAACCTAATGTAAAAAATATATATAAATAAAAAGTTGGGCCTTAGAAATAAGTTTATTGTATGTATAAATAGCCAATTAGTTATACATACTATATGTATAAATAGTCACATTCATAAAATTAAGCAATTTATGTATTTAAACAATATTTCATCTAATAAACGAGATGCTCTCATACAATTCCGATAAGTGTGGATCAATCTGTACAGGAAAGAGAAATTTGCTTTTAAAAATAGAACAAATAAAAGAAACGTTTTTTTCATTAGGACTATATAGATAGTGATACACATAATTATACCTTTTTCATCATGCAATAAAATAGAAAATTGTATCAGTTTTATGTAAATTTAAGACCGTTATAAAACGTAAATAATCTACATTACTTGTATTTCAGGTTTTCTCCTAGCAACAGTTTGGTTAATTGGTGAAACGTTATGGTATAGGTACGCCGGAGAAAAACATAAAGGTGTCGTGCAACCATTCGTTCCATAAATAAAACACTATGTTATACCAATAAAAATATAATTACTATCTCATATTTGTAATGTTATAAATAATTCCTAAATGTAATTAGTCTTACACAATTGATTAGTACAATATTTACGATATATTATTATTGATTAAATAGAATAAATTAACAATGATGCATGCTGGCAAAATTAGTCCGGTTTTTGAATTGCGGTCCCCATGCTCCGTATGGATTATCTTTTTTCTTGTCTGCCTCTTTTTTCTCCAAGCCCTTGTTTTGGATGGCGTGAAATCCTGATTTCCTACACAAACAAAGATATTGCTTTAATATAGGTACATTACTAATTGTAACATTGTTAAATTTTATTAGGCACACAAATAAATTTAAAAATTAAGAAATCAACATACTTAGCAGAATTATCATAATTTTGGCATGAGTCCTTTCCACTCATGTGGGTAGCGTTAACACCTTGAACCATTTTGCTGATTTGAAGATGAATGAATAAAATAAATAAGTCGAAAATGCACTAAACGTTAACTTTCTGCGAAAATCTACGGCACGTGATGTATCAAGGTTAGAACTTGAAGTTCCAAACGGTTACCGGAGTTACCCCTACGACTGCCTTTGCGGGTGCACAGATTTTTATTCAACCTGGAAAAAATAGTTGTAAGTAACTAACCAAGTTTTAAATTATATATGAATAATTGCACGTACTGATAATGAAAACAAATTATTGAATGACAAATTTTATATATTTACCTTACGGTTACAAGATGTTTGAATGATTTCTGATATTTAGATGCTTTACTATTCATTGACACATACAATAAGTTGGAATATTTTTATAAAATGATATCTCAGCATAACACTAAGAGCAGCTTTCGAATAAGATACTCGACTAGCAAGACTTCGTCAAGTGTTGGCTATATAAACCGCTTTGTGACGTCAAAATGAATAAAGAAGCAAGTTCCCCTTACAAATTTACATATTTATTTATAAATTTTTGTTGCTCCACAGTCCTGCCTGTTCTTAGAATTTTCTTTTTGTCTGTCTTTTCCAATCCTGGTTTTTCTATTAGGTAATTTGGAAAAAATGCCACATCAACATCAACATTTTCTTTGCCCCTTAAACGAAACACCGCGTCTTAACATTTACGCAAATTCTCCATTTAACTAAATAATAATTGTTTTTTTTTTTAAGAAAACAAAACTTCGATTTTTTTCTCGCAACAATTTAATACGTTTCATTTCAAATTTGAATTGACGCTACAGTATTTTTAAACTCAATGGGGAAAAAAACACTATTTACAATGACGCTAAAAATCAAGACATTGCATCAGCCACATATAATTGCTTAACGTATGCAGGAAATTGCAAGACGTAAGAAATAAATAAAAATGTTGAAATAAACAAAGAAGCTACAAAAACATTAGTAATTATTAAGTAAACAAATAAAATTACTATTAAAAAACACAATTGACAACATATAAAACTCATCAACAATATATTTTCCTAAAGTGCATAATTTTTTAAAAAATACTTTAAACAAAATCTTCTCTTGCAGCGTAGATTCTTTAATTTATATAACGTTTTAGTATTTTTGATAATTTTGGTTTCTCCTGATTCTTGATATATAAGGTTAAATTAAACGATGGTTTACTGGTTTTTAAACAGGTTTATTATTTTTTTACTAAACATTTTAGTCTTAAGCAGATATCGATTATTTACAATCTATTTTTTTACGTCATTGAAACATAAAAGCAAAGTTTCGTTAAATGCGTCCAAATTATTTTAAATAAATTGATGTGGCCAATAAATGACTTTCGCAAAAAATTTATTGTGTGTATCAACGTATGTGTTTGTGTATTTGTGAGCGTAAAAAGTTTAGATTGCCGGTCCAGGGGCTCTAAATAATCTCATTTTTGTAAAAGACGCCTGTCAACATGACGTTAATGACGTCAATGACGTCTGTCTAAATGACGTTTCATGCGCGTGTTTATCCATGGCCAACTTCATTCATAATCCGCTACGCTACTTATATAATATGGCCGTCCCAATTGCCAATAAACGTCGTTCCCAGGTAAACGTCAAAAAAGTACGTCAACTGGCGCTCCCTGTGAAGTATATCAATAACTATATTTTTTAAATTGATAGTCTCATATTTCTATAAAACTTTGGACTTGAATAATAACTATTTACCTGTAAAATTAACCAACAGCAATCAACTTCGCTTATGGGAAATTTTCTGAGGCAAATATGTGCTTTACCAATCTCATAACTTTTTGACGGCTTTGTTGCTTTGCTAAAAAATATTTATACTTTTCCCAAATTCAGTGAAAATTGCGAATTAAACCATGAAGAATATTTGTTATAACCAGGGCATGAAACCGGTTTAAAAAACCGGTTAACCGTTATTTTTTGTCAGAAAAAGTGATTTTTAACCGAAACCGAAACCGTTATTTTTAAAGGCAAAAAAAACGGTAACCTTTAACCAAAATAATAAAAAACCGGTTTTTTTAATATCTTTTTTTAATAAAAATTATGATGAAAAATACAAAATCTGTATTATATGCGATTAGTTTACCAGAAGTCATTACTGAACGCTTGATTGTACATTTATTATAAAATTATAAATAAATAATATCTTTTCATACTTTGCATTCCTGATCTAAATAATTTTAAAACCGGTTAATTTAACCGGTTTTTTAAACCGGTTTATAATTTAAATCGGTTTTATACACTAAACCGTTTTTTTACGAATAAAACCGGTTTTTCAACAAAAACCGTTATAAAAATAAAGTTCTCGATTTCGGTTAACCGTTAACCAAAATTTTTTTCGGTTTCGAGCCCTGGTTATAACTATTCATAAACATTTTTGGGGAATTTTTCTTAACTTGGACATTTAACTGCCATTATTAGTATTAACATGACATTTAAAATACATCACTGAGGGCGCCACCTGACGTACTATTTTGACGGCTGATTCTGACTTCTCACAACAATGAAAAATTTGGAATTGGGACGGCCATATAAGTAGCGAAGCAAGCAGCTGAGCGAATTATGAATGAAGTTGGCGATGGTTTATCAAGATAGTCTATACAGGGTGTGTAAGAATTGGCGGAAGCACTACACGTGGCGATGTTCTTCGTAAAATTCTAAGTCGAAAATCTTAATACGAAAATGTTGTACCATGCTTGCTGTGTCTGCAAGAGGTCCTCAAAGTTTTGACATTTAGTCCTTTAATAAGCGTTATTATTTAATACTTGCAAATGAAAAAGCTGCAATTTGGAATAAAAATAAATTTCGAATAGTATTTTTTCCTAGATATTGTGTTCTTCCTTTCAAAAATTGGTGTTGAAAATATGTTAATCACTGATTGAATGAAAATAATACATATGGCAACATTGTCATTAGCTGTCATCTTTGTTTTTCTCGTAATTATTTCTAGTTTGTGTTTTACGATACCCAACAGTTTGCAGCTATGATTACGAACTGAAGGCTTTCAGTTCGAACAAATATTATAAATACCTAAGTAAAAATTGCTAATAAAAAAAATGTCCAAACGCAAATCAATGTATGAAATGTTGCCAATTTTTTCTTTCTTTAAATGGTTTCTGAGGCCATAGGAAGCATGGTACAACATTTTTGTATCAAGATTTTCGACTTACGAAGAACATCGTCACGTGTAGCGCTTCCGCCAATTTATACACACCCTGTATAGTAAAAAAAATCAATTTGTTGCATTAATTATATCTCGTGCATATAATAAATATATCACAGCTATACCGGTTGTTAACCACCAGCCGTGAACATAGGGAATTAACATTGGTTTTAACTGTTTTTCGGATTCCTGCTCCCCAATTGAATTTATATTAAAATTAATGGCAACAATAGAAAGATAAAATTATTAGGCATCATTTGAGACCATTAATAAGCTTAAATGTTTAATATTTACTTTAAAATTAATATTTTAAAAATGGATTAATTTTACAAATATAAGTAGCCATGACATTAGTTTTCATTAATTTTTTTTAGTATCTGTCAATTTTTAAAGCAGCGAGTTATTTCTTTAACTATTAAAACTCTTCCTCTATTATTTTTTTTTTCATTTTAATCAAAATCGTTAAAGAAATAACTCGCTGATTTAAAAATTGACAGATAATAAAAAAAAATAATGAAAACTAATGTCAGATTGACAGTCATGGCTACTTATATTTGTAAAATTAACCAATTTTAAAATATTAATTATAAACTAAATATTAAACATTTAAGCTTGTTATTGGTCTCAAATGATGCGTAATAATTTTATCTTTCTATTGTTGCCATTAATTTTAATATAAATTCAATTGGGGAGCAGGAATCCGCAAAACGGTTAAAACCAATGTTAATTCCCTATGTTCACGGCTGGTGGTTAACACCCGGTAGATAGACCAGAACTTTAAGTTTAAGAACAATTTGTAATTAAAAGTGTTAAAGTTAAGATTATTATAAAGATATTATACATAACATATACATATACATCGAAGTGACTGCCGGCTGACGTCACTTATATGACGTCACAGACAACCGGATTTATTGCTAAAACAATGTGGCTGCCGCACGGACCGTGCGCGGGTTTCACGCCCGGCTGTCGTCAATTATATGAAAAGTCATGGATGGCAAACCGTACTTTTATTTAGCGCACCGTTTGTAAGTTATAGGTTAATGGAGGGCATTCTCGATATTAAGCGGTTTTTACTTAAAATACCAATTGTAAAGTAAAAAGTGTATGTTTCAACATAACATAACAACATAACTCAACATTACTCCATCCGCCATCCTCTCTCAGAATCTCCCTCTCTCACCTAACCACCGTTAGGTGGTAAATTTAAATATGTACATATATTTTTAAATATAAAAGTACACGAGAAATAACCACCATTCCAAAATTTTTAATCTAACAATTTTCACGGAAGTGTGGTCGTAAGGTAGGGCATTAAACAGAAAACTCTTGTTATCTTGCAGCTCAATCTGCTCGAGGACTGCAAGCACATTTTTGTTAAAGATGTAATTCTTAATAATAGTATTAAAATGATCGTAAAATAATTTAAAATATTATAAATGTATTGTTAAATTTTTAATGTGTTGTTAGTTGAAACCTTATATTATTTTACCAAATCTTAAAAAAATTTGATTTTTTTTATCGCCAAGACTTGTTTTTACTATAATCTCACGTATCAAGCCTCGGTGAAGGGTCCAAATAAAATCGAAATATTGGCAAAGATAATAAGGGTTTTCTGCTTAATGCCCTGCAGTTAATCTTACGATACTTCTGACTTTCTGACCACACTCCCGTTAAAATTATTGGATTAAATGTACACTATGTATAAAAACTTTTGCATGGGGTTTCATACAGCATAATCAAAACATACTTGTAATTATACAGGGTGTTAAGTTTAACCAAACCAACTATCAATTTAATTTTTTGAGGTAAAAGACTGTAAAATGTAAATTATTAAATTAAAGGGGTACCTCATTTTTAAAGTACTTTATAAAATGAAGTAATTACTAGGATTGTAATGCCAAACAAAATTAGGAGAAGAGATCGTCCAAAGGGATCTGATTTGAATACAATTAGCACACCAAGTCCCAAACTCCACAAAAAAGAATAAAATTATTATAAATTTAAAAAATGACTTTTGTATTTGTATTGTTATTAAATATGATAATCAATATTTTTCTCCAATTGTATTTTTTTAATGGTTTAGACTTAGTTCCTATTATGGCCATGTACGCTTGTTTCATATAACTGCTAAATATTTAGAATGCCCTCCATTAAACAATAACTTAAAAACGGTACGCTAAAAATAAGTACTGTTTTTGACGACAGCCGGGCGTGAAACCAGCGCATGGTCCGTGCGGTAGCCACATCAGGCACTTTTCAAAATTCACCGATAAATTAATCGGTGAATTGCACCGGTGTTAACCGGTATTATATTGGTTTATCAAAATGGCGTCCGGTAGATTATCGGTGTGAACGGAGTTTTGAAACATTTTGGTTGTTGTTGGACTATGACAGCTAACAGAAATGATTGCGACAGAAAAAATATTTTGTTAGGTTAGGATATACGATTATTAAAATGGAAATTATTACTTCAGTATTATTAGTAAAAGCGTAGTTTAGACGGTTCGAGTTCTCGGCCGAGATAAAAGTCGTCGAGTGACAGTTTACACGTAAAAGGCTAGTAGCAAAGATGTATCGTAACCGTGCTCCAATGAAAAGAGTTTTTAAACACTATTCCAATATTATTATATCAGAAATAATAGAAAACCTTGAAAATGAGTTTCAAAAACGACTTTGGGTTAAAAAATGGTTACTTAGGAGAGACACTCTTCGAGGTTCAGTTGGACTTCTCTGGTCATTGTCGACGACCTTGAAAGACTTCTTCGGCAACACCGTCCGGTCATTGTCGATAACCTTCAAGACTCCTTCAGCAACCACCCTCTGGTCATTGTCGACGACCTTGAAAGACTTCTTCGGCAACACCGTCCAGTCATTGTCGATAACCTTCAAGACTCCTTCAGCAACCACCCTCTGGTCATTGTCGACGACCTGGAAAGACTTCTTCGGCAACACCCTCCGGTCATTGTCGATGACCTTCAAGACTTCTTCGTGACCTTCAAACATCGATCATAATAAGCTCCGGATGGACATGCCATCGAACTGTCGCAGGAACCGTAGTGTACCACTACTCTTATGCTCTTCTGCCGCATTCTCATTCGAGCCATGTGCCACTACCACCCCTATCAATTCTTTCTTTGTACCTAATCTGTACTTCTACCATCAATACTCTTTCTGATATACCTTTCTTTTTTTTTTCTTTTTTCACTCCTCCATTATTTTCTTACTACGCAGGCTACCCCAGCTTTAGCAAATTCCGTTTATTTTACTGCACTATATATTAAGCAATAATTATGAACTACGAAATTTATTAGTGTAAGGCCTTTATTAAACCATTCACCGATCATTCACCGACTTAAAACCCCGGTGGAAGCGGTTGCTCACCGGTGCATACCGGTGCCTTACCAAAGCAAGCACCGGTTAATTTTGAAACACCGACATCGGTACTCACCGGTAAATGTAAATAAATTTTGAAACGCGTCGGTATTCACCGGTAGCAACCGGTTTAAACACCGGTGAATTTTGAAAAGTGCCTATCGTTTCAGCGATAAACCCGGTTGTTTGTGACGTCGTATAAGTGACGTCAGCCGGGCGTGGAAAAAGCTCCGGTCCGTGCGAGCAGTCACTTCGTATATACTTCATCACGGAATTGTTACTAATAGTGTTTAATAGAATATCTTACTTAAAAATCCACATGATAACTATGTTCTGTGATGATAACACAAGTTTCTAAAACTGCTGTTGCATCAAAAATACGTCATGTTTTTAAGGCAGTTGCAGTTACAGGGCCAATGAATAAAAGACCTTATATAAAAGATCTACGAAGCAAAAACATATAACAATAAAAAAAATTGCATGCTTATGGGTATAAAAATAATATCTTTACATACGTGCAGCAATAGCGCTAAATATAAATTTTGTCGGTTTTTAAGCAAGCGTATTAATTTGGACCAGAAATGTGCGGTTTCAGTTTCTAAGCAAAAAGCAATGTTTTTGAACATTACGAACACGGTGTTTGCACTCTTATGGGCAGAATCGAATACTTGTTTCATTGAAAATAGTTGAACCCCAAGACGTGTAGGTGGCGTGTATGTTGCGTTCATGACTAACTTCATTTATAATCCAACAGACTTACACGCCACCTACCTTGGGTTTCATTCATAATACGCTGCGCAGCGGATTATGAATGAAGGTTTCCATGGTTGCGTACCCTTTATCTATGGTTACCCCCGTTTGGCTATAAAAAGTCAAAATAAAAATATGAATATTTTAATATTTTGAAATATAATCATACATAAAGAAAATATATCATAATTTTGAACGAACTGTTCGGCCTCTTCAATATCTTAAATTGTTTGTGTGTTATAATAATAAGTTATAAGTGCAGAGCAGCAGTATAATTTTGAGGTAGTGAACAATTTTGACTACCTGGGGGTAACATTAACAGAAATGAAGAAAAGGAAGAAATAGATAAGAGAATAGCCAAAGGAAGTAAAAGTGCCGGAGTGTTAGCAATAATGCTGAAATCAAAAAAGGTATCACTTAAAGGCAAAATGTAGAGTGTATCGAACAGTTATCGACCGACTCTTCTCTATGTTTGTGAAACGTAGATCTTTAGTAGAAATATGGAAAACAAACTGGAAATATGGGAGAGGAAGATACTTAGAAGAATATATGGGGGAATCAAGAAAGGAGATATATGGAGAAGACGGTCAAAGAAGGAAATTATGGAAATATATGGACAAACTAATATAAAAACTGTGGCAAAAATCCAAAGATTATGATGGCTCGCATATATCACCAGATTACCTGAAGGTAAAGTAACAAAACTAGTGCTAGATAGTGAAGCGGACTCAAAAAGAAGGAGGAGACTACTACGAAAGAAATGGATGGAAGTAGTAAAAAAGATCTTGACGAACTCCGGGTCCGAGATTGTTACAAAATATAACATCAAAATATTTAAATAACATAACTTTTAAATAACCATTTTAAAAGTAATAAAGTCATAAAATTTGAACAATAACAGAAGTATAATATATATTTTTAGTGTTAATGGGTGAAATTTAAATTACTTTTCCTTGCCCTTTGATTATTGTTTCGTAAATGGGAAGTATAAATTTAATGATTTTCTGTTAAGAATTATACAATTATAGAAAAAAAAAAAATTGGAACGCATACATTCTTTACAAAAAAGTAACGACCCAAATACCACAATTTTTTGTACATATAGTTTTTGTTGTCTAATTTAAGTAACAATATAATTTGAAAAATAATTCAATTTAAAACTATAAATATAAATTCAGTCTTATCACATGACTAATTCATTTTTCGGGACACTAGGACAGTACTTAAAACCGGGATGGATGGTCACCCCAACAAAAGTTTACAACAAATAAATATCTTGTAAGAAATAGACCTTTAGTTATATTTATATATATATAAATATTTTGTATTTCATATAAATAAAAATTTGTTATTTTAAAATGCATCTTAATCCTTTTATTTTATTCATAAATAATAAATACTTCTATAAGTATAAATTTTGAATTCCTATATTTATACAAGCAAATCCGGTCGTATTTACAGATTACTGTAAATTCTATGACAAGCGTGCAAATTTAAGTGAACCCCAAGCCGCTCAGATGGCGCAATTTAGTTCAAAAGCATTGTATGGGAGTGTAGTATCTATTTTCTCTCTTATCTATGATTACGAATCATTACACACGATCAAAACCATGTAAAGCTTATAAATACTCACCTTTTGAATAAAGTTTTTGACATGTCAAAATTTAAATGTCATTCAATATAAAATCATGTTCTGTGATCAAATCTAAGACATCGGTTTAAATATTTTTGTGTTATTAATGACGTCACTTCCAGAAAGCTCAGTAATACATTAGTCTTATGGGAGTGAGCCATCCTATTATAGTAATCCCGATTCCACAGGTACGTAGGCGTGGCCACAGATCTGCGCGAATTGACGGTACCAGTGGCGTAGTAATGGGTAGAGAATTGAGCTATTCTACACTTCAACTAACCCACGAACGATAATGGACGGCACTGAACAGTGGGAATCACCTCGTTGAACGTAATAGACTCGCCCGCTTATTTTTAGCGTTCTGCGCATTATGACGTATGTGTACCTGTGGAATCGGGTTTACTCACGGTCTACTACACAGATTAGGAAGTCTGTCAAAAAATCTGGAACTTTTCGACATAAATTTCCGCTAGACGGCGATAAGTCTAAGAACCATTCGCCAAAAAAATCCGTTAGATGGCGATTAAGTTTAAGAATACATTTTGAACAAACCTGACTTAAAAATTCAATCAAAACATTTTTATATACATCATCTGATTGATTAAATTCGAATTTTTTAAGCGAAAGCTTATAAATCTCGCTGATTATGTCAAAATCTTGTGCACGAACCGGTTCTTAGACGTATCGCCATCTAGTGATCATTTATGGCGAATGGTTCTTAAACTTATCGCCTCTGTGGGATAATTTACGGAACTAGTTACCGGCCTCAGTCGGTTTTATATGGGAGTTTCCTAACGTGTGTAGTAGACCGTGGGTTTACTATAGGGTAATTCCGGGTGAGATGCCCCACCGGGGGAGATGGCAAAGTGCCCAAATTCACTTAGTTTGTCACATAGGGAGCTGTGTGTTCTACAGTAAGTTTGTTAGAACCACACGTTTATAAGTAGCGCTGTGCTGTGAAAATAAAGTTTAAGAAAGGTAAGTTATCAAGTTTAATTTTTTTTTAGCAAGCTTGAAAATGTTTAGATAATGACTCTAGTGCTTGTATATTTTTAATGCAATTAGGTGGATGGGCGATTTTAGTAGCATTTATTACGGTAGTATAAGGTTATAGAACGGGCTATATTTCAATCCTTTGGCACGTATAGTTTCTGTAATATTAGGTGGGGCATCTAACCCGATATTTGGGATAGATGGCACAATGTAACTCGGGTGAGATGCCTCACGACCTGATGAAAAATTTAATACTAATATTCATAAATATGATCGTTATATATGTGTAATGTAATTGCCTAACACCTGAGCCCCGACCCGGTCCAACTTCATCATCTGATCATCGATCGCCTGAGTCACAACCTGGACCATCTTCAGCACCTGATCAACCTCCCTCTGCTGGAAAAATACTTGAAAAGATCTCACCCTTGCCGACAATTCCTGTAGGATTAAAGAAACAGGGTAGAAATATTGCGATTATACTAACTTGACACGAGAACATCGAAAAGACAAAATTGTTTAAACAACGACTAACAAAACGTAAAGGTTTAGTAAAACCCAGCTGTGCTCCAAAACCTGTCAAAAAACCCAAGCCTTCAGTGTCTTCATCTGAGTCAGACGAAGAGTACGAAGCCGAAGAAGACAGTGATAACGACATTAATGATGAATTCAACGAGAATGAGTGTGTTGGATGTCTTAAGGATTACCACACCACAATCCGTTCAGATGATTGGATCCAGTGTGTTTATTGCAATCGCTGGATGCACGAAAACTGCACAAAATATAAAAACATGTGTTACCTATGTGGAAAGCATCGCCGAAAGGCGATTTAAAAAATTAAATGATATTTTTCTGTGTTCCTTTTTATACCAAAAAAATTATTTTAGTTTGTGCCATCTATCCCTGACAGGTTGGGATAGATGGCAAAATACAATTTTTACTGATTTTTGTTTTTTTTTGTTTAAATGTGTTATAGTTTCAAGTATTTCTGCTGAAAAAGTTTAAATACACTTTACTCAAACTACCATATAATATGTTTCCGATATAACAAATTTTCTTTAAAAAAAAAAAATTTTTACCAATTGTGAGGCATCTCTCCCGGACTTACCCTAGTTAACTATCCTAGACCGTGTCTTTGGATCACGGTCTACTACACAGGTTAGGAAGCCTGTCAAAAAATCTGGAACTTTTCGACATAAATTTCCGCCAGATGGCGATAAGTCTAAGAACCATTCGCCATAAAAATCCGTTAGGTAGCGATAAGTTTAAAAACTTGTGCTTGCACTAGATGGAATCTTATTTTAAACAAAATTCACTTAAAAATTTGGTTAAAACAGTTTTATATACATCTTCTGATTGATTAAATTCGAATTTTGCTGTTTTTTTTAGAGAAAGCTTATAAATCTTGCTGACTATGTCAAAATCTTGTGCACAAACCGGTTCTTAGACTTATCGCCATCTAGCAATAATTTATGGCGAACGGTTCTTAGACTTATCGCCATCTGTGGGATAAATTACGGAACTAGTTACCGACCTCAATCGGTTTTATAGCTGTATTACACTATACAATTTCTTGTACAATTTCTTGTTCAAAAATTTTTATTCTAGATTGTACAGCTGTTGCCAAGTTACAACACGTCTTATGTCCCATAGACAAGTATTATGCCCTTATGGTGCCTGTACACCTGAGAGTAAAGTACTCTCGAGAGTAGCGTCGCCAAGGATACAGCCCCTGAGAGTAACTCGCGATTGGCTGTATCCTTGGCGACGCTACTCTCGAGAGTACTTTACTCTCAGGTGTACAGGCACCATTAGATCATATAAATTACATGGATAACACAACACCATAGGAATATAGTTAAGACAATGTTGCCGACATATACAACGTGCCTTTTTAAACCTATCTCTTTCTATATTATGTGGGCCCAATATACGCTATCTTTGTTTTGGCCCCGGGCCCGCTGTCATCGTAGCGCAACCGTGATAATAACTGTAACGTACTTCCTACGTTCTGTGCTTCCTACCTAGCCTATTCTAGCGAGTGACGCGTGAGTGACATTTAGAATTTTTTGCTATTAAAATCGTCATTTAATTGAATCAATTGATTCTAATAAGCGGTGTGTACTGTACTTCAATAAAACTTACTAAGTCTGATTGGTCTGATCTAATGTTATTGTATCCTCCCATATTTAACACGGAAACATCCGAGTACATTGCATCTACCAGTAGTGCAAATAACGCTTTAGTTCAAATTTCGCGCGTAACCATAGTAATGCACACGATTTAACTCGGTGGGCCCGGAAAGCGAGATAGAAATATACTTTCATATGTGTTAGAAGGAGATGCAGTATAATTGTACGTCTGGGATATGTGTACAACATAGTTGCATTGTGGTGTCATCCATGTAGTTTATATGATCTAACAAGCTTATGTCGTAAACTAACACTTCGCGTATGTCAATTTACGACATTATAACTTGGCAACAGCTGTACAATCTAGTATAAAATTTCTTGAACAAGAAATTGTGTAATGTAATACAGCCTTTATATGGGAGTTTCCCAACCTGTGTAGTAGACCGTGCCTTGGATAAACACACGCATAAACGTCATTTAGACAGATGTCAATAACGTCATGTTGACATATGTCTTCTACAAAAATAAGGTTAATTAGAGCCCCTGGGGCGGCATTTTAAAGTTTTTACGCCTATAAAAACACAAACACATTCCTTGATACACACAATATATATATATATATACATATATATGGAGAAAGTTTAGTTAATCTGCTAATCTTTTAAGTTAAGATCGTTTGACACAAGACATTTTTGCGTCATAAAAACTTACACAGAGAAACTTTGATAAGTTATAAAAAAATTACTTTAATTTAACTGTTTAGTAATTATTTTTTCGACAGTCTCACAATTCAAGAAAAGTCAATTAATTTAAAAACATTATTTGTTATTTTTATACTTTAGGACAATATCTGGGTGAAAAAAAAATAATTTAGTATAAGTAAAAATATCCAGGTGACGTTAAATGTACATAAGTTAAACTAGTGCTGTAGAGCAAAGTACTTTTGTTGAAAATATAGACAATATTCACTAAGATTCACGAAATTAAACCTATTACTGGTTTAAGTTGACAGGTGACCACTCTGTCGAATTTAGTCTTTAAAATCCCCTTGTTATCTTGAAATCGAACTTGCATCCCTGAAACGACTATACGTGACAATTTGAACCGGCAGAAATAATGCCCAGTGCCTAAAAAATGGTACTGCAGTGTATGTATATGTAATCCAGATACAATATTGGTACGATGAATTAAATAAATGGCTGTTCTAGACTATTTAAGGTCGCGATTTCCCTCCGAGGGGCACGCTAACTGATATAGTAATTGAATAAGACATCGAGTAGGACGGCCAGTCATTCTTCCTTTGTGATAGTAAGGATAAACTTTATCCTTACATTTCATACCCGAACCCGTGGTATCGAAATGAATCCAGTCTACGCAGTTTATGAATTCGTTTAAGAATGCAGCTGCAAGACACGGATTTCCGTGACCTTGGCCCTTATTATTAACGTCGTGGGACTTATTATCGACTACTTTCCTGATGAAATATTTCCACAAAGGCATACGCCAAACGCGATCTCCCGTTATGACGCCAGCTTTTCTGACTTGCGACCATAACGTCTGAGAATTGCAAAACACGCCGCTAGCAGCAGATCCTAAGCCAGCACGTATTCCTGGAGTTAAAGTCGCCACATCTATAATCAGTCGTGGTTTGTAAATGCCTTGTCCATATACCAATGCGTCGGCCAAAATAAGGCGTCCTTCATTATCCGTGTTCGTGATCATTATTGATTTTCCATTCAATGCCATAACAACGTCTCCACATTTCATGGCCATACCGCTGGGCATGTTTTCGCATAATGGAATTACTCCTGTAACATTGATTGGTAAACTAAGAGCCGATGCAGCTTTAATAGCAGCAACTATGGCTGCGGCTCCCGACATATCAGCTCGATAACGATCCATATTTTCACAATTTTTAAGACAAACTCCACCACTGTCAAAAGTAATTCCTTTACCAGCCATTAAAATCGGTTTCATGTCAGCTGGCCCGCCACAATAATTTATCTCTAAGAAAACGGGAGGTTCGCAAGAACCACGGGCTACGGTCAGAAAACAGTTCATCTTTTTGGATTCTATCCAGTCCTTGTCATGAACTTCTACTTTAATTCCGCATGGACATAATTCGTTCACAGTTTCTTGAGCAAAATGTAACGGAGTCATTTGATTGGCTGGAGTATCTGATAAACGTCTTGCCAAATTTTGACATTCTGCTTTAAACATACCCCTTTGAAAACCTTCGGTATCGGGATCATCAAACAGTTCTATAGTGGGGATAATATCCCATTTTTCTCTATTTCTGTTTTCTTGATAACGCCAAACTGCAAGAACTGATCCCTCGGCTGCTTGTTCTGGGTGGCCAAGTCCTTCAACCAATATCTTGCTTACACCTTGTTTCTTCAAAGAAAGTGCGCCTTTACCAGCAGCAGCCCTCACGGACTCCATTCCTTCATCAATCGCTTCCATTTCATTGTAGCCCTGTTTTTCTTTTCCGAGACCGACAACAGCAATGGACCAAAACTCTTTGTCGATATTATTAAACACTCTTGCTTTTCCCTTAGCTACTTCTGGGCCTGCCCTTTAAAACAATTTACGTCATAAAAACAAATTTAATTTAAAAAACTGAAAACTTACTGTTTAACTAAATCAAAAAGTTTACCACTTAGATGATCGTTGAATTTATTCGCCGCTGGAGTAAATACAGGTTCATCATTTTCGCCTTCATATACTCCCAAAATTAAGCCTTTCTAAGTACAGAAAAATTGATAATTAGCATTATACGAAGCTTAAGAATCAAATAAATTCTAAATAACCTTTTCCGCAGCCGTAGGACCAGCATCAGCAGCACAGTAGTTGCGACTATCAAATTTTCGTAACAAAGAGGTAAGCCTCGTAATTCTACGTAAATTGGGTACGAAAATAAACATTTTCGAATATCCTAATCAGTGCACATTTTACAAAAATAATTTAGAGAGGATGATTGATAAAGAAAATACCCGACAGATTTTGTTGATGGTTACCCGCTTTTTTTTTGAATAAATTCATGGCAACCAAGGCATGCCCGATGAAAATAATTACTACGCATGCTTTAAACACACAATGTCATTGTGTAGGTTATATTGATATCGTAGAAGTTGTATTATGTTGTCCTTTTTTTATGACAACTACTAAAAGTGACCGAAAGTATTTTATTCCACGGTATATTATTTGTTTATAATTATTACATAAAAATGACTATGAACACACATGGAATGACGGTGTCTGAAATACTTCGTTCACGAAGCGAAGTCGAAGATGAACCAAAAAAAAAATCGAGAGAAGACTGGCGAAAAGCAAAAGAACTAGAAGAAGCCCGAAAGGCTGGAACAGCTCCTGCAGCCGTTGATGAAGAAGGCAAAGATATAAATCCACACATTCCTCAGTATATCGCTTCAGCTCCATGGTATTATGGAGCTGCTGGACCAACATTAAAGCATCAACGTCCACAAGATGATAAACAGCAGTCTTTTTCGAATATTGATGAGTGGTACAAACGTGGAGTTGGGGTAATATTTATATTCTCATATTAAAATACTTCATTTTAATTTTTATGTCTGTTTAGGTCAAAACGGCAGTCAAATATCGTAAAGGTGCTTGTGAAAATTGTGGAGCTATGACTCATCAAAAAAGGGACTGCATGGAGAGACCTCGTAAAGTAGGTGCTAAGTTTTCTGGAGCCGATATAGCTGCAGATGAATTCATACAATCCAACTTATCTTTAAGCTATGATGGAAAAAGAGACCGTTGGAGCGGATATGATCCATCCGAACACAAGGCTATTATAGAAGAGTTTCAAAAGGTAGAAGAGGCAAAGCGACAGTTACGAGCCGATAAGTTGGATGCCAATGAAAATCCAGACCAAGATGATGAAGATAAAGAAGAAGATGAAGACAAATATGTTGATGAAGTTGACATGCCTGGTACAAAAGTTGATAGCAAACAGCGTATCACAGTTAGAAATTTAAGAATTCGTGAAGATACTGCTAAATATCTTCGCAATTTGGATCCTAGTTCAGCGTATTATGATCCTAAAACCAGGTCAATGAGAGAAAATCCAAATCCTGTTAAAGATGATGCGTAAGTTTTTTTTTAATGCATAATAATCTGATGTTAAATTCTATTTAAAAACCTTATGTCTGTTATTTTATTCGACTCTATATTAAGTATTATTTATTTTATAGATATGCTGGAGAAAACTTTGTACGATTCTCAGGTGATACCCAAAAACATGCCAAAGCCCAACTATTTGCGTGGGAAGCGTATGAAAAAGGAGTTGACGTTCATCTGTTAGCTGAACCTACCAAATTAGAATTATTACAAAAAGAATACGATAAAAAGAAAGAACAGTTTAAATCACGAGTTCAAGAAAGTGTTTTAGAACGATACGGTGGCGAAGAACATTTAAAAGCACCACCAAAATCATTACTATTAGCACAAACTGAAGACTACAAGGAGTATTCTAGATCTGGAAAAATAATTAAAGGACAGGAAAAGCAAATTGCACTTTCGAAATATGAAGAAGATATTTATATAAATAATCACACCAGCGTGTGGGGCTCTTTTTGGCAAAGTGGACAGTGGGGTTTCAAATGCTGCCATTCATTTATAAAAGTATGTAGTTTTTGTCAAATTGTATTTTCCTATTTTATCATGGAGAGCAGCATTGGTTCAAGTGTATATTTTTTATAAATATTGAAAATTGCTTGAAAACATCATGTAGGGCCAGTTGCCCAAAGGCGAAATTTTTATCACAATTTATAAATTACATGATGAAAAATCTCCCAACAAGAATTGCGTTTGCATTTGGGCGATGAAAAATCATGGGTATGTTCATTTGTGATGATGAAATTTTACGAAATAACTTGTTCCGTTGCTCTAATTTTAAGAATACGAAGAAAAAAAATCTGCAAACGATTTGTAAGTGCACCAGTATGTTAATTAAAGGCTATTAAAAAGTTAACCGTTATGGAATCATCCTCCAAATTTTTTGATTACTTTAGAACGAATTGTGACAGTTTTAATTGGCATTGATTGGAGCTCGAATGATGTATCAAAATTCTTCAATGCGTAACACGATATCATCAGAGGACTCCGTCTATAACCTTTTCTTTTCATACTCCGGTCTTTTAAAATCATACTCTATAACTTACGCCGTTTTTCTACTTCAGAAATAAATAACTCAGTATTAAAGGATATGTGTTGTTTGAATAACTAAATTAACGAAAACACTGTATTACAAGCGACTACTAATTATCTGTATGCGCCAGGGTTGGCCTGACAAATCACTATTTAAATCGGCTAATTTTTTAAAATTTAAATCAAACTTTATTTATTTTCACGATTCAACATCACACGTCACATATAAATTAAATGCACGTTTTACTTCCACCTGCTAATATAACCGCTAGTAAAATATGCGGGAAATATTGCCTATTGGCTTCTTATAGATCGGGGAGAAATAAAGTCTCTACAGGAATTATCTTGTTAAAGGCGCAATCCGGTAGATTTACCTTGTAAATTTTCATAATAATTTTTAATTTTGGGGTCAAAAGATCTACAGCCTCATTCAAAAAGTCTGCAACAATTAGAAAAGTTTTTAATTATCGACAGAGCCGGCCCTAGGGTTTGCGGGGCCGAGTGCGAAAATAAATGCGGAGCCGTATATTTTGATAAAGGGCCGAGTTAAAGTAAAATGTTACTAAAAAACTGAAAAAAACAGGCTGGTGACCTAAAAAAAAAAATCTCGCCCTTATTTTGTCCATACCATAAAATTTATTTTCACACACGACACAACAAACCCTAAACGGCTAGCGTGCGGCCGCTCAAGGTGCAAGGCCGTGTGCGCACCCTTATATGCAGCCCTGATTATTAGGGTTTATACAAAAACCGACTTTTGAAAAACCGGTTTTCGAATACCAGTTTTTCCAAAAAACCGGTTAAAACCGGTTTTCGAATAGTTTTAAAAAAACAATTAAAACGTAATAAAATAATTTATATTTCATAATTTTATAAAATATAAAACAAATTTCAAATAAAACCAAATAATAAGATAACAAATAAAAATAAAATTCTAAACTTCCAACAAACCATAAATAGCATTTTTTTAATTTGCTTTTTTCTTTAGAAAACATGATTTTAAAAACACAAAACATTTACGGAATCATGACTTAATCTGGTTCGTATTTGAGATACAAAATTACCAGATACAGAAAACACTGGTTCGCTGACTATTGAGCTGAGTCTTACTGTTTTTAAAGCTTCAAACAGTGTGCCCAAATTCTTTATTCTTTTATTAGTTGATTCAAATACTGCAAATTCTGCCTTTAATGAAAAAAACAATGTCTTGAAAGAAGAGATGGAGAAATCAATTCTTAGATTTATCGAGGAACCTTTAACAAAAACAGTAAATCCAAAAACCCTTAATAATATCTTCATCTTCATCGAAATTTGTTTCCAATTCTATAGCAGAATTTGGGTAAATTCTAGATAATATTTTTTCCGATAACTTGACTATATCCATCGGTTCTTGAAGCCAGCGGAAATACGTTTGATTTTTTTGTAACAATGTTTTTTGGATTTTGCAAATGAAGCAGAAGTGTACAGATTTTTATGTAGATATTTATTTTTTACGTGTTAAATCTAGGCTTTAAAACCGGTTTTTTAGTTAAAAAAACCGGTTTTTCGAATACATAATTTTTTTCAAAAAAACCGGTTTTTCAAAACCGGTTTTTAAAAACCGACAAACCCTACTGATTATCGATTTCTCAGAAAATTTCATTGTTAATAAAAGTTAATGGATGACCTAAAACTAATTTTAAAGATGAAAAAAAATTTATATGGCACTAGATTTTAGTGATTTTGAAAATACTAGCAAAACTAAAGTGCCCCTATTTCAATCGTGGAATAAAATTATTTAGAAATCATAAATATGACAATTAGGTTAAAATTTCATTTTTGAATTTTATAGTTAATAGTAGTGTCAACATCCAAAAAGTTTGCAACTAATGGAAAAGTTTTTTATTATCGGTTTCTCGGAAAATTTTCTTGAGAAAAGTTGGTGCATGGTATAAAACTTATTTTAAGTTACAAAAAGGCTCAATAAAATATCAAACGACACTAGCTTTTAGCCATTTTAGAAATATTTGCAAGATGAAAGTGCCCCTATTTTAAGAATTTAAAAAACAATTCAAGAGAAAACGATATATTAAGTAAAAATTTTAAATTCTAGATGTTTTTTAAAATTCTTAAAATAAGGGCACTTTTTGGATGTTAAAATGACTTCCATTTAAATTTTAACGTCATATTTCTTCACCTTTGGTCGTATTTTTGAATTCTAAACAATCTTTCCCTATAAACTCCCTATAACTCTTTAAATAAGGCCCCTTTACTCTTGAATATTTCTGAAATCGCTAAAATCTGGTATCGTATACATTTCGTGAAATTTGTTCAATCTTTTAATTTAATTAGTTTAGGTTATACACCAACTTTTATCAGGAATATGTAAAAGTTTCTGAGAAATTTTTAGTAAAATAACTTTTTCATTTGTTGATACTTTTTGAATTATGCTGTATAGAAGATATAATGCAGTGTGAATAATGGATAAATTAGTTGTAAAAAGGGAAAATATACAAGTTTCTTAACTCCTTAACTGTGCTCTACGAACTGAGTTCAGGCGTTCTTTTCGCGCTATTACCGAGGCTCTACGTTTTGAATTTGGGCACTTTTACCGCTTTTGCACCGTTGACCTTGTTCTACGAACTGGGTTCGATCGTTTTTATCGCGTTTGTGCCGTGCTGCACGATTTGAGGTCTTGTACATGCGAAGCGGATAACGTCAGTTGATCGCGCGTTAGAGCCGGTTTATGCACGCGACACTATCAAGGTGGCGTAAGTTGGAAAAAGTCAAAAATTAGGTTGGTCATTGTCACCGACGCCAAAAGTCTTCTTTTTTCTTGACCCAAAAATCTTATACAGATAGATTTGGGTAAGTTGGGTTGGCGCGGTTTTTGCGTGTGGCTTTTGTAAAAAAAAATGGATTTTTTTTTAGGTGCTGATAGAGAACAGCCTAATTGTTATATTTTTCAACTCACAGCTTCATTACAGAAGCAACATAAAAATAGGTTAGCCTCTGCCGCCGCGACATTGTAAACCCAGTAATTTAATGTAACATTCCAAGGGGTTAAAAAAATCAAAAATTCGTGATTTTTTTGATTTTTCTAGTTTAAATCAATTTTATAATTTTTTATTAAAAATCAAATTTTGCCCAACCCTCGTATGCGCACATGCATTAAAACCAGGGTTTTAATAACGCTTTAAATCGTTACGTTATGGTATAAAGTTATTTATAATTTGTTTTTATAAATATATAAATAACATAAAAATGAATTGTTATGTTTTATAAAGTTATGTGAATAATGATACCTAACGTTATAAAAATAAATATAAGTTGCAACTCTGAAATTATGTTTGGGATCTTTATAGCCTAAATTTTAATAAATAGGACATAATTATCATATTTGAAATACAAACGAAGTATATCTTTAGCTTAAAAGAAATTAAAATGTAATTAATAAAAAATAACGTTACAAAATTACTTATTATGAAACGTTTTTGGTTATTATAACATTATTAAAATATCGTTACGTTATTGCATTAGAAATTATAGTTGTATCGTTACTGTAATGTTATTTAGTATCGTGGCGTTACGTATTTCATCCGTGATTCAAGCGTGTATTCTATTGTCTAAGGCGATAGTTGCATCGCCTGCAAAATGAGTCTAATATAATTTTTAAACTGTCCTGACTTTATAATCGTTTGTGCGCCCACACTCATTTACTGTAGTGCGATTCATTTTGGGCCATTAAAAATTGCCTGAAAAATATCTCCCATGCACGACATACCCAACTGTAATAATGAAATGTATTTTTCTCATTTTTAGAACTCGTATTGCCTTGGAGAAGCTGGTAAAGCAAGTGACTTGGTAAAAATAACCCATACCAAAACAGAACAAGTGGACGTTAAACAAACTACTGACAATGAAAATGAAGATTCATCTTCTAGTTCTAGTTCTAGTGAAGATAAAAGCAGTAAAAATAAAAAGAAAAAAGACAGAAAGAAAAGAAAGAAATCAAAAGAAAAGAAAAATAAGAATAAGGTAAAGGAAAGTGATGAAGATAAGCTTAGAAAAGCTCTTGAAGAAGAAGACAGGAAGCAAGCTGAAGCTGACAGATTATTGGCAACAGATGAGCGAAAAAGACCGTATAATAGTATGTATGAAGCAAAGAAACCCACAGATGAAGAATTAGAAGCATATTACATGAAAAGGAGACGAGAAGAAGATCCAATGAACCAATTTCTGTAATTGTGTAAATGTTTATGCATATGATTTTTGCAAAAATTAAATGAAGTAGTACCAGTAGGAGTCGGTAAAATAGCTTAATTGTCCGAAACAAAGTATTATAAATATCTCTAACAATAATTATCTCTTCTTAAGCAAAATAATTATTTTCAATGTAAACCTCCTCTATCAGGTTAACTAAATGGTTTTTAAGCAGAACACTTGTCATATAAAAAAAAGTTAAGAAACACTAGAACTGATAATCTTTACATAAGACAATAGTCTCAAAACTAACTTAAAAAGTTACTTAGCTATAAACAAAGAAACATTTTTAATCAAAGCGATAAAAAAATAATAATTTGCTACAAAATAAATATTTACATTAAATCGTTCTAATTATGTTATAAGCCATTGCGTTGACTTCTAATTGTTTTAATTTTCCTTTGGAACTAACATGAAATAGATTTATTAAATGTAAATAAATTGTGTAAAATATTTTGAGTCATTTTTAATTTATCAGATATAAGAAAAAAAACAAAAATTAATACATTAAATGAGCCCCGATAATTACATAATATCGACTGACAGAGAAAAGTCGATGAAAGGTCCACTCACACCGGTGCGATCACGATAATTAGTAACCTGGTTACATAAGTAACACGGTTACAAATTATCGTGATCGTGTGTGGGGGGACCTTTTACCCCAAAATTACCAGTACAGAATAAATAATTATTGACAACAGAATTTTTAAAGTGTGTATTCGCTAATAAACATACTCAAAGCTAACCCTGATAATTACGTATCTAATTTATTTGATTCCATTATTTTGTAAATGTTTTAATTTTAAAAATATATTTATTAAATATTCACAAAAATGTTTGTACATTTCAAGTCTAAAAAATAAACATATATCACAAACATGCATCATTGTAATTTAAAAATTATTTTTTGGTTTAAAATTGAGGGGAAATATCTTTAGTTATTTCAAGCAAAATTCCGTCTGATATTATTCTGCCTGCTAAAGCTGCAGTATTACGAGCATCGTGCAAGCCGCAATGTTCATTTCCACAAAAAATTAACCCAACTTCACTTAAAGCTCCACTTAAGCCTTTAGGTTTTCGATGGTAATGTTCCTGAAAAATTCAATTCATTATAAACTACAAGTCTACATGTTAAATTTTTTATGTCTCGTAAACCTGCCCTTTTATTGCATAGCATTACTCTACTTCTAATTTTACGTGATAATAAGCAACTAATAAATAATGCCGTACACCATCACAGGTAGATAGGCTATAGGATTAAGTAAGTAAATGAATAATGAAATATATTTCAATTAAAAAAATCATAATTTTCTCCACTATTGCTCGTGAGTGTGTCGATATCAACCATTTGGTTTTTCAATGTGATTCAACTAGCACATGATTATAAATAGTGTATGTGTATTACCCTATACACAGCTCGTAAATCAATCCATTTATTAAACATATCTGGCTTCTTAATCCTCTTTCTTCTACACTCATTTTGCAAACAAATGTTTAAGTCCCAGTCAGACCATGTTAAAAATACACAATTATTTTTAATTGGATAATTAACTGTCAAACTAAGTTTAAATTTCTTTATTTGTTCATTCACCCATTTAGTAAATAACATCAAACACGTACCTAAGGGAACGCCATTATCAACTTGTTGTTGTGTAATTCCTACAATAAAAAAAATTGTCTTACAATTCATGCAAAAATGATAAACTGTATTAACCTGTTAAGTTTACGCAAAATTCACTCAACCTAGGCGACTCTGTTGGCATAACATACTGTTGATACTCAGCAACAATTGTTTTGTTCGTAACATCATACAGAACAACTGAAAATTCTATTATTTCAGGTAAACCCTGATAATCGTCATTTTTGTCCCAACACGTTGATTCAAAATCAAGAACAAATATAAAATTAAAAGTTTGAGCAGTATGTTTGTAAATATTATTGTCAATTTTTATAGTTTGGATTAGACCCAGTTTCCTGCAAAACACCTATTTAGAGAACACTTTTACAATTATTTAATGTGACTTAATAACAAATGTTGCTTTACCTGGCAAGTTTTAATGTGTTCATTATATAGAACCAATTAAGCGTATAAACTAGAAAAAGTTGAGAAGTTAAATGTCACAAATGCATGAGTTTAAATTCAAACAACTTTCAAGATTCCAAATTATAAAAATAATGGGTAATGTAATGACTAACTTACCGTCAAACGGAGAGTACGAGAATAGGTAAAACAGCGATGAACTGTTTATACAAGTATTGCTTCATGTTATTTTTAATTTAAAATAAGTTGATCACTATGTCTATTTACGTTAACTATACTCGTTTTAGCTTTCAATCGATGAAAAAAATTATTTTTAGTTTATTTGTTATTGGAATGCGGCTAGTTAGCCACTACGACAATTTGCAGTGCGATCCTTTTTCTATTGAGTGTGATCGAGTATTTTATGACAGTTGATGTTGATATGCCGGAATATGTAAGTAAATGGTGGAAGCGATTTTAAGTTATATTATGTACGTGGCTAAACACATCTAAAAAGTGTATTATCAATTGATGTCATAAACAAGTAAACACATCGGTATGGCGCTAGTTATGAAGTGCAATCGAATTCTTAGGTTAGGTCCGACCCATATATATAACAGACTATATAGTGCTTGTTCAGAAAAGGTAAGTTTTGACCTAGTTGGTTAAAATCTTTATAATATTTATTTTATATTATAGAGAGGATTAGTTTTGGGAGCTTATGAAGAAAAAGGTGATTTGAAGTTGACAGGTGTTTCTGAAAAGTATAATGAGTTAAGTAAAGGAAACCTCATGAGATCTCTTCAAGCGTAAGTCGATTAAGTTTACTTTATAGTTTTATTTTATATTTTGGATACTTTATACATTAAAAAGAGGAAACAATGATGTTACATACATTAGATTTAAGCAGGTTGATCAGTAATATTTAACGGACTTATTTATTAAAATTTTGTTAATGCAATAGAATTATAAATTAAGTCTCGACTTAGTTTGACACCAATAATAATATTGTTGTATGTTAATAGCTTGGTAGTAGATATTCTTTACACTATTCATTTTTTTCTCATTCCTTAACCCACCTTACTGACCTGAAACTTTTTTTTTTATATAATTCATACCTTCAATTCTTTTTGATGTAAATTTATGTAGTTTTTCTCTATTGCATGTAATTTACCCAATCTTAAAGTTGCATTAATGAATGCTTAACTGTTTCAGGTCGGTAACTTTATTCCTATAACACTTTTCCTACATTCTGAAACATCAGCTTGTACTATAATGGCAAGTAACCGCGACGGACGTAGCAGTTCTGCATCATCTCACAGTGGCAGTGTTGTTCCCACAAATCGATCATCGATTCGCACGCCAAAAAGACAACGTTCCACAGCGAGTGGTACTTATGAAGATAAAAATACTGATTTCTTGTGTCCAGTTTGTTTTGATATTATAGACGAAGCATACATAACAAAGTGTGGTCACACATTTTGCTACAGTTGTATTAAGAAGTCTATTGAGTCATCAAAACGTTGTCCAAACTGTCACAATGTTATTACTAGTGATGATATTTTTCCAAATTTTGTATTAAACGATCTAATTAAGAAACATAAACTTCGTGTTCATGGTCTTGAAGCTCTTGGTATTAGTCGAGATAGTTCAGGTGAGTTTCCAGTGCCAGTAGATGGCTTACGTGATTATGTAGCTTCAGAATCTCAAAACTTGACCTTACCTGATGTTAATGTTATGCTCGAAGTTTTAACGCAGCGCAAACAGTTACTAGAGGCAGAATCCTGTGCAGCTCAAAATAAATTACTGCTAGAATTTTTAAGACATTTATTACAACAAAAAGAAGAGCAAAAAAACCAAATAGTTAAAGAAATCTCTATAATAAAAAGAGATATTGATGAAGTAGAAAAGATTCTGAAAGATGTCCATAACAAATGTCCCACTCTAGAAGATGTTGAACGTGCTATTGGATTGGCTTCTGATGGTGATTCCAATACAGTAAGTGCCATGAGGAAGGAAATGATCAATATGATAGACAATATTGGATCAACAACTAAAAAAGATGAAGCTAGTACATCAGAGAATCCCGGTAAACAAAACAGTTTGACAAGTTTAGCTACCAGACGAAGACGCATGCATGCACACTTTGACGATTTCGTGCAGTGTTACTTTACATCACGTTCTAAAGACATATTTTTTAGTAAAGAAGGAGAAATGTTAACTAAAAATGCAGCCGACACAACATGTGGTCTGGATGAGTTTCGAGAAAACTTGGTGAAATTTTCACGTTACAATTCGTTAAGACCTCTGGCAACATTAAACTATTCTAGTGACTTATTCAATAACTCAACAATCGTGTCAAGTATAGAATTTGATAAAGATAATGAATTTTTCGCTATTGCTGGTGTAACAAAACGCATCAAAGTTTTTGATTATGGTGCAGTTATTCGTGATATAGTTGACATACATTACCCTTGCGTCGAAATGATGTCTAGTTCGAAAATATCCTGTGTTAGTTGGAATAGTTATCATAAAGGGACATTAGCGTCTAGTGATTATGAAGGAACCGTTACGATTTGGGATGCCTCAACTGGACAACGAACTAAAACTTTTCAAGAGCATGAAAAACGTTGCTGGAGTGTCGATTTTAATAATGTCGATAATCGTTTAATAGCATCAGGATCCGATGATGCTCGAGTAAAGTTGTATTCTCTGAATTCAGATCATTCTATTGCTACACTTGAAGCAAAAGCTAATGTATGTTGTGTTAAGTTTAATCCACGTAGCTCATGTCACTTGGCATTTGGTAGTGCCGATCACTGTGTACATTATTATGATCTCCGTAACATGAAAGAAGCTGTTGGTATATTCAAGGGGCACAAAAAAGCCGTAAGTTATGTAAAATTTTTAAATAGTGAAGAAATAGTGTCCGCCTCAACGGACTCGCAGTTAAAGATGTGGAATATTAATACTCCATATTCTTTACGATCGTTTGTGGGACATATTAATGAAAAGAACTTTGTTGGTTT
This sequence comes from Elmis aenea, assembly GCA_947652605.1. Lineage (NCBI taxonomy): Eukaryota > Metazoa > Arthropoda > Insecta > Coleoptera > Elmidae > Elmis > Elmis aenea. Next base: position 28,151,641 of record OX393576.1, read on the forward strand.
GGCAACGGATGGTGATTATGTAGCGTGTGGATCTGAAAATAATGCTTTATATATTTACTATAAAGGTTTAACAAAGAAGTTGTTTAGTTACAAATTTGAAGCATTACGTAGTGTTTTAGAGCAAGATCGCAGAGAAGACGATCCGAATGAGTTCGTATCTGCAGTTTGTTGGAAACAAAATTCTAATGTTGTAGTTGCTGCTAATAGCCAAGGCACCATAAATATCTTGGAACTTGTGTAATTATTTGCTATTGAAATGAACATTTTTAATTTTATTTGCATCAGTTTTTCACAAATAATTAAAAACATGCCGCCTACTGAGAACAACACTTGATGTAAACCTATAAGCGTGCTATTTTGACAATCACTTGCTTAAGACATGCTTTTGTCAAAAGTGGGCATTTTCGAAACGAACTACAAATACATGAGAGTTAAAAGTTACCGTATTTTTACTCTAGTGACTTGAGTGTATATTGCTGGCGGTAGGACACAAAAAATTAATCGAACTTACTGATTTAAAAAATTTGAGTTATTGCTAAAAACTTCTTTCTAATGGCTGTATTACACTACACAATTTCTTGTACAATTTGCTGTCAAAAAATTTTATACTAGATTGTACAGCTGTTGCCAAGTTACAATGTCGTAAATTGACATACGCGAAGTGTCAGTTTACGACCTAAGACGTGTTGTAACTTGGCAACAGCTGTACAATCTAGTATAAAAAATTTTGACAGCAAATTGTACAAGAAATTGTGTAGTGTAATACAGCCATAAGGTTGTATTGTTAAACAAATGAATTGCTATATTTTATCATTCTACTATTTGTTACATGATTAGGGTAGCCAGATTTTTTATTTTACTTGAAATGCTTCAGTGGCATGATTTTTTAAAATTTGAGATAAGCTAAAATCTGTTTTAAAAAATATATATTTTAAGTTAAACTATAATAAACTGCTTAACATTGATATTTAGGGAAACAGCAACCTTCTATTTTTAAGTGATGAAAATCTTCTATTATAGAATTTTAACATTTTTTGCCGTTTTAGTAATAGTTTATTAATTTGCATTCATTTTTACTCCATCTTGTTTTATCTTCATTTCCTTAAAATCTGGCTATTTTAAGTGTGACTTTTTTACTGAAGCATGTTTAAATGTACAGTGTAAACTGGTTATAACACAAGTTTCCATGGGGGGTGTTTCCGATCCGCATTATTTAGTACCCGCGGTAAATGGAATTGTCGAAAATTCTTATATTTTTATGAAAAACAACTTTATATTTTCTTTATTATTTAGTAAATATAAAATTAAAATAAACTTTGTTCACCATCATAAAATAAACGAAAAATTAACAATTCTTTTCAAAATATAATATACATAAATACGTCTTTTAAGTTAACTTTAATTACAATAGTAAGGGTAGAACGGTATCATTTATTTTGCGGATTTTTAATTCTCTGTAAAATCATTAAAAAGAGCCCTAAAATTATATAATCAGATTGTCTTTCATCCTGGGAATGTCAAAACAAAAAGAGCTCAAAAAAGACCTGTGTTATAGTCGTCTTCCACTGTATAATTCAAATTTATTGATAATTTGTTTATATTTTTTTAATCAGTTAAATATTGTATTTATTCATATTCTGTTGTTTTTTGTTTGAACCTGTAAATAAATTATCAACAAAAAGTTAATTTTGATTAACAGTGCAGTATAAATATGATTTTAAGTACTGGTAATTTTCATAGGGATTCACAAACATGTTTCAATGTAATGATAAACTTCCGATTAATTGACTATTATGAGGTAAAGATATCATTACATATACTAATTTTAGTGTGCAATAAACATGTGAATATGTATTACTAAGTGTTCAACATGATGAGCTGGATTTATAAATTATAAGCTACGAATTAGTTTCTTAAACCAAATGACAAATGATCGAACGATGGTTATTTAAGCGTTTAATTCTATATTTGCAATATTAATTAATAATGTGAGAGATATCTCGTATACTTTTTTTTGGAATTTTATTGTTTTATATGCACACACGTGTAAAGCAATTTTAGTTATTAGCAAATTTCTCTTTTGTCATAAAATCCTCATAGCATATATTGTGAAATTAATTGTGCATACCCATTTATACAAATATAAGGTGTTCATTGTTTAACAGGGTTAATTAGGATCAACAAAACATGTTACAGATTTTTATGGTATGCAAAGCTGCAAGAATATGTATGTAGAAAAAATATTAATTTTGTGTATTGTAAATTCTGATGCAATTTTAAAATTAAATGGATGTGTTTTTTATACATGAAACCGTTGAATTATCGAGAAAAAAAACTGAATTGCAGCTGCTGTATCATTGAATTTATTTCGTGTACTTAGTAATAATTTAGAAGTAGAATGGAACTAACTTGTACATTCTGAAAAAGCTTTGAATGTATGTATATGTAATAGTCATATCGAGATAAAGCACTCCTGTACCGACTGCCATATATTAAATGTGTTGCTAATAATAAAATAATTTCCTTGACATGCTGGTAATGTCAAGAATAAGTAACAAGGATTTATATGTCCTTAGATTAATGCTTTAATATATGTATACAGTAATAAACAAGTAAATTTTTGTGAATTGAGGTAACAACTTTGTGCATAAAAATCATATTGATGTGTATATACCGTATTTTATCAATTCTGAGACGCTCGTTTTTTCCTATACAAATGCGATTCAATGATATTTTACATTCTTAGAATCAAAGTTTTTTTCTGTTGATGGTATTTAAATTAAGGTGCGTCTTACAATCGTTGGCGTCTTAGAATCAGTGAAATTGGTAATATGTAAGATGTAAAGTATTATGTAAAAAACTAATAAAACGCACAATATATTGTCTTAAATGGCTGTCGTTATGCCCTAAATATAATTAAGAACTGATGAGCTTTTATAAGCGAACAGTAAAATTTACGAACTGATTAATATGTAAATCTGTAAAAAACAAATATCAGTGTAATTTTAATATTAAAATTTGCTCAGTTAGTTATATTGTGAATACCATTATGTGTGCCAAATTGTTCAAAGTGTGAATTGTAAACTACTGTCAGCATACTGGGTGTGAATGAAATTAAATTACTCCTTTTTTTTTCCTTCTTTGGTTTAGTTTGAAAACTGAAAACTTAAAATAATTTTTTATTAAATGTGTTGTGACCTGATTAAATTGAATTTTATTGTGTCAACAAATGTCCGAAAAACATTTAGGTTAATTTAATCGGCTTTAAATTGGTAATCAGTTTTTTTGATAAACAGTCAACTTTTTAAATGGTTATTTGGCGGTTATTTAAATAAGGCAAAAATTTTAAATATATTTAAAGACATGTTAATATAATAACCTATCATAGATAAAAAATATATCATTACTACAAAACAAATTCTCTTTTGTGTATAACTAATATAATTTTTTAATTAAAAATTCCTATACATTTTTAATAACAACTTGCAATTAAGCACAATGTACATACTATGATTAATAGTAGAATAATACAATTAATAGAAGTCTTTCTAATTATTTCAAATTTTTACAGCAGCCTTCCAACAAAAATACTGTTTATTGGTTTTGTTGGTATCATTAAAAACTGCTTTATTAAAAAATGACCCCATGACCAGTTATATGTGATTATAATAACTTAAATGTCAATTAAAACTACAAAAACTTTCTGTACACTTTTTGACATATTAATATGCAATTTATGCAGGTCACAGCACAATTATTAAAAATAATATATTTTTGGTAAAAAAATAATTTGAGGTCTTGATGTTTTCAAAATAATGTAGTTGTATTCAAAATTGCTTCCTGTTTCCAAAAGTGAAAATATACAACTTGAGACCATTTTCGCCAAAACCAGAAATAATGTAAAAGTGTGCATATGTTTAAATAATAAGGTTTTATGCACAAATTACATGTCCAAATTATCCTGTATTTAAATTTAAGAAGAAGAAAAAATAAGGTAAACCTAAATTGTTTACGCCCAGTATAGAGCTTTTAAAATAAGATTATCAAATTTTTTTAAAAATTTGCTTATAAATCATACAAGTATTAACTTTCAATAAAACAATTTGTATTGTCAGAGCCACCAATCATAATTATTTTCTATAGTAGCAGATTTTGTGAATATTCAGCTTAACAAATTAGCTATAAAACTATGTAATTTATATATTGCAGAAACATGAAAATGTTAAATTAGTCATTTTGAATATTGCAGCTGTTTTAACTCTTACCCTGATTTTTTTTTTTATCAATATGTTGGACTGTAAAATTCTTAGCTAGGTGTAACTGCAATGGAAAAAAAAATTTTGCTAGCCAAAATCCAATTGTCTCGTTTCAAGTATATTTAAAATTTAAAACAAACATAAAGTTTGCCCCAAAAAGACTTTGAATAAAAAAAAAAATTACTGCTTATTTCTATTTCAATGAAATGAAAAAAAGTAAACAGTTTTATAGACTATTAAAAGTAAAAAAAAAAAAATATTGTGAAAAGTAGGTAATTTGTAAATTTTAATGTAATTTATGTGTTCAAAGTAGTATGTGTAAGTAAATTTTGTCATTTTGTGAATGTTAAAATAGTTTATGTACACCTTGTATCTGAACATGTATAAAATTAGCATTTAAAAACTTTAATCTACGGATTATTCAGTTATATTTTGTGGTAGGTGTAATATTTTTATGTAAAAAATTATATTTTGTATTAAGATTTTACAGAAAAATTTTGTAAAATGGATATATATAAAAAGCATGGTAGTAAAACTTATTTAAATTAATTAATATTTTATATTGTTATATTGTTTGTTCCAAAAATATTACTCTAGCGCAAATCTTAATGATATATGAACATGCTTTGCTTTAGGAAAAAACTGATAAGAGGAAAATGTATTTCTTAATTATTTTCGATTTAACTAGAAGTAACCCCGAAACCTTTTTTGTGTCGTATTATTTAACCTTTTCAGTGCGCAATGCTTTTAGTTTTTCTGTACCTGCAGTGCACCTAACTTTCAAATGCGGTAACATTCGGGCGAGTTAGCTCGTCTCGAGCACCTTAACCCTTTGCCTGTCCTGTGCATCACCGGTGATGCACACAAAAAAATGGTCCTTCGTACGCTTTGGGTATCATATGGAAAACACATATCTTTGCACTTGCTATATGCTTTACACTTATCCTGACACTACATTATACGTATAAAATAATCCCATAGAGCCGTAGAACATGATAAATGTGAAATATTTAAATGGACGTACGGTACAAATTTTATGTAAAATTTGGACAGGCAAAGGGTTAAGCCGCGTAAAAATTTGGCGAGTATACTCGTCCAGAGCACCGAAAAGGTTAAGTATTTGAAAAATATGTCATGTTTTACTTGCATTGATGCCTTTATGTTTCCTCTTATTGTAAGGTTACTTTTTTTTCATAATTTTCTTAAACTTTTAATAGTATATTTAATTATGTTCTTGTTATGTTATATACTATATTACATAACAAGAGTTGTAAGAAGCATGTTATGCACAAGTGTAAAAGCTGCACACGGAGCCACGTAGCGGCGAGTGTAATTGCTTTACAACTCGTGTTATGTAGCATACTTTTTCTACGATCACATAATACATACAATTTTAACGGCTTTTTGGCTAATATACATACGTAATTACATTGTCCTGTCAATTTTGACGTAGGTCTACTTTGACATTTCTAGAAAAGTGTGCGTTTTGCTTGCCGTGCGTTATAACTCATTTACTAGGCATGTAGAAAGTATTTGACGTGAGTCTACTTTGATCATTTCTTTAAAAAACTGTGCTTTTTGCTTACCGTGCCTAAAGACACACTTACTATGCGTGCAGGCTGTACGGTAAGAGTCATTTACATTAGTGATCGTAGAAAAAGAATATTAAACAGGCTAAATATAATGACACAACATAGTTGTACATATTAAATTGGAAGGGAAAGCATGGTGGCATTTAAAATACAGTTTTTAGCTCTTTTAAGTTTAAAAATGAATTAAGATAAAAACTAAATATACAGTAGTATAAAACATTGCTCCTTTAACAATTTTTACTCAGATGTTAAATATGTTGTATTAATTGAGATATGCTTGAGACAGTATTTTTGGAATACACTGTATAAGAAAGTAACTGAAGTATATACTTCTGTTATGAACCATGTAAATATTTGTTATCTATAAATATAACCAATGTGGCTGTTAGCTGGAATAGTTGCAGATACCAGTATTTTGTCTTAATTGTTAAAGTTGTTAACTTGTTTATAACATTGGTGTTTATTTGCTGTTGTAATATGCATAGCAATAAAAGGTCCCTACCCTTGAGTTGCTGTTTTTTTAGCAAAAACTAGTTTGTTAGTTAGGGTATCTACTACTGATTGTATTTGTAATACTAATTACATAACAAAAAATGCTTATAAAGCAATTTTTGTATTATTTTTAAGAGCTGGGTGTGAAGTAAAACAAGGAAAGACACTGCTATTTTGGGGAGTAGAACCAACTTACAATGCTGTTGCTGTGGTAGGTCTTGGTAAAAAGTGTAAAGGGTTTAATAAATTCGAACAAATTGATGAGGATAAAGAAGCTGTACGTATTGCTGCAGCAGGTAATTTTTTTTTATTAATTATTTTATAGTGCAAGTGGAATTACTTGTCTTAAGCTCAGTAAATGGAAATATTGTGACTTGTAGTAGTAAGTGTTTTGGTGGTCAAACAATGTTTTTTATTTAATTATTCATATTATGTTAAATTAGTAGTTAATGTTGATTAATAACATTCCAAAAATAGTTAGTTTTTTCTCTGTTTGGTGATTAAAACACTGAAATTATTCATTGCACATGAAATTCCACATATTCTATATACAAGCTGATGCAAATTGGAGTGCGACCATTGCAATCCCACATATAAAAGATAAAGAATTGGATAAAAGTTGACTAAATTGGTGCAAATTAGTCTGATTAGTAATATTGAAAAGTCTGCAATTTATTTTGCCAATAAATATATTTTAATTTTCTAATTTTTGCTGTAAGTATAGATTTTAAAATTCAGTAAAAATATCTGAACGTCCTCTTATTCTTTTTAAGTTATATAAATTTTTGCAAAGTTAATTCGTCTTAATTTCTAACTTAAATTTCTTATTTCCTATGGACGTTATATTTCGACGGTTAAAAGGCAAAATGGGATAAGCGACAAAATACAAAAATTAGAGGAGAGCGGTTTGAAGTTAAAATTTGGAGAAAAAATAATGATCAGATTTTAAAAGGGTAAAAAGGCGTAAATGGAAATAAAACCTAGACCATTCGATACAAAAAAATCACTCAATTACATTGATTACAAGGTGTAAACAGGGTTCTCGTTTTTCGAGGGCCACTACGGGGATCTCGTAAACGGTAAGAGTTACGAATTCGGTTAAATTAGGGCAAAGTTGTATATTCAGGCGCTTAATAATTTGATGCCAACAGAACTTATCTAGCTCTTTTAGTTTTTGAGATATAGGGAAAAAAGTAAAAAAGTGGATTTTTGTTTTTTGCCCATAACTTTTTCATTTGATGTCAAATTTCATTTTAGTGAAAACATTTTCATGGCCACTTTTTGCAAGGAATTAGAATCCCCAATTATATTTTCCGTGCGACGTTTCGTTTTTTTAAAACCATCATCAGGTCAATTTTTTCTTATGGACGCTACATCTGATTTTAACGCCAATTTGTAGAGCATTTTTTGAATTCGATAATGTATAATACTTGGAACTTTTTTGAAACAATTGTTGTTAAAAATGGCAAAAACAAATATTTTATTTATAACAAATCCTAATCGGCATGGTAAATAATTGTCTTAGTCCCTTTTTCCTTGGAAGCACGTAAGTAAACCGCATGAAATTACTATTAAAGGGATTTAATTAAAAAATAGGTAATAATCAATATGTTAGGAATGCATTAACATTGTTCACTTATTAGCAAATATTTTTAGAATATTTTCTTTGGTTAAGTGATAAATTTCTCTAAAATGTGTATTTAATCCTTATTTCGAATACCAATATTTGTAACAAAATTTTCGTAATCAAATAATATCAGTGTTCATAGTTTACAAAAAACGTCCAGAAATCTGTTTACGCTTTTTGCTTATTAGAAGTCATTAACGCAGATAAAAGGCATAACTCGTTATTTTTTGTTACAAACAATTGTATGCCAAATAAATACACATTTTAGAGAAATTTATTACTTAACCAAAGAAAATATTCTAAAAATATTTGCTGATAAGTAAACAATGGTAATGCATTCCTAACATATTGATTATTACCTATTTTTTAAATTAAATCTCTTTAAAAGTAATTTCATGCGGTTTACTTACGTGCTTCCAAGGAAAAAGCGGCACCTACATGATCAATATTATTGCGGCAATATATTGCAAAATATTTTTTCTTGATACTCCAAACAGTGCAATATTATTGTTCAATTTTTAGTGAAGTTTGAATTTTGTGCAGTTAACATGTTGAGTGATACCGAAGCTAGTTGTGTGGCATAGTACTGGCTGTTTGCTTAAGAAAAAAAATCGAGGAAAAGACGCAGATGGATGAAGCAGTGGTTTTAGTAAAGAAAGCAGTACACTCATGAAAATTTATTAAACGAACTAAGATTAAGTGAACCAATTGATTTTCGAAACTTTTTGCGATTAAACGGTTCCTCATATTGCTCATTTTTTTAAAATTCTATTGCTGTAATCCTTGCACTTAAGCACTTAACATCCCACAATCCACAGAGCTGGTAAACTATGATAAACTTCAATACACTCTAAAATAAATGTTCTCTCCTCTTCCTTTAACTTGGACATTTTTCACGATGTTTGCTCTACAAAGTTTTGGTTAAAACTGAATCAATATTGCGCAATGTTGCACACAGACGATGCAATATATTTCATATTTCGCAATAAATATCTAAACATTTTGAATTCACTCAATATATTGTGCAACCTTTCAATACAATCTACAAACGGCCAATATTATTGTGCAATGAGCAATATTGCACAATAATATTGATGGTGTAGGGGCCGCTTTAAGACAATTATTTACAATGCCGATTAGGATTTGTTTTAAATAAAATATTTGTTTTTGCCATTTTTAACAATTGTTTCAAAAATGTGCCAAGTGTTATACCTTGTCGAATTCAGAAAAAAATGCTCTACAAATTGGCGTTAAAATCAGATATAGCGTCCATAAGAAAAAATTGACCGGATGATGGTTTTAAAAAAACGAAACGTCGCACGGAAAATTTAATTGGGGATTCTGATTCCTTGCAAAAAGTGGCCATAAAAAAGTTTTTACAAAAATGAAATTCGACATCAAATGAAAAAGTTACGGGGGAAAAACAAAAATCCACTTTTTTACTTTTTTCTCTATATCTCAAAAACTAAAAGAGCTAGATAAGTTCTGTTTGCCTCGAATTATTAAGCACCTGAATATACAACTTTGCCCTAATTTAACCGAAGTCGTAACTCTTACCGTTTACGAGATCCCCATAGTGGCCCTCGAAAAACGAGAACCCTGTATACTATTACCTAAAAATTAGTAGATGTCCCGTTTTGAGGGAAAAAATAAATGCTTAACGTTAGTCATGCCGTACGCCGGATTTATCGGCGACAATTCCTTTTTATGCATGACAATGCAAGGTTACATAGTGCCCGAATCGTTCGGGATTACCTCGCAGACGTTGAAATTCATGCCATGGAGTGGCCATCACGGAGCCCTGACATGAATCCCATTGAGGAGCATATGTGGGACCAGCTCAAAAAAAAAATTCGAGCCACAGTTCCTGCTGTTTGTTCCATCCTTGAAGTGAAAAATGCACTGCTAGAAGAGTGGAACAGCATAGATCAAGATTTTTTTGGCTTGATCAGCCTTTTCTGGCGTGGTATCCATTTTTTTTGTAATTGGATAAATACAGAACATTGCTAATTGACAGCTTGACTATTCCTGAATACTACTATTTCGAGTGGTCCCGATATTATCCGAAACCTGACGCCTAGCTATAGATGGCGTGTGCATGTGTAAATAGTACTTTCATAATTTGCTTATTTAGAAAACACATTTTTTAATGAATAGATTCATAATAAATATATTGATGCGAGTTTATTAAGTGTGTGTAAATGGCTACCATATAAAGCTTTTAATGGGTCATAAAAGTCGATGCATGGCCTAAAACTAATCTTAAGATGGAAAAACATCAATAAAAACTCATATGACACTAGATTTTAGAATTATTCGCTAAAGAGCCCCTATTTTAAGTTTTAAAAAAGTTTAAGGGAAAACTTTTAATTAATAGTAAAACTTTTAAAGGCTCTATCGATAACCAATGTCAAAAATTTACAATTTTAGCGTCTGGCACGTACACATACGCGGACGTCATCGCGAAAACAGTCAAAGCGGGTTCAGGGGACCTCAAAACGTGTTAAATCTACAGGGTGTTTCTTAAGTTTTGCAAAAAAATTCGGGAGTTGATTCCTTATCGAAAATTAAAGGTTTTTATTTTATTTCTCAAATTTGGATAAATTTAGGAAACTAATATTTGGTAGATGTTTTATGCTTATTAAAAGGTTTCCAATAGTAATATTTTTAATCATCTCCCACCTCCACAGGGGGCTGAAAAGTGCGACCCCTCTTGGTTTTTTTATCAGAACTTTTTGGTCAGTAAAAATTTAGCAATTTGAAGAGTTTTCATTTGAAAGTCAGATTTATTAAGAAACTTTTTATTCTTTAGTTTTTCTCATAATACTGTTTTTGAGTAAAAAATAAAATAAGAAAACGTAAACCATCAAATATCTATATATATAAAAATGAATGTATGTATGTTTGTATGGATGTTTGTCCTTTATGCATTCCTATACCATTCATCCGATACTGACCAAATTTGGCACAGACAATCTATAGGACCATGGAAAGAACATAGGCTATATGAGAATTCCCAAAAAAATCGTCCGGAAAAGATATTGAGGAAAACGTGCCAAAATCTTACACACAACATTTAAATCGGGTCGTCTGGAGCGAGAATTTCGTCAAAATTTGACAATTTGTCAATTCGACGTAACGTTTAAACGCTCGAACCTTCTACGCGCAAGCCGGGATCTAGCGGTGAAGGAGCCCCGAAGGGGCTCCGGAATCGCTAGTTCCTATATAAAACGATTCATTTTGGTGGTTACCATGGTTTATTTATGTACATATTGGATAGAATCGACGGGCGCTATAGCGTTGTCGCCGTGTAAACGTCAAAAATGAGTAACATCTGTCAATTTTATCCAATATGAACATAAACAAACCATGGCAACCACCAAAATGAATCGTTTTATATTGGAATATTTGATGGTTCATGTTTAATTACGTTATTTTTTACTCAAAAACGGTAGGTTTTACGAGAAAAACTAAAGAATAAAAAAAGTTTTTAAACAAACCAAGCTTTTAAAACAAATTTTTTTAATTGCAAAATTTTAACCCACCAAATAGTTCTGAGAAAAAAAAAACAACATGGGTCGCACTTTTCAGCCCCCTGTGAAGGTGGAAAATTATTGAAAATATTACTATGGGAAACCTTTTATTAAGTACTAGCGATTCCGGAGCCCCTTCGGGGCTCCTTCACCGCTAGATCCCCCCGGCTTGCACGTAGAATTCTCTCTACGCGTAAAGTTTTCTTTGCGCAATAAATTGCCTTTCGTTTGTTGCACGTTACATGTCTCTATGTTCCCTATATAATATATCGATTATTACTAAGTGTGTCGTTGAACAATCGATTGGCTCAAATTTTTATTCACAACACTCCTTCCTTCACCGCTAGACACAGCCTTGCGCGTATTTTTCTCTAGCGCAAAAAATTATCTTTCGTTTGTCCATAATAGACTTCATTCCTGAGATATATATAGCTCAAAATTTAATGTAAAACAAATTATTCATCTAGTGAGAAGTGAGAGCATTGCGTAGTCGATTCGTTTCCAATCTTGCTTCCCTTTGCTCGTCTATTTCAGATGAACGGGCTTGAGCATTGCGTAATCGATTCGTTTCGGATCTTGCTTTCCGTGTCTCGTCTATTTCAGATGAACGGGCTTGAGCATTGCGTAATCGATTCTATTCCAATCTTGCTTCCCGTTGCTCGTCTATTTCAGATGCCCGTTCATATATATAGCTCAAAATTTAATGTAAAACAAATTATTCATCTAGTGAGAAGTGAGAGCATTGCGTAGTCGATTCGTTTCCAATCTTGCTTCCCTTTGCTCGTCTATTTCAGATGAACGGGCTTGAGCATTGCGTAATCGATTCGTTTCCAATCTTGCTTTCCGTGTCTCGTCTATTTCAGATGAACGGGCTTGAGCATTGCGTAATCGATTCTATTCCAATCTTGCTTCCCGTTGCTCGTCTATTTCAGATGAACGGGCTTGAGCATTGCGTAATCGATTCTATTCCAATCTTGCTTCCCGTTGCTCGTCTATTTCAGATGAACGGGCTTGAGCATTGCGTAATCGATTCTATTCCAATCTTGCTTCCCGTTGCTCGTCCGTTTCAGATGAACGGGCTTGAGCATTGCGTAATCGATTCGTTTCCAATCTTGCTTCCCGTTGCTCGTCTATTTCAGATGAACGGGCTTGAGCATTGCGTAATCGATTCGTTTCGGATCTTGCTTTACGTTGCTCGTCTATTTCAGATGAACGGGCTTGAGCATTGCGTAATCGATTCGTTTCCAATCTTGCTTTCCGTGTCTCGTCTATTTTAGATGAACGGGCTTGAGCATTGCGTAATCGATTCTATTCCAATCTTGCTTCCCGTTGCTCGTCTATTTCAGATGAACGGGCTTGAGCATTGCGTAATCGATTCGTTTCGGATCTTGCTTTCCGTGTCTCGTCTATTTCAGATGAACGGGCTTGAGCTTTGCGTAATCGATTCTATTCCAATCTTGCTTCCCGTTGCTCGTCTATTTCAGATGCCCGTTCATATATATAGCTCAAAATTTAATGTAAAACAAATTATTCATCTAGTGAGAAGTGAGAGCATTGCGTAGTCGATTCGTTTCCAATCTTGCTTCCCTTTGCTCGTCTATTTCAGATGAACGGGCTTGAGCATTGCGTAATCGATTCGTTTCCAATCTTGCTTTCCGTGTCTCGTCTATTTCAGATGAACGGGCTTGAGCATTGCGTAATCGATTCTATTCCAATCTTGCTTCCCGTTGCTCGTCTATTTCAGATGAACGGGCTTGAGCATTGCGTAATCGATTCTATTCCAATCTTGCTTCCCGTTGCTCGTCTATTTCAGATGCCCGTTCATATATATAGCTCAAAATTTAATGTAAAACAAATTATTCATCTAGTGAGAAGTGAGAGCATTGCGTAGTCGATTCGTTTCCAATCTTGCTTCCCTTTGCTCGTCTATTTCAGATGAACGGGCTTGAGCATTGCGTAATCGATTCGTTTCCAATCTTGCTTTCCGTGTCTCGTCTATTTCAGATGAACGGGCTTGAGCATTGCGTAATCGATTCTATTCCAATCTTGCTTCCCGTTGCTCGTCTATTTCAGATGAACGGGCTTGAGCATTGCGTAATCGATTCTATTCCAATCTTGCTTCCCGTTGCTCGTCTATTTCAGATGAACGGGCTTGAGCATTGCGTAATCGATTCTATTCCAATCTTGCTTCCCGTTGCTCGTCCGTTTCAGATGAACGGGCTTGAGCATTGCGTAATCGATTCGTTTCCAATCTTGCTTCCCGTTGCTCGTCTATTTCAGATGAACGGGCTTGAGCATTGCGTAATCGATTCGTTTCGGATCTTGCTTTACGTTGCTCGTCTATTTCAGATGAACGGGCTTGAGCATTGCGTAATCGATTCGTTTCCAATCTTGCTTTCCGTGTCTCGTCTATTTTAGATGAACGGGCTTGAGCATTGCGTAATCGATTCTATTCCAATCTTGCTTCCCGTTGCTCGTCTATTTCAGATGAACGGGCTTGAGCATTGCGTAATCGATTCGTTTCCAATCTTGCTTCCCGTTGCTCGTCTATTTCAGATGATCGGGCTTGAGCATTGCGTAATCGATTCTATTCCAATCTTGCTTCCCGTTGCTCGTCTATTTCAGATGCCCGTTCATATATATAGCTCAAAATTTAATGTAAAACAAATTATTCATCTAGTGAGAAGTGAGAGCATTGCGTAGTCGATTCGTTTCCAATCTTGCTTCCCTTTGCTCGTCTATTTCAGATGAACGGGCTTGAGCATTGCGTAATCGATTCGTTTCGGATCTTGCTTTCCGTGTCTCGTCTATTTCAGATGAACGGGCTTGAGCATTGCGTAATCGATTCTATTCCAATCTTGCTTCCCGTTGCTCGTCTATTTCAGATGAACGGGCTTGAGCATTGCGTAATCGATTCTATTCCAATCTTGCTTCCCGTTGCTCGTCTATTTCAGATGAACGGGCTTGAGCATTGCGTAATCGATTCTATTCCAATCTTGCTTCCCGTTGCTCGTCCGTTTCAGATGAACGGGCTTGAGCATTGCGTAATCGATTCGTTTCCAATCTTGCTTCCCGTTGCTCGTCTATTTCAGATGAACGGGCTTGAGCATTGCGTAATCGATTCGTTTCGGATCTTGCTTTACGTTGCTCGTCTATTTCAGATGAACGGGCTTGAGCATTGCGTAATCGATTCGTTTCCAATCTTGCTTTCCGTGTCTCGTCTATTTTAGATGAACGGGCTTGAGCATTGCGTAATCGATTCTATTCCAATCTTGCTTCCCGTTGCTCGTCTATTTCAGATGAACGGGCTTGAGCATTGCGTAATCGATTCGTTTCGGATCTTGCTTTCCGTGTCTCGTCTATTTCAGATGAACGGGCTTGAGCATTGCGTAATCGATTCTATTCCAATCTTGCTTCCCGTTGCTCGTCTATTTCAGATGCCCGTTCATATATATAGCTCAAAATTTAATGTAAAACAAATTATTCATCTAGTGAGAAGTGAGAGCATTGCGTAGTCGATTCGTTTCCAATCTTGCTTCCCTTTGCTCGTCTATTTCAGATGAACGGGCTTGAGCATTGCGTAATCGATTCGTTTCCAATCTTGCTTTCCGTGTCTCGTCTATTTCAGATGAACGGGCTTGAGCATTGCGTAATCGATTCTATTCCAATCTTGCTTCCCGTTGCTCGTCTATTTCAGATGAACGGGCTTGAGCATTGCGTAATCGATTCTATTCCAATCTTGCTTCCCGTTGCTCGTCTATTTCAGATGAACGGGCTTGAGCATTGCGTAATCGATTCTATTCCAATCTTGCTTCCCGTTGCTCGTCCGTTTCAGATGAACGGGCTTGAGCATTGCGTAATCGATTCGTTTCCAATCTTGCTTCCCGTTGCTCGTCTATTTCAGATGAACGGGCTTGAGCATTGCGTAATCGATTCGTTTCGGATCTTGCTTTACGTTGCTCGTCTATTTCAGATGAACGGGCTTGAGCATTGCGTAATCGATTCGTTTCCAATCTTGCTTTCCGTGTCTCGTCTATTTTAGATGAACGGGCTTGAGCATTGCGTAATCGATTCTATTCCAATCTTGCTTCCCGTTGCTCGTCTATTTCAGATGAACGGGCTTGAGCATTGCGTAATCGATTCGTTTCCAATCTTGCTTCCCGTTGCTCGTCTATTTCAGATGATCGGGCTTGAGCATTGCGTAATCGATTCGTTTCCAATCTTGCTTCCCGTTGCTCGTCTATTTCAGATGAACGGGCTTGAGCATTGCGTAATCGATTCGTTTCCAATCTTGCTTCCCGTTGCTCGTCTATTTCAGATGAACGGGCTTGAGCATTGCGTAATCGATTCGTTTCCAATCTTGCTTCCCGTTGCTCTTCTATTTCAGATGAACGGGCTTGAGCATTGCGTAATCGATTCGTTTCCAATCTTGCTTCCCGTTGCTCGTCTATTTCAGATGAACGGGCTTGAGCATTGCGTAATCGATTCGTTTCCAATCTTGCTTCCCGTTGTTCGTCTATTTCAGATGAACGGGCTTGAGCATTGCGTAATCGATTCGTTTCGGATCTTGCTTTACGTTGCTCGTCTATTTCAGATGAACGGGCTTGAGCATTGCGTAATCGATTCTATTCCAATCTTGCTTCCCGTTGCTCGTCCGTTTCAGATGAACGGGCTTGAGCATTGCGTAATCGATTCGTTTCCAATCTTGCTTCCCGTTGCTCGTCTATTTCAGATGAACGGGCTTGAGCATTGCGTAATCGATTCGTTTCGGATCTTGCTTTACGTTGCTCGTCTATTTCAGATGAACGGGCTTGAGCATTGCGTAATCGATTCGTTTCCAATCTTGCTTTCCGTGTCTCGTCTATTTTAGATGAACGGGCTTGAGCATTGCGTAATTGATTCTATTCCAATCTTGCTTCCCGTTGCTCGTCTATTTCAGATGAACAGGCTTGAGCATTGCGTAATCGATTCGTTTCTAATCTTGCTTCCCGTTGCTCATCTGCTTCTGAAGC
This sequence comes from Elmis aenea, assembly GCA_947652605.1. Taxonomy (NCBI): domain Eukaryota; kingdom Metazoa; phylum Arthropoda; class Insecta; order Coleoptera; family Elmidae; genus Elmis; species Elmis aenea. The sequence continues at coordinate 28,168,153 of OX393576.1, forward strand.
TCGTAGTCCTTTTTTTTCTTTGCTTGAGGTGTAGATTGACCAATCCCTCTTCGTTTGGGAGGCATAATTAAATAGAAGCGTTGATTTTTTATATATAGATAGACGAACTGTCAAATAACAGTCTTACTGTCATTTACAGCGTATCTTAGCAACGATGTTTGTAATGCATACGTCATCAGCTCAACGGTCCGTTGACAGTGACATACTTCAATTTCTAGGTTATAGTGTTAGTTGGACATTATTGACATTCAATTTCTTAGTTATGCTGTCAGTTTGACAGTATTGACATACTTCAATTTCTAGGTTATGCTGTCAGTTTGACAGTACTGTCTTTTGACATACTTCAATTTCTAGGTTACATATCAATTTATTTTTAAATGCCATCGTATTTTCACATTCTCAAATATGAATTTAACTCGAAACTGGGATTGTTTCGTATGTATGTTTAGGGGAGAGCGAGGCGATTCCGATTTGGTATGATACATGTACATAAAGCTTAATTGGAGAATGGTCTGAGCGCTTCTATTATTCTGTCAAAGTTTGACAGTGCGTGAGCGCGACGACGTTTTCATTTTTGCACGTTTTAATTAATAACGTTTGCAAGCGATTTTTTCCGAGGTCCTGAGCGTGCATATATTAACATTCGATCCTTTATACGACCCTTCAAAGAAGTTCGCGATTTTTAGACGCCTCCGAGTATTTTTAATCGCTCTTTGAAAAAGGCTTTCGACGTTCGTTAGTATGTAGTGCGTGCGTGCGCGCGCCTGCGCTTTTTCTCGTTCGTGGTCCGAATTTAACTCGAAAGTGGGATTGTTTGGTACGTACTTGTCGGGGAGGGCGAGACGATTCCGAATCGATACTACACATGTGCGAAAACGTCGAATCGGAGAAGGTTCGAGCGTTTAAACGTTATGTCAAATTGTCAAATTTTGACGAAATTCTCGCTCCAGACGACCCGATTTAAATGTTGCGTGTAAGATTTTGGCACGTTTTCCTCAATATCTTTTCCGGACGATTTTTTTGGGAATTCTTATATAGCCTATCTTCTTCCCATGGTCCTATAGATTGTCTGTGCTAAATTTGGTCAGGATTGGATGAATGGTATAGGAATGCATAAAGGACATACATACATACATTCATTTTTATATACCGGGTGTTAACCACCAGCCGTGAACATAGAGAATTAACATTGGTTTTAACTTTTTTTCGGATTTCTGCTCCCCAATTGAATTTATATTAAAATTAATGGTAACAATAGAAAGATAAAATTATTACGCATCATTTGAGACCATTAATAAGCTTAAATGTTTAATATTTAGTTTATAATTAATATTTTAAAATTGGATTAATTTTACAAATATAAGTAGCCATGACTGTCAATCTGACATTTGTTTTCATTGATTTTTGTTATTATCTGTCAATTTTTAAATCAGTGAGTTATTTCTAAAGATTTTGATTAAAATGAAAAAAAAAACTATAATAGAGGAAGAGTTTTAATGGTGAAAACTTTTTACAGCATTATAGTGGCGCATCTTTGTGGAGATTAATTACAAGAGTCGACACTATTATTACTTAAATTTCAACTTAAAATTAAAAACAATAACAAAAAATATAAAAGAATAAATTTTACAATAAATACTCAAAAAGCCCCCCATTCCTACATAAACAATACCCCAAATCTATTATAAAAACCGTTTCTCACAGAGGCTAGCTGTCTGTTATTAATTAAAGCACATTCTGCCACTATTGCATTCATCAAAGAATTAATATTTGGGTGGCGTTTTTTATAAATTGTACTTTTAAGGTGACACCACAGAAAGAAGTCACAAGGTGCTAAATCAGGAGATCTGGCTGGCCAATTTATTGTTCCACCTCTACCAATCCAGCGATTGGGAAAGCAATCATTTAAAATGTTTTTAACATCTAAACTGTAATGGGCTGGACAGCCGTCATGTTGGAACCAGATCTCGTGATTTTCTCTTGCAACTTCTTCCAGCGCAGGACCTACCTTGGTTATTAAAAGGTCTAAATATTTTTCTGAATTTAAATTTCCCTCAATTTCAAAAGGACCAACAATTTGGTTATTAAAAATGCCAGCCCAAATATTAATTTTCTGAGGATATTGCGTTCTGGTGGATATGTAGCAGTGTGGATTTTTCTGTACCCAGTATCTGCTATTTTGAACATTTGGTTCATTGTTCAAAGTAATCGTAGAGTCGTCGGTAAAACAAATTGATGAAAGAAAACTGCGATCGTTGTTGGCGCGTTCTTGCATTACCTCACAAAAAAAAAAATCTGCAGTCTTGATCCGCAGGAAGAATTTCCTGGTGACACTGCGATTTGTAGGGATGACAACGGTGTTTTTTTTTAATTTTAAATACCCCTGTCCTAGACAAATCCACTTCGCGGGATATTTGCCCTAGACTGGACGTAGGGTCAATATTAATCATCCCTAAAACTCTTTCTTCCACCAAACTAGTTTCATTAATTTTTCGGTTTCCTGTGATCTTACTTTTTAAAAATTTTGTTTTAATTTTAATAAAATAGAATATACTAACCACCTGTGGTGCCGGATTCTACGGAAATGTTACCGCATTTTTCAAATTTTTGCACATATTTTTGTATCGTGGTTGTAGATGTTATTGGGCGATTTATAAATTGTACGGCAAATAAAGGCCCAAACAGAATGCGAGTTTCGGGTTTTGAGTTTTGGGTTTTGGGTTGGAGACTGAAACTGGTCTTTGAAACTCGTTGCAAACACAATGCGAGTTTTTCAAAACTTAAAACTCGTCTTGACAAATGTCAATGTCAAATGACATTTTAATTTTAAACAGCCAAACCTTCATTAGGTAATGTAAATTTTTGGAAATCGTGTAGTACCAATTCAGATTCGTTATTCTTTTTCCTTCAAAAACATCTAATACAATCTTACTTTCGAGTTAAATTTAGACCTTAAAATTATGAAAATACGTGGCCGGGCGCATCAGCTGTCAGAAATTGACATGTTCGATTTTCGATGCCATTTTAACGCATTTTAAGCCTTTCAAAAAATTATTTCGACTTGATTTACTAATGCAACGACCAAAATGAATGTTCCCAGGTAATAATTTATATACTTATATATCGAAAAAAAAAATTCAATAATAAAAGCGTTTGCTTTAAAACACCTAAATTTTTATGAAATTTTACCGTCAGGTGTTGGCCCAAGGGTTAAGTATCCGATGGATGGGCCGAGCGCGCTCGAGCGTCCAAATTTGAAATCCACGAGACGGCAAATTATTTTTTTTCGCGAATTTTTATAATATCGGCCTGCCCACCACCAGGGCCTATCATGGGGGGGGGGGCTAATACACAATATTTTGTTTACAAATACTATTAAAATTAAATTAAAACCTTTCTAAGAGTAATGGGGGCCCGTTGTCTATTGCTTCCCTGGGGCCCGAATTTTCTGTGAACGGCCCTGCCCACCACCATTGCATAAAACAAAGGATATGTCTTATCGTCCAAAAATATTAAAAATATTCTCACATCAATAACTGATAAACTTGGGTGTGCGGGACATATTTATTAAAATGCGGGACGCGGGACAAATAAAGACAAAGCGGGACAGTCCCGAAAAATCCAGGACGTCTGGTAACCCTGAATGCTGCCCTCAGATCAATAATTATGAACTACGAAATTTATTGGTGCAAGCAGGGGCGGATCTAGGTTTTTCGGGGCCTAGGGCTTATTGAAGTCCAATGGGGCCCCATTTTTTGTTGAATTAAGAATCCTTGAATTGGGGTTTAAAATTCATTTTTATTAACATCAAAATCAGAGTTGAAATATATTTATTTATGAAGTGGCGACTGGTGATTATTTATGTTACATTGATTAAAATAAAACAAATAATACTATAAATTATCATTAGTAATACTAATTATTTTTTACTATACGATAAGTGCTAATTGTTAGTGAAAAAGTATTAAAAATTTATGATAATGATTCAATTTTTGTGGGCCCTTCACACTTGGGGGCCTAGGGCTTAAGCCCTATTAGTCCTTATGTAGATCCGCCCCTGGGTGCAAGAGAAAATGTATTTGTGTGAGTGAGTTTCGGTCTCTAAAGTTCAGCATGTTTGAAACCCAAACCCGACTTGAGCAAATACCGTCTTCACGTTGAAACTCAAAGACCGTATTCTGTTCGGTTTCATATAAATCTGTGTGTTTAACTTTGAAACCCGAAACCCAAAACCCAAAACTCAAAACCCAAAACTCAAAACCCAAACTCGAGTTGAGCAAATACCGTCTTTACGTTGAAACTCAAAGACCGTATTCTGTTCGGTTTCATATGAATCAGTGTGTTTGACTTTGAAACCCGAAACCCAAAACTCAAAACCCGAAACTCGCATTCTGTTTGGGCCTTAAATCTCGTACTCTCCGCAAAGATACGCCGCTGTAAAAAGTTATCAACATAAAAACTCTTTCTTCGTTATTGTAATTACTTATTTTAATCAAAATCGTTAAAGAAATAACTCGCTGATTTAAAAATTGACAGATAATAAAAATTAATGAAAACAAATGTCAATTTGACAGTCATGGCTACTTATATTTGTAAAATTAATCCAATTTTAAAATATTAATTATAAACTAAATATTAAACATTTAAGCTTATTAATGGTCTCAAATGATGCGTAATAAATGTATCTTTCTATTGTTACCATTAATTTTATTATAAATTCAATTGGGGAGCAGGAATCCGAAAAAAAGTTAAAACCAATGTTAATTCCCTATGTTCACGGCTGGTGGTTAACACCCGGTATATAGATAAAACATCTACCAAATATCATTCTCCTACATATAACCAAATTTGAGAAATAAAATAAAAACCTAATTTTACCGCTCCCCTTTAGGGGGGTGTAACTCCGAAAGGAGACTAGGGGAAAAAATTTATATGAAAGACCCCCCATAATTTTTGACAAGGAATCACTTACCAACGTTTTTTGTAATACTTAAGAAACACCCTGTATAGGGTGGACAAATTTGGATGTTTTCATAGGGAATCTCGGTAACTATAAGAGGTATCAAAAAACGGACCGCGCATCCTCGATCTCTTTTTTCGAGAAAAAGTTAATGATGAAAACTAAAATTGGTTATCGTCTTTTGTTTTCGAGTTATTGCCGATAACTCGATTTTTCGACTTTTCATTTTATGACTGTATCTCGCTTGTTTATGAAAATAAATAAAAATAATGTTGACGTTCTTTTTTGATAGGAATGCAGTGGCGTACTCAATTTTTCAAAAAAATAATCCGAAATTCGAGTTGTGACATAAAGTTGTATTTTTTTAAACGGAACCCATAGTTGGCTATGACTTATTTAAATTCCTTATTTTTTTGTAATTCTAAATATATAAGGATTGATGTAATTATTTTCAATAATACGCAAGTTACGGAAATTTTTTAGTTTTTTTTTAAACAAAATTATAGTAGGCTGTAAAAACAAAAACAAAACAAGGTGTAAAACCTTTTAAAACTCATTTGGTACAAGTTAGTAAGGTTTTGTAATTTGTTGTTGTGATAAACATTATAAATTTTTGTTTGAACTGAAAGCCTTCAGTTCGTAAACATAGCTGCAAACTTTTGGGTATCGTAAAACACAAACTAGAAATAATTACGAGAAAAACAGAGATGACAGCTAATGACAATGTTGCCATATGTATTATTTTCATTCAAATCAGTGATTTACATATTTTCAACACCAATTTTTGAAAGGAAGAACACAATATCTAGGAAAAAATACTATTCGAAATTTATTTTTATTCCAAATTGCAGCTTTTTCATTTGCAAGTATTAAATAATAACGCTTATTAAAGGACTAAATGTCAAAACTTTGAGGACCTCTTGCAGACACAGCAAGCATGGTACAGCATTTTTGTATTACGATTTTCGACTTAGAATTTTACGAAGAACATTCGCCAATTTTTACACACCCTGTATAAAAATAAGGAAACAACGATAAAGTCGGAATCTGCAGTAATGTAGTTTATTGTAGTTTATATTTGGAATGACAAAAAAAATAAGGAATTTAAACAAGTCATAGCCAACTATGGGTTCCATTTAAAAAAATACAACTTTATGTCACAACTCGAATTTCGTTTTTTTTTTTTAAATTGTCTACGCCACTGCATTCTTATCAAAACAGTGCCTGTAGAACGTCAAAATTATTTTTGTTTATTTTCATAAACAAGCAATATAAAGTCATAAAACGAAAAGTCGAAAAAACGAGTTATCGGCGATAACTCGAAAACAAAAGACAATAACCAATTTTAGTGTTCGCCATTAACGTTTTCTCGAAAAAAGAGATCGAGGATGCCCGGTCCGTTTTTTGATACCTCTTATAGTTACCGAGATTCCCTATGAAAACATCGAAATTTGCCCACCCAGTACAGAGTACAGGGTGGACCAAATACGAATGTTTTACGGGGTATCTTGGTTACCGCAATAGATAGCGAAAATCTGATTTCGGTCTCTTGGCTATTTTTTTGAGAAAATAACGCCTATGCAATCAGATTTTTTCTATCGGATTCCATTTTGGCACAAAGACGAAAAATGATATTTCATCATTTTTGAAAATTTGCTATAACTTCTTTATTTATTAAATTAGAACAAAATGTTATATAGGTTTTTTATACAGATTTTTATGCAGAATTGAAAAACAAAAGTACATTTTTTTTAGCCATCTTGACTTTTGAGATATGGAGTAAACTTACATTTTTTGTAAATAGAAACCCTAGTTGGCCATGATTTTATGTGAAAGAGTTTTTTTAACTTTTCAGAAATATATAGTTTTATGTATTTGTTGCAAAAAATAACCGAGATATGGCCAACTTTGTAAAAATTCGATCATCAAAGTTGATTTCGTAAACAAGTGATGTTTGCAATTATTAAACAACTAAACGTCATTTCCAAGTAAATTCTGCAGCAACCGCTACGTTTTTATCACTTACAAAGTAATATTCTAAGTCTAACATATTAAACTTTTCAAAAAGTTCAAATTTAGCCATGTTCACAATACCACAATAAACAGTTATAAAATACAAAAGAATACACGAATTTGCTTTAAAGTTGACAAATGTACTTTGAAATTATGTTTAGTTGTTTAATAACTGCAAACATCACTTGTTTACGAAATCATGGCAAACTTTGATGATCGAATTTTTACAAAGTTGGCCATATCTCGGTTATTTTTTGCAACAAATACATAAAACTATATATTTCTGAAAAGTTAAAAAAACTCTTTCACATAAAATCATGGCCAACTAGGGTTTCTATTTACAAAAAATGTAAGTTTACTCCATATCTCAAAAGTCAAGATGGCTAAAACAAATATACTTTTGTTTTTCAATTAAGCATAAAAATCTGTATAACAAACCTATATAACATTTTGTTCTAATTTATTAAATAAAGAAGTTATAGCAAATTTTCAAAAATGATGAAATTTCAATTTTTGTCTGTAGTGCCAAAATGGAATACGACAGAAAAAATCTGATTGCATAGGCGGTATTTTCTCAAAAAAATAGCCCAAGATACCGAAATCAGATTTTCGCTATCTATTGCGGTAACCGAGATACCCCGTAAAATATTCGAATTTGGTCAACCCTGTATATCCGTCAAAATCTGGAATTCGAAAATTTTCGCGATCACAATACTTTCTTCATACTACGTATGGCGAAAGTAAAAAATTAACAGGAAAAATGTAAGAGTAAAATGTTCAGATTTTTTTTGGATTAAAAACAGTTGCAGATATCTGAAATCTGATTTAATATTATTAATCATTCCAATGGATGCCCTCAAATTTGAATCAGCTTGTATACGTGATGCAATTTTTATCTCATCCTATCATTTTCACTAATGCTATTCTGTAAAATTTAAAATAACTAGTTTATTGTAAAATTAACGATTTTCAGTTGGTTGTAAGGCATTACAAGCAGCAGGTATTCATCAAATCTGTGTGGAAGCCCTTGATGATGCCGAAGCCGCAGCAGAAGGAAGCCTTCTAGGTCTTTTCAAATTTCAAGAATTCAAAACGAAAAAAGAACCAGTAGCTACTGCAAATTTATATTCAGAATGTGGTGATAATCAAACCCAAAATCTATGGAATCGAGGTGTTATTAAAGCAAAAGCTCAAAATTTGGCAAGGCATTTAACTGATTTACCTGCAAACCTATTAACTCCTACGCTTTTTGCTGAAAATACTCAACATTATTTACAATGTTTGGATGTTGGAATACAAGTGCACGATCAAGAATGGGCCAAAACCCAGCAAATGTGTGCTTTTTTGGCTGTCGCTCAGGGTAGTCCCTCTGAACCTCCAAAATTCATTGAACTGTCTTACAATAAAGGATGCAAAGAAGATGATCCCTTTGTTTTTGTAGGTAAAGGCGTTACTTTTGATTCAGGTGGTATTAGTCTTAAGCCAAGTGCCAACATGGATGAAATGCGAGGTGATATGGGAGGAGCTGCCGCCGTAGTTGCAACGTTTTGTGCCATTGCCTCATTAAAATTACAAATCAATGTAAAAGGGCTGATTCCGCTAACTAATAACATGCCATCTGGAACCGCAGTAAAGCCTGGTGACATTGTACGAGCAAAAAATGGAAAATCTATTTGTATTAACAACACAGATGCTGAGGGACGTTTAATTTTAGCTGATGCGTTATGTTACAGCTCCATATATAAACCTCAGTGTGTAATAGACATTGCGACCCTAACAGGAGCTATGATTATTGCCTTAGGTAATGCATGTTCTGGAGTATTTACAAACTGTGATGAACTGTATAACTGCTTGCAAAAAGCTGGTTCTAAAAGTGGAGATCGAGTGTGGCGTATGCCTGTGTGGAAACATCATACCAAGCAAGTTACCGATTTTCCTTCGTATGATGTTAATAATATATCTAAAGGAAAGGGTGCTGGTTCATGCACTGCGGCTGCATTTTTAAAAGAATTTATTCCAGAAGGCACTGATTGGGCACATATAGATATTGCTGGAGTATACAAAGACAATGAAATACCGTATTTAAACAACAAAGGTATGACAGGTCGTCCTAGCAGAACTCTTATAGAATTTCTTGAAATGCAGTCTCTAGGTGTACATAATAACTAATTTTTATACGTGTACTGATATTAACTGATATTTCCGTGATTAGTGAAATAAATAAATTTATAAATATATGCTTGTTTCATCATTTACCATTAATTTTATCAAATTGGACAAAATGTAAATTAATATAAATAAATTTAATTAATAATCTTAATCAAATAAGATTGCTACTGATGAAGAAACAACAGTCTTAAAACTCTATATCGTTGTTCTGTGATATAAAGGTGTGTCTTATAGTCATAAACCATCAAAGATTTGTTTTAATGGATGGATGACGTTATTCACTGATGAATTTGTGATGGCTAAGAAAATCCTGTTTTGTAACGTGTAAGATATAATTTATGAATTACAGATATGTACCATTTTGCTAGTTTTGTTATTAAAACATTGAAATTATTGATTGTGCATGATGTTCCACATATTCTATTTACAGACCGATTCAAATTAAAGTGCGACCATATTAGAGATAAAGCATTGGTAAAAATTTGGCAAAGCTGACAAATTTGGTGCAGATTAGTCATTTCACAAAACCTGCAATTTATTTTGCTAATGAATAAAAATGTTTAATGTTTGAATTATCTATTTTTTGCTGTAAGTATAAATTTAAAAATTCAATAAAAACATCAACATGGCCATTTTTTATTCTTTTAATAGTGACATCAATTTTGTGCAAAATTGATTTCAATTCAAAACTTACGTTCTTTTTCTTATACAGTGTGACCCATTTCAAAGCAGATCACCCCTATAAAAAGTTTATTTATGATCCGATTTTCATTATTATTATTTTTAAACCGTAAAGCATCAAAAACTGTACTTCGGCACCCTATTTAAAAATTCATTTTTTCACTCAAAGCCTATTATGATTTTTTTTTCAATGTCAAAATTGGCAAAATTTGTTAACAATTTTTTTGTTTAAAGTCTGACTACACCACTGGATTCAGGGCCCTCAAATGGGTTTGTACCAGATTTCATTAAAAAATATTTTTTCTTTGAATTTTTGTATCTTTTTTTGTCAATTTAGTTGTTCAGCAATCGAACATTCAATAAAAGTTGAGATTTTAATACTGATACGAATAAATTGTTGTTTACTTAAAAGATCTTACGTCAAATAATTTTTTTTCTCTAAATTTTGTTTTTTACACAGTGTAGTACACTGACTACACAGATTTTAAATTAAAAAATCGCTTAACAAATTTTGCCAATTTTGACACCGTAAAAACATCATAGTAGGCTTTGTGAGTGTAAACTGAATTTTAAAATAGGGTGCCAAAGTACAGTTTCTGATGCTTTATCGTTTCAAAAATAAATTCATGAAAATCGGATCAAATAATTTTTTTATAGGGGTGATCTGCTTTGAATGGGTCACACTGTATATGCTATAATTGATTTTCACATAGTTGGAACATTTTTCTGATTTCAAAAATAATTACATTATTAAAATAGGTTACATTAAAAAAATATAGGAAAAAAACAGTTTTTATTCAATCAAGACACCATTGAAATATACAATAAGCTGCCGTCAGTAATATTTATTTTGCTGCAATCATTGTTGGAATGATATATATTAATCATATAAAATGAGCAATTTTAAGGTAATGTCATTCATTAATTATCTATAAATTGTTGTTTTTTATTATTTCAATTTCATGTTAACGGTTAACCCTAACATTTGCATGACTTTTCTTGCGCCCGCTTTTTGTTAAGATTGCTAGCATTTTAACTCCTAAGGAGGTAATGTACTATTGAGTCAACTATGTCTACAAAATGATAGTTTGCAAGAAGAAAAGCAATTTTTAATTAAATTTATGATTGTTTACAAGAGAATCGCCTAAATAAGTCGAGCATTTATCAAAGATATTTTGCTGTGCAAAAATAGACTTTTACATTTGTTTAGGAACTTTACCTTTTCACTTAAGACCACTTTAAGACTGAAGCAAACCACTTTAAGCTTTATAGTAGTATAATAAATATACCGGGTGATTCAGTTTGACTGTCGCACCCCTATAACTTTTTAATTATTCAAAATAACCCCAACAAGCAACAAACCTCATATTTTTGGAAACGGCGACAAATTCTCTATTAAGTGATGTGCATTTGTCATCTCTACGATGACGTATGTCAAATCGCGACAGGCAACTGTTTTTTCTTAAATTACATAGTATACATTTTTTTGTTGATTCGGATAGAGAATTTAATTCTGAATCGGACCATGTACTAAAAAATTATGCATACATAAGAAAATTTCCGCGAAAAATCAGTTCAAAGTTTATTCAAATTATAGCAAACAGCCGATTTAACCTAACAAAAAACGATCAAATCTTAAAAATTTTACTATAACTATTAATGGAAATGTAATAAAAATTAATTTTTGATAAAAATAAAAACAAATAATAAACGTTGACATAAAAAAATTAGACTTCCAAATACAGGTTGTCCTCTTCATGTGTAACTGCTTTTTTTAGAGTCTAATTTTTTATGTCAAGTGTCAACGTTTATTATATTGTGTTTTTATTTTTATTAAAAATTAATTTTTATTACATTTCCATTGATATAGTAAATATAGTTATAGTAAAATTTTAAAGATTTGATCGTTTTTTGTTATGTTAAATCGGCTGTTTGCTATAATTTGAATAAACTTTGAACTGATTTTTCTCGAAAATTTTCTTATGTATGCATACTTTTTAATACATGGTCGGATTCAGAATTAAATTCTCTATCCGAATCAACCAAAAAATGTATACTATGTAATTTAAAAAAAAACAGTTGCGTATCGCGGATTTGACATAAGTCATCGTAGAGATAACAAATGCACATCATTTAATAGAGAGTTTGTCGCCGTTTCCAAAAATATAAGGTTTGCTGCGGTTATTTTCAATAATTAAAAAGTTATAGGGGTGCTACAGTCAAACTGAATCACCCGGTATAGCTTTTTGTTTTAATTTTTAAAATAATTTTTATATTGTGTACTACAGGCATTTCAAAGTTGTTTACCACCAAGGTTCACATTTAGTACTAAAGTTCAAGTCACGGGCCGCATTACAAAAAACAAACTTAAATTAAGAGGAAGCAATTTTTTTTTATTCGCATTGTAATTATTGCACATACAAAATAACATATTATGACAAAATACAACCACGTTCAAAAATAAATGTGAAGTACAAAAGCTGTTTTTTTCAAATTAACATTAATTTAATCAAATTATATCATATTATTTTTTTTATAGAAACTTAGCAACGTTTTTCATTAACCAAAACTTCAAAATTTGGTTGAATTTGTTGAGCTGTAGTTATTTTTAAAATTAATTGTACATGCTGGTCTGTTAATCTTGATCTTTCCGCAGTTTTATTGTTTTTTAAAGTTGAAAATAATTGTTCGCACAAATATGTACTCCCGAACATAGCTAAAATACGCCTAATTGCACATAACATATTGGAATATCGGTCGACTGATAAATAATTGCAGAAATTAGGAATGCCAACTTCCATATATTTTTGTTTCAATATGGAATCACACTGAATTTCAATTAATTCAAGTTGTAAATTGTCATCAAGAGTTTCAAAATTAATTGACAGAGGAGAAGTAAATAGGTGAAATTGATTTTCACATTTCTTGAAATCCCAAAACTTTTTTTCGAATTCATTTTCTAATAATTTAATTTGATTAGCGTTTTCTGAAAATTTCAACTCCGATGACGTTTGTAGTAATGACTGCCAACATTCAAAATGAGATTAATTTTTTTTTAAGTTGTTTTTGCCAAAGTAATAATTTCTATTTGAAAACGTTAATACTGTCAAGTAACATGGTAACTACATTATGTTTGCTTTGTAGTTTAACATTAAGTTGACTAATGGGGATTTGTAATGTCAACTGAAAAAGCCACGTACTTTATCCATTAACATATTGTAATATTCCACATTTATAATTTTTTTATTCTAAAATAATGATAATTTCGTCAAGTAATTCAAAGAATCGCTTCAAAATTTTATGACTGGAAAGCCATCGAGTTTCTATGTAATGAATTACATTGGTAAATTTACTTCTTATGTCTTTTAGAAATTTAATAAACTGGTAATGATTAAGGCCACGTGTACAAATATAATTTACCATTTTAGTAACATTTTTTAGCACATATCCAACATTTCAAACTTTGGAGTACAATGTTTGCTGATGAATCATTACCTTGTTCTTTGCATTTTTCTTTTAATTTTGTAACAAGTCCTTTAACAACACCAGTCATGGCAGGAGCACCATCAGTTGCAAGACAAACTAGCTTTTTTAGCGGTAAATTGCATTTAATCAAAACTTCTATAAGTGCGTCAAAATATCAACTCCAATAGTTGTATCGTGCATAGAAAAAATTTCCAGAAGCTCTTCACTAACTTTTAAGTTTACATCACATCCGCGAATAAAAACAGCTAATCTTGAATGAACTCAGACTACTTATTGGCAGGACGAATGCGGCCCGACGGCCGCTTGTACTGATGCCTGATGTACTAGTTTAGTAATATATTGTAATTTTAAAAAAGATCTTTAAACTATAAACAAGGTACAAAGCTCATGGGGTGTAACATATGAAGAATGTGGTGCATTAAAAAATACATTACATTTTAACTTGAGATGTTTCCTGAATAAGTTTTGTAAAAAATATAACTTATTAATAAGTCAATCATTAAAAAAATTACTAATAACAGCTGCATTGGACTTCAAAATTCAAAACTGTTTATAAATTTACAGAATTTTATTTAGATTATCACAAATTTAGATTATAATTCGGTAACGTTACATATCAACAAAAAGTTTAAATACAAATTACAATACTTTTATCACCTAATTTGGTAAACCTACAGCTTAAAATTGTTAGTATCAATGACGATCACAAAACTAATACAAAAAAGAAATTTCTTAAAACATTAATCATTAGACTAAAATATAAAACCCATTACTCAAGATTATACAAAAACTTATCTCTAATTTTTAGTCATACTACAAACTTATAACAAAGCTTGTATCTACAAACTGTTTACAAACATGTTTATAAGCCCATACAAGTAATGCTACGAACATTTTCATTTGTTTGGTTTCACTCCAATTTAATATACAGGGTGTTTCTGAACGATGTAGCATAATTTCTACTGGTGAATCTACATTGAAAAATAGGACGATTTAGCCCATCATGCCTTATAGAAAGTTGCATCGTTGCTAAGTTACAGCCCCATGAAGAGGGTATGAAATATTGTTGTTTTATTGATAAATCAAGAACGCTTTGACCTACAACATTTATATTTGGCACGTATTCTACAATAAGAAAGCGTGTTCTTATGCATAAGTTTGAGCGAAATCCCACCATAGGGGGCGCTACAATCGATAATAGCGGAGAAAAAACCTGCTGTTTTTTTTTTGTCGATCGTAATTTCAATTTTTTATTGTAACAGTCGGATAGGTAGGTCTGCTATTATCGATTGTAGCGCCCCCTATGGTGGGATTTCGCTCAAACTTATGCATAAGAACACGCTTTCTTATTGTAGAATACGTGCCAAATATAAATGCTGTAGGTCAAAGCGTTCTTGATTTATCAATAAAACAACAACTTTTCATCCCCTCTTCATGGGGCTGTAACTTAGCAACGATGCAACTTTCTATAAGGCATGATGGGCTAAATCGTCCTATTTTTCAATGTAGATTCACCAGTAGAAATTATGCTACATCGTTCAGAAACACCCTGTATACAAAATAATGTTTAAAAATATCAACTAAAATTTAATGAGTAACGAAGTTACATAAAAGGATGTACATAAAAAAGATGTTTTTACATACTTTTCCAATATTTACAAATGCATTAATTTTATTTGGTAACAAAAACGATTAATTTAAAACAAAATAAATACTGGCCAACACAAATATATTACACTTTCGTTTATCATTTAAACTACACAATTAGGAACCTATTCAAACTTATACTAAATTATTCACGTAGGCCGTGCGCTAGTATACCCTTCACTGCTTCACTCAAACGAAGTTCTGTTGGGGGTGTAAAAATATTTCAAATAGTAGTATGTGTAAGATTAAATGTTTATTTTTATCGCTGTATAAATGCAGCAACTGATTTTCACACACTTTAAACATGTTAACTTTCATTATAGTGACGAAATACTACCCTAATCAAGTGAAACATGACTGTGCTGTGTTCAAAATTGAAAAAAGAATGCAATAAGTGTCACTGTATTGTGCAAGAATATTAAATGCTACACACAATTAAAAATTAATATTTACAATGGTCTTTACCCCAAAAAATGTTAAAAATCGCCTAGAATTTTACGTACACTGATCATACTTCACTAATTATGACATACATTTTATATGTAAACATGTTTATAAACTGTAAATATGTACACAGCCTACAATCGATTTTCACTGCCAAAAAAGTTAAAACTGTATTAACAACTTATTACTATTTAAAAAAACATGTTATTGTAAAACATATTCGAATATTTCAGATTCACTTTGTCAAATCTTTGCTACCTCTTGCATTACTGTATATATTCAAAGAGCTTAAACTGTTCACAATATTTTACCAGCTGAATACACTATGTATTGGACTGTTTTATTTATGAAAAACGGAAACGTGTTTGAACAGATTTCCTACTTAAATAATATTTTTTCATAGGAAAGCGAGGTTATAATAGTATTCTTGCTATGTGCTGGTTCAATATTCAATAGAAGTTGTTAGTTGTTAGTATAACAAAGTTTTAGAAAATTCCGTTTTCCTTTTAAACAACAGATTCGCTAATTTATTAAAAACTAACCATATGTTTACCGGCTGAAAATATAAATGAATTCCAACCCTATCTAACCAAAACCCTATATTCTACAAACAATTTTTAGACTAATTTAAAAATGTTTATTTTACAATTCAATACTAGTTCGAATATAAAGTGTCTTACGTATCTGGCAAAAAAATTGTTACTAAATGTTCAACAACAGCCGTTTATTATTTTTAACCTTGTGCATTCAAAAAGCTCACTACGTTGAGTTCAAAAGTTCAGTTCAAAGTGTCACCTTGGTTAGCGTTGCATTTTTATGCAACTAAAAATTACGCAAACTCAAAAATTTTACAAAAAAAACAATTGCTAACTAACGGTAATAGGACCAACTTTTTGAAGAAAAAAAAATTAAATTAAAAATTAATTTTATAATTGGCACCCTTATAATTAAAAAAACTATTTAAATTAAGTATTTTGATGAAAATTTGTGATCATGTCATACTGTGCCAAAAGCAGAGTTTAAAAGTCCCTATTTGTTATTTAAGTTTTTATACAATTGTATATTAAAAACACTGTACTTCGGCAGGGCTGCAAATGCAGAATGTCTCAATTAACTTAATCAACACAAAAAAACTCATGCAAATATGCATGAAAACAGTACAAAGATTATTTTGATTAGAAAAATTCTTGGCTTACTAGATGCTAGAAAAAAATAAAGATTTATTTCACTGACTTAAATTTCATCAGCATGGTAAGCAGTAATGAATGATCTATGTTCATTTTATTTATTTGAATTAACTTTCTATACAACAATTTTTAAAAATCTCTGGTGGTCACTTCAACTGTGTGTTCAGTGTAATAAATAAAGTTGTTTTTGCATCAGTTTCACCTAGGGATGTACCGATAAGCAAATTAGCTGATTATCGATAATTCAAGATTAGCTTATCGACTAATTATTTATCGATTTTCACACAAAATTCACAATGTGTTTGTAATGACTTGGTTTTAATACTAATTTCTTCGTGATCTACTAAAATTCATAAAACAGTTAAATAAAACATTTAAAACATAAAATGCAAGAAATAACTTATGTCCTGAAAATGAAAAAACTCTTATATA
Organism: Elmis aenea; assembly: GCA_947652605.1. Classification (NCBI taxonomy): domain Eukaryota; kingdom Metazoa; phylum Arthropoda; class Insecta; order Coleoptera; family Elmidae; genus Elmis; species Elmis aenea. The sequence continues at coordinate 28,185,172 of OX393576.1, forward strand.
ACATTATAATTTAAAAGTAACAGTTAATTGAATTTGATTATATTTATTAAAAGCGTTATTACTTATTTTTTTCCTTTTAATATCCCAAGATGTTTTTTTAAAATATTTGTAATATTTCAAAAACTATGTTTGTATAAAAATTTTTAGTTCACTTATTCTGTTTTTTATATCCGTAGCCACACGCTAAAAACTAGGGTAACAATGAAAAAGGTGAAAATTTCTATAATCCAATTTACTGGCATAATTAAAATTAAAGGAAACCGACTAATCGGCCAAAAGGCCGATTCAGCAGAACAGCCAATATTTAAGATTAGCAATTAATCGGTACATTCCTAGTTTCAATAGTACCATGGATATCCCCTAGATCGAATGCAGCTGTACATGTCAGCAAGAAGCTGGCTTCGGGAGGGGGTTTATGGGGTTACGTAATCTGGCAAAGTCCCACGGCCACGACCTCTGCCTCTACCCCTTCCTCTTCCACGCCCCCTCCCGCGTCCCCGTCACCTCCGTCCATCTGTCATGCCTACAAGAAAAATTTCTTAAATAAATTTTTGCATTATTTTGATATTTACCTATGTTGCTTGTAGTTTTTTCTAAGTAAGCAAGGGGACCCTGCAAAAGTCCACCTTGCTGAGCAAAAGGAGCTCTAGGACCACCCATACCCTGTTGTTGCATAAACATTGCTTGTTGAGGTGACATCATACCAGGACCAACTGCCGCTCCTGTAGCACCCATTCCAGGAGGTACCTAAAATTAAAGTTTTAACCATAGTAAATCATAAATGCCATTCTTACAACAGAACTCTCTTATGCCACAAAAAATTGTTTCAATAAATATTTCAAAATCTGTTGTTTTCTGGGAATTTTGACAAAATGAAACTAAAAATAAATTCAAAAATATTTTATTTAAACTTTTCTTAAATATAACACTACAAACGATAATTGTATCAAAATCTGTAATTTTCAAAAACTAGTCAATACAACGAATTTTGAAAATATCTGCAGTACACTTAATGTTTCACATAAGAAATATAAAAAGGCACACTTGAGCAATGAACTACCAATGTCTGATACAATAAATTACTAAATATTTGCGAACATTGTATATCACAATATTACACTTAACGAATATTGCCATCTATTCACCCTGAGAGTTGATTAACATTCATTCATACAAAACATAACATAAAAAGCTGTAACAATTATATTTTCGTACTCTTCCCATGTATTAGTGACACACATTCATAATTAAAACCAAATTAGTTCACAGCGAAACTGTGCTATAATACAGAAATTATTATGAACCATTACTGACTAAAAAAAATGTAATGTGATAAAACCTAAAAAAATAAACTACAACAAACATGCGCTGAAGAGATCAACGTCGATCTACCTGCATCTGTTGTTGAAGTTGCTGCATTTGTTGCTGCTGCTGAAGTTGAAGTTGTTGCTGTTGCTGCATTTGTTGTAATTGTTGTTGTTGCATTTGCTGTTGCATAGCAGATGGCATACCAGGAACCATAATTGGATTTGGTGTTTGACTGCCAGGTAAGTTTCCTAAAGGTGATTGAGGAATTGCAGCACTATTATTCATCATACCTGTTGTTGACCCACTTTGTGCTGGACTTTTAGCATAACCTTGTAAGTCCGCTAATAAATTTTGCCATACTGCAATTTTTTCATAGTGTCGTTTTAAAAGTTCTTCTTTGCGAGCTAATTCTAATCGAAGTTCGTTAACATCTTCTTTAACCACCATCTCTGGTTTTAAAGCAGATAAAAGAAAACGCTTTTGTAAAAAAAATGCTTCCATTTGCCTAGCTAAATCAATAAATCGTAAAGTAGTTTGTTCCACTTCAGTTCGAACATCATCTTTATCGGTACTTCCTACAGCTTCTTCTTTTGTTAAAATATTGAGACAATGCTACAACAAACAAAAATACAATTGAAATGAAATAAAACAGCTTATAACTAGCTGCTTACCTGAAACGCTTCTTCAAATTCATCTACCAAGTTACCACTGCCGTTTGTTGGGGTAGCCATGGCAGAGACCGGCGGTGATGCTTCCTTCATTGATGGATATTAACACTTTCACTCTTTTCAATGTAACTAATTTTTGTTAATAAAGTTTTTCCATACCTCATAAACAAACCGCAATCACAAACGGTCAACCGTTTTCGGAAAAAAATGTAAATATGAAGATAGCTACACAATATGAAGCTGCGACACACAGCGTGCCAATATAATATTTTGAATATGAACACAGAGCAAAGTATGGATAACGAAGAATAAATATTAAAAAATCAATACATTTGGTCTTTACAATAAATATGTACTTTCATGGTAAAAACTAACTTATTTTATTATTTTATACTTTCTTTTTACTTAGCTAAATATATTTTTTTAAATAATCGTTCTATGGCCAATGTCACTTCTCTCAAATGGTTGACAGTGGTGGGTGACGTGGTGTTGACGTAAAATATATTTAATCAAAATGCAGAGTACAATAAACACAATTTTTCTTCTATTTACAATATTAAAATGTAGCAACGCTTTATACTTTCATATAGGGGAAACAGAAAGAAAATGTTTTATTGAAGAAATTCCAGATGAAACAAATGTAATAGGTACTGAACCATTTCATATGTTATGTAGACTGTAGAGGTTCTATACTTAAATTTTTTTTTTCAGTCAATTATAAAGTCGAATTATACGATCCTCGTAGTGGTGGATTTATGCCCTCTTCGCCTGGAATTGGGATGCATGTGGAGGTTCGTGATCCTGATGATAAAATGTTGTTATCTAGAGTGTATAGCTCAGAAGGAAGAATATCATTCACATCTCATACACCTGGTGAACATGTTATTTGCATGTATTCTAATAGTACAGCTTGGTTTAGTGGATCTCAGTTAAGAGTTCATTTAGACATTCAAGTAGGTGAACATGCCATAAATTACGGAGAAGTTGTACATAAAGAAAAACTATCAGAGCTGCAGCTGAGAATAAGACAACTTTTAGATCAAGTGGAGCAAATTACAAAAGAACAGAATTATCAAAGGGTAACATTTTTTAGAATGTCTAATCTTGGTCTTTGCTAATATATTATTTACAGTATCGAGAAGAACGTTTCCGTCAAACAAGTGAAAGCACCAATTCTAGAGTTCTCTGGTGGTCAGTAACTCAGACAGCAATATTATTGGCTATGGGGGCATGGCAAATGAAACATCTCAAAAGTTTCTTCGAAGCTAAGAAATTGGTGTAATTGTGCTGTAAATTATAATTTGTTTGTTTTTCTAGTTTCATAAGACAATAAAATATCTTGTAATATTTTTTTATTTACCTAAAACCCATACATTTGTCTAGATAAGAACTAAAAAGTTGTTCATTTCCTTTAGGATACACGATAAGATTGTTTAAATCCTTATTAAGCAACGTTTCTTTTAATGTATCACAGGTACAACAATATAAATAACCATCATTTTGCAACTGCATGGCCAGCTCTAATTGATGATTATCCATAAGATCTTCATTAATAACTACCAATAATGTTTTCCCTTGTTCGAGAACTTCTAAACATGTACCCGCACCAGCATGACTTATTACTAGATCTGACTTCTCTACTTCTTCTCCAAACTTCTCAAAATACGTATTGTATTTTAAATCCAATATTTCGTGAGCTTTTATTTTATATAAACCTGTACCGGTTTGGAACTGAATTGTGGTGTAACCCAGGTTTTGCAAAATATTTAGTATTTCTTTATCTGATACAGTTTTAATCAGTTTTTCGAACTTAGTAGTTCCTACAGTCACAAAAACCTTTTTGGAATTCATCTAAACTAAAGCTCTTGTATTTAGCTGAGAATTTAATATATTATATGCATGTTATTCTCAAAAATGTTATGTTCCAAGTTTCTTTATGATTAATAAGTGAATAACATTGGAGCACTTGCACTACAAAAAACAGTAAATGATAATTACCACCACCAACTTAGCAAAAATGGTCCGAAGTCTTTTACTGTGAATGGTGTTTTAATGGTTTTAAACGGTATCCTAACCTATAATAATTAACGATAGTGCGTGTTTTAGTTTAATGATAAATGAACAATTTAATAAACAATATGGATGTACAAATTTGTCCTATTGATAATGTAAAGGTAAGTTTGCTGCTATTGTCACTTGGTTATAATTATCTAGAATTTTTGCAGGGCAAAGGATTATTTGCTAAAAGAAATTTTCAAAGTGGTTCTGTAATTTTTGAAGAGGATCCTTTAGTTTGTTGCCAATTTTCCTGGAATTACGCTTATCAGTACAAAGCCTGTGATCATTGTTTAAGGTAATTGGTACTTAAACATTAATTACACCTTGGTTTGCTATGTTAATGTTAAATTATTATTGCTTATTATCGTGGAATATAAGTATTGTTGTCTTTTAGACCTTTGGAAACGGCTCAAGAAAATGCAAGACGATTAACAGGAAAAACAGATCTAGTGCTTCGTTTTCCAGAATGTTGTTCAACTAATAAATCGTTAATAGTTTCATGTACAATGTGTGGCGTTGAATATTGCAATCCGGAATGTCAGCTTACAGCATATAATCAGTATCATCGTTCGCTGTGTTTACAAACACGAGAAAGAAATAATACACATCCCTTGGAACAACTTAACGAAGCATGGAAGTAAGTAATTACAAGTTAAATCTAAAGATGTAATTATAATTGGTCTATCTTTAAAGTAATGCAAAAGCTCCAGAAATGTAATGTGTAAAACAATGTACATATCATGATTAATTATGCCTTAATTTCAGACAAGTTCATTTTCCTCCTGAAACAAGCACAGTGATGATAATACCACGAATATTAGCAACAATTCAACAAGCCCAAAATCGTGAAGAAATGACAATGCGATTTTTACAGTTTACGCATCATACAGTTAATGAAGAAGCGGAACTGGCCCATAAAATGTTGGGTGAAAAATTTGCTGATCAGTTGACGTTACTGCATAGCTTGCTTGTTCAAGCTGTTCCTCATGATGGAATCGAACAATTTTTAACATCGGAAGGTTTTTTAAGCCTCTTGGCATTAATTGGCACAAATGGACAAGGAGTTGGTACCAGTGCTATTAGTCAGTGGGTTACAAAGAGCTCAGAACTACCATTACCAGCTCCAGAAAAAAAAAAACTAGATGATTTTATCGATAAATTGTATGAAGATATGGATGAACGCTCTGGGAATTTTTTAAACAACGAAGGTGTAGCACTGTTTTCATTACAATCTTCTTGCAATCATAGCTGTATTCCCAATGCCGAACCTACTTATCTTCATAACAACAGTCGGTTATCTTTAGTAGCTCTTCGAGATATCGAACCCGGAGAAGAAATCTGTATAAGCTATTTGGATGAATGTGATTTGTATAGGTCACGTCATTCCCGGCAAAAAATGTTGGTAGAAAACTATTTGTTTATTTGTAGATGTCCCAAGTGTGAACAACAAGCACAAGATCCTGATGTTACAAGCAATGAAGAAGATGAAGAATAAGTTTAAGGTTTTATTGGACTTTTTGCAGTTTTAGTTAAGGTTAATTTAGATTGTATACAGAAAGGTTCAAAAGCAGTAAATTGTATTTACAGTCTGCAACAGTTTTATCATGTAAAAAAAAAATTAAGCTGTAATAAAACGGCAGCTGCTTGTATGCAGAATTACCAACTGCAATGTTTTATACAGATAGTAGAACGGTCTTTTCATAATCACAGTCTAGAAGAGTCATGTAAGCCATTGTTTTTTTGAGTTTATCTTTAAAATTACCGAATGAATTTTCGAAGCCTGTGGTTTATTGTTCTCTTGAATACTAATGTATTATTGAATTTACTTCAACATGGATTTGTAATATGTCTGAGCTCTAATTTTCTAGAGTTTAAAATTTTATGACAAAAAAAGATAAATTGTAACGTTCTAAATAGCTTAATGAAGCGTTTCCCAAACTTTTTCTACCGCGGACCAGTATTTTTTGTAAAAGTTTTACGCGGCCCTCTTTTATGTAAAAAACATACATCATATTATTTAGTGCTAATTTTAATTTTTGATAAATGGGTTTATAAAATATCTGGTTATTTATTTTAAATAGACTTTAATAAACTCAATAAATTGTGCATTTCAATATAAATTTAAATAATTTTTTGAGGACCGGTACTAGGCCGCGGACCACAGTTTGGGAATCGCTGGCTTTATGTGTTAGCTGAAGTTTTGTGGCAAATAAGGAAGTAATCAGCCAAATAAAAAATTTGTTTTCGGTCTGCACTGTGCTTTTGCATGTTATAAATTTATAATTAAAAAATGTAATTGTTAGGGTGTACGGTGTACATCTAAAAACGATGTAACAATTACCACAGGCAAAAAATGAAAATTGTCACAAGTGTGAAAATGATTTGAGAGCCATATATTAATCATTTTAAAATTTAAAAATTGTTTTAACAATATAGACCTTTACTTAGTGTTCGATTTCATTTATTTTTTTACATAATTTTGTTTCCGTATATTTTATATTATTTGTGTGAAGATAGCTCGTGGTTCCTAGCCTCGGTTTGTGTCTTTGCTAAGTGTATGCACGGCCCGGCAAATAAGTTAAATGGAAAGTTATTTATCGTTTCGTCGATAACAAAAAGAGATTTGTTTATGATATTTGCAGGGGATATGTACAATATCTTTATCTAGAGCAGGGGTCCCCAACCCTATGCCCGCGGGCACCACGGCGCCCGCCGACCGATTTGCGTGAGCCCGCCACTGTTCAATCACGACAGAAGGATTTAAAAAAATTCTATTTTAACAATTTTTCATGTGATTTTTCTGTTTATTATGTGCATTATTAGCTATGTCCACCTACAATTTTTTTTTGCAAAAATAGATGGTGCCCGCCACTCTACAGGTAGTCAAGAATGTGCTCTAGGATACAAAAAGGTTGGGGACCTCTGATCTAGAGGGTAGTTTATGCAAAAGCCATTGCCTGCCCGTCCTTGGCGGAATAAAATATGTTATATACATTATAAGTAAAAAAGTAAAAAATTAATTTCTCGTTTACGGAAAAAGATTCTTTCATGAAATTTGCAGGGGATATGTAGAATACTTTTATCTAAGGGGTGGTACATACCAAAGTCATTGCCTGCCCTTTAGGGACCCGTCCAACGCATGGTACCATATGTTACATACATTATGAGTAAAAAAGTAAATATAATTAATTATTTTCTGGATAACGGAAAAAGATTCTTTCATGAAATTTGCAGGGAATATGTAAAATACTTTTATCTAAGGGGTGGTACATACCAAAGTCATTGCCTGCCCTTTCATGAAAGAATCTTTTTCCGTAAACGAGAAAATAATTAATTATATTTACTTTTTTACTGATAATGTATATAACATATGGTTATATGCGTGGGATGGGTCTCTAAAGGGCAGGCAATGACTTTGGTATGTATCACCCCTTAGATAAAAGTATTTTACATATTCCCTGCAAATTTCATGAAAGAATCTTTTTCCGTAAACGAGAAAATTATTAATTATATTTACTTTTTTACTGATAATGTATATAACATATGGTTATATGCGTGGGATGGGTCTCTAAAGGGCAGGCAATGACTTTGGTATGTACCACCCCTTAGATAAAAGTATTCTACATATCCCCTGCAAATTTCATAAAAGAATCTTTTTCCGTAAACGAGAAATTAATTTTTTACTTTTTTACTTATAATGTATATAACATATTTTATTCCGCCAAGGACGGGCAGGCAATGGCTTTTGCATAAACTACCCTCTAGATAAAGATATTGTACATATCCCCTGCAAATATCATAAACAAATCTCTTTTTGTTATCAACGAAACGATAAATAACTTTCCATTTAACTTATTTGCCGGGCCGTGCATACACTTAGCAAAGACACAAACCGAGGCTAGGAACCACGGGCTATCTTCACACAAATTTTTATATTTTGGTGTCCTGAACCCATGCGCCATTGGTAATTATTCTGTGTGCCACTCAAAATATTTTCAAGTGCCTATAAAGGTTGCCCACCCATTATAGAGTTTATTTTTCTTAATAAAATGCTGTTTATTTCAATTCTCTCAAATTTTATTATTTTTGTATGGTTGTTTATGTCGTAAATACTTAATTGAAGTGTCATGTTGACAGGCGTAATTTAAAAATGAGGTTAATTAGAATATCAGTTGGTGGCCACAAAGCCGTCAGTCAATGAATCGAAAATTTACGTGCCCAAATCACTAACATCAGAAAGCCCAGACTAAAAACGCCTTATACACGCTTTGCTATTTCTGAACGCAACCGTTGTAAAACTGGCTTAAATGACACTGAATAAATGAATGTGCTATTTCACAATATGTAGAATTTAAAGTAGCATTTAGTATATGTAAAGAGAAGATAACTTTTATGCTTTGGGAAAACACTAGGTACTTGATTTCAAGTTACATTTTATTGTAAAATAAATTAATTCGTTAACGAAAGATATTTTATTTATACACTTAACCAACAGTAGCTGGAGTTAAATTAATTAATTTATTACTACTTTCAGCAAGTTCTGCAATTGAAACTCGTCCACGTTGTCTGATAAACTTAGCAACTGCTTCCATTTCTTGTGGTGATACATAAATATACTTACCACGATCATCTATTACACCAGTCAAAATATCATCTTTTTGTAAATCATTTATTCTATCAATAGCTGATTGAGTTTTTAATTTAAATTGGGCAGCAAGATCTTCAATAACAACAACTTTGTTGGTTTTTATGTATTGAACGAATTCTTGAAGTAAATTTTGTTTTTCACTGTTGTCTCCTTCTTCAAAACCTTCTTCCTCTACACTAAAAGCTTCCTTCATTTTAAGGTATTCCTCATACTCTTGTCTTTCTTTCTCTTCTTTAGCTTTTCGTAGCTCTTCTTCTCTTTGTTGCTCTTCTGCTTTTTCTTTAGCTTCTTCTTTTCTACGTTCTTCTTCAGCTAGTTGTTCTTTTTTTCTTTTTTCTTGTCTTAGTTGTTCTTCAGCTTCTCTTTGTGCTTTTTTCTCTGCCTTGGCTTCCAATTTTGCTCGTTTTTTTGCACCTAATTTTTCATCTGGGAAATCTATGTTAGAATCTCCTTCTCCATTGTCACTCACTTCCTCTTCTTCAACAACATCTTGTTGACGTGCTGAATATAAATAAATCACGCATCAAAAAATGATTATACAGTGGCATGCACACATTTTTACCTGTAGCTCTCAAACGTCCACCACGATTTCGAGCAATTTGAGCTCTTCGTGGTGCAGCTCCATCTCGTGCTCTATTTACAGGACCACCAGCACGATTTTCCTCAAGCAATACTGTATAAACAAAATTTGGTAATTAGATAAGTGTAGCAAATAAAAACATATGTTTTTTCCTACCTTTGGGAGGACTTTTAGATTTGAAAAATAAACTTATACTAAGTAATATTAAAATTGTCACAGAGGCTAATGCTATCAGTAACGTAATATCCATTTTTCACTTAAATCCTAAAACAGCTCGTGTTTGTAATCTTTACGTATTTTCACCACAAATGAAGCAAATGTTTACTTTTTCATAACCTTAAAGTGACAGGGTGCATACAGGGTGTTCTGTGGCGACAGCTATTTTGTCCATAAAACAAAAGAAGTTAAACGTGAAATTAGCTCTTTAGTATTATCCATAATCATAATCTAAATTCGGTAATCTATGCTTGTAAGGGACCAGAAATCTTATTAGTTGCCATTATTAAGTTACATATTAAAAAAGAACAGCTATTTAGTTAGCAACTTCAAATTTTAAATACCTTATAACAATGACATGGGCTGGCTAAACAAATGTTTAGTTAAAAATTGAAATAAGTTATAAAAACTCCTGCAATAAAACAGCTGTTTAGTTACGAAGTGAAAAATTGAAATAACTTATTAAAACACTGAATAAAACAACAAATTAATCATACCATTATGCATAAACCAACCCCAGCTATAAACACATAGACTTTATTAAGCGGTAGTGTATAGTGGGCTGCAAACCTCTTATGGAAGTTGACGCTGTCAGTGCTAGTCGCTGCAACTTCATATTTCCGGTCCCTTACAAGCATAGATTACCCTAAATTCTATGAATTTTTAATTTAGCTTATTTTTGTGGTTGTACAAATGAAAAGATAAATTAATTGATGTAAATTTCTCTTATGAGCATTATGTTATAATATTTTTGGTACTACCACTCTAGATTTAAACACCAACTTTGTGTTGATTCAGCTTCATTTCCTTTATTATTGATTTTCTATTTCCGCTTGAGTCAGTGCCCCGTACGCCATTTTGAAAACTGTTTTTGTATGAGGAGTATTATTTCTATGTGGTAAATGTTTAATATTATTAAAAGTGTAATCTGTAATTTGAAAAGTGATGTGTATTTAGTATCAACATGATGACTACATTTCAGCAAGAACTGTTATCTTTAAATGGTGGAAATAACGTATGTGTTTGATAAATTAATTTGTAACAAGACTGTGATTATCGTCAATTTGTAGCTAATTACTTCACACATGATGCTACAGAATATGACAGACGAAGCAGAACCCCCAGCCCCAGGTACTGAAGAACCGCCTCAAAAAAGATTTAGAATAGATGGTAAGTATCTAAATTAATTTGTATGCTAACGAATAGAAGTTCAAGTACGGGTCTCCATAACTAATGTGCGATGTTTCGGTCTGCTTGAGATGTTCCAGAAATACGATCGACTGGCTCGTTACCATGTGGAGTCGCGCTAGCCAGATATTGCTGTAACCGTAGCCTACACATGGTTACATGGTACGAAACACACATATATTTATGTGTTTGAGTATGTGGTAATATTCTTCCCAATAAGTCTTGATCAATAGCTTGCATACTCAGACTACATGAAATATTTTCTAAACTATACAAAGTACCTCAAGTGCAGTTCGAACCGGTTGTTTAGACAAAGCTATTTTTCTTTTATTTTTACAGATGCAATTAGGTGCGACCAGTTGTGAATTCTAATATAGATAACAGCATCTGAGGGCCTGGTGCAGACTTCTTAAGAACATTTAATATTCAGAAATACTCCTGCATGCAATTTAATATTAATTGTGTTATTATCTACAAATAGTAGTCGACGAGTCGTTATGAGTTTTAGTATTTGACTACAAAACAGTAACAGTACAACTAAGTTTTTAATGTTACTTCACAGTAAAACCTATTATTTATCATTGCATTATCTTATAGAATGATAAATAAAACAAATTTATTTTTTAAAATTTAAATTGAATAAAGCAATAACCATTAAGCTTTCGTATTCAAAAGTAAGGGGTGAAATACATTAAATAAAAAACAACAGAAAAATATAAAATTTTAATACTGCTGTGAACTTTCTGGAAACTGTTCATGTCATCCTAGTTTAAAAACTGGTATAAAAATAATTTAAATTTTAACCAAATTATTTTGAGGTTTAACATTACATTAATTTTGAATTTAATGTTATTTTTATGCAGAAGTATGTACATTTTTGTCATGAAATTGGAAATAATGGTAAATCTTTAAAGTGTTAAGTGAAGTTTTCAAATAGCATGGTAATTTTAAATTCAGACTACATTAGGCAAATTTTTATTACATTTTTTTGATTTCATATTTAATGATTTCATGGTAGCTACGTTACAAAGTTTTATATTATAAAGTATCACAAATTAACTTTTGAGACAGTGAACACTAATTGCCATAGTTTGTTTTTTGTTTTCAGATGCTTTATGCAAACAACACTTTATTGCATTGTAATTCTTGCAGATTGTCGTGTTTCATTTATTAAATAATTTGGGGACCTTACTGTGGAAACGGTCCCTAAATTTTAATTCACTGGTAAACATCAACTTATGTGTGACCTCTTGTACTTTTGTAAAATGTATAATTCATGCTAAAGTAAACGTTATAAAAATTGTTGTTTGTAATAAACAATAATGTTTTAATTTTGTTCAATTTATGGTTGTTTATATCAAAGCAGATCAATATGTCATCACTTTTAATCTCTTACTGTTTAAAAATATTTCCGAGTGTGGTATTTTATTTTTCATTTTTCGTTGCATGTCATGTATACCGTTATCAATAATAACTGGAGTTTTTAATGAAAACTTATCGTTTTGTTTTTTAACTTGAATATATTATGATTTAAAAACTTTATTTTATGATACAGTTGTATTGCATTTGGAAATTAAAAATTGCATTTAATAGCAAAAAAGTAAAAAGAAACATTAAAAAATATCGTTTTCAATTTTAAATTATTATTTTCACTCATACATTTTACAAAAGTCCAACTGAAATCAGCAATTGCACCTTCTGTGTCACAACTTGTAAACCTATACTTTACAAATCAATTTTGTTTTAGATGGGGTTGTGTGCATGGATAATTACCATGATGTGATACAAGCCGGAGAAGTTACACCAGGTACGATTATAATTTAAAAAACAAATATTTTTTAAAATACATATTTAATATCAGATATGCATTTAGTTAATAAATGTACACAGGTTTGTTAGATATTTGATATGTGATTTTTAAAAGTAACAAAATTGTCTTTAAAAAATCGATTTATTATCTCACATACCCGTAATATTCTTATTGCCGTAAAATCTTGCAATACCGGGTGAACCAAATTCGAATGTTTTACAGAGTATCTTGGTTACCATTATAGTAAACGAAAATGTGATATCGATCACGGGCTAATTGTTTTTTAATAAGCACACCTGTGTTATGAGATTTTTTATATCACTTTCCATTTTGGCCATAAAGACAAAAAATAAATTTTATCGTTTTTGAAAATGTACTATTTTTTGTTTATTTATAAAAATAGAACTAAATCTTATATAGGTTTTTTTATAAACATTTTTGTGCTTAATTTTTTAAAAAAAATTTAGCGACATTGATTTTGAGTTATGAAATAAACTTTTTTTAAATAAAGGTCATTAAAAAAAAATTAAATTGAATTGAATAAATTAAAAATGTTTATAAAATACATGCATAAGATATTGTTTTATTTTTATTAATAAAGAAGTTATAATAAATTTTTAAAAACAATGAAATTTAATTTTTTGTCTGTAATGCCAAAATGGAATAAAATAATACAGGCCTGTTTCTATTATGGTATTCGAGATACCCGGAAAACATTTGAATTTGATCCATCCTGTACAACCACCTTAAATTAATCTCATGCCTCAACTAAGGCAGCAGTCATAAAGCGTTAAAACAACAGACATAATGAAGAACATTGCAACATCCGTTATGAAACAACATAAAAATAATGCTGCCAGTCCGCACAATTTTCTTAACGGATGGCACCTCTACAATGTTCTTTGAACATCGTTACTGACTAGTGATTGCAATACCGAACCAAAATTACGATACCGGTATTCGGTATTTATTCGCAAGTAATACCGGTATTGCTGTTTAAAAAAAGTATTGATTTTGAAAACACAAATATTTTACACATACATATTATGTATAATGTAAAAACACAAATTTGCACAAAATAAAGAAACTTAAAATAATACATATGTAAAAATTATAGACCCAAAAAATAAACAAACCGACATATGAATTTAAATATATACAGGGTGTCCCCGTTATCTACGCGAATATTTTAAGTGGTGATAGAGGACCTTTTTCTAAGAAAAAATTTCAAGTAAAATGTTTTCCTTAAATCAAATGCTAAGCTGATATCAACACTAACTTGATTTTTTTACACTTCTGCATTTATAAGACTCTAGCCAAAAATATCAATTTTATCGTAAAATACCTTAAAGCTTTTTAATAGAGCATGAAATTCTCTACAAAATTGATATTTTCGGCGACAGAGCCTTTTAAATGCAGAAGTGTAAAAAAATCAAGTAAGTGTTGATAACTGCTTAGCATTTGATTTTAGAAAAAAATTGTACTTGAAATTTTTGCTCCATCATTAGTGTTATTTGTTTATGTTCTTTAGTTGCAGTTGTACAATTAACGTCCTTTCATGTTATTACAACTATGAATTGTAAAAGAGACTATTAAAGAATAAAAATCAAATTTAAAAAAAAATAATACCGAATACCAGTATTAGACCATCAAATGAGACGGTATTTCGGTATTGTAAAATGGCACGGTATACCGGTATTCGGTATACCGGTATTGCAATCACTAGTACTGACATTATGTATTAGTACTTATTCAGACACGACTAGCGATTTTAGGAAAATGCACCCACATCAGTAGCGTAGCCAGGCCGTCCTGGTCGACCCTTTTTTTGGGTGGGCAGTTTTAGTCTACCCAAATGGGGTAAAAATGAAAATCTCAGGGGTAATGAAGGATCAGTAGATATAATAATCAGTACCGGCACTAGCGCTATTGAATTCATAAAAATTCATTAAAAAAAAAGAATTCTTATCGAAGTTCAAAGGATACAAAATAGCTACGCCATTGACCCACATATCACTTACTTTTTTCTCTTCAGACAACATAAGCTATTTTTATAGTACACTAATGTGACTGGAAGTATGTCTGTTATGATTATGACGTCCATTGTTAAATACTCATACTAAATATTTCATAAAACAAAACAAATTAGTAAAGTGCTTATATGCAATTGTTGTAAATTTAATTATTGCTAGTTTTTTGTCATCTTGTACAAATAATTTATTTTTTAAGGACCTGGTGCTAGAAGTAACACGATAGCGGGAATCTTGGGTGGAGCTCTAACAAAATTGTCATCAGACCAAAGTGATTCAGTGAACAGAGCCAAAAAGTATGCCATGGAACAGAGTATCAAAATGGTTCTTATGAAGCAAACTCTAGCTCATCAACAGCAGGTAATTATTTCTTATGAATTATTATTTATTTACATAATATGTTTTAAGATACACTATATCCAGGTGACATTTTTGTTAACTGCAGTATATGTAACAGTAATAATGCTTTAAATCCTAAATGTTTAAAATTTTTGAAGTTATTTATTGATTATTGATGTGAAAATAATTCGATTCTAAGTTTTTTTGAATTAAGTTATCCGTTCTAATTTGAGCCTCAAATCTGAAATAGCTGACTTATCAAAATGGTGTAGTAGTATGTCGATTTAGTAAAATTTGCATTATTAAATGTATAACTTCATTGCCTAGTTTGACCATAATTATTGAAAGTAATATTTAAAAGTGTAGCTTAAAATATGTTTTTAAATTCTATATCAGAACATGTATTTGACATTTTTATAGTATACAAATCACTTAAATTTTGTTAGGTAAAGCTGAAATTTAAAAAAAAAAATTAATTTATTAGGTTTATGTATAGTTTTATTTCTAAATACCAATAGAAAGCAGTGTGAGTATTAATTTATAATAAAGCGATAAAATATTTATTCCAATAAAAATTCATCCCACACAAGTGATTTGTATACTAGATAAATTTGATGTTGTTTTTTTAATTTATTTTTAGTTTAGACTTGTCTTGGAAATGTGTTTTTTTAAAGTTATTGATTTATTTCTTATCCAACTTCTCTTCGAAACCACAGATTCTATTGTTTTTTTTGTGTGACATGCATTCTAATTTCAGGTTTGAATCTGGATGTCTTTTTCTTTAAAACATTACCAGCTGACTTCTTATGTTCTTATTAATGTTTTTAAATATGAATAGTCCCTCAATTTTATTGAGTGATCTTTTAAAAATTGTGTTCAAATACTGTGTATTTACTGCTCTTAACACTTATTTCTTTAATTAGTAATCATGTATCTTGCAAATCTACTGATACTAACCGTGGAAGAACGCCCCAAATAGTATTTAGGGTAAACCAAAATTGAAATTAAGCTTATTAAATTTGAGCTCTGTTAAAATGAGGACTGCCATATTTAAAAACTGATTTCAAGAAGTTTGTTTAAAGTCTATCCAAATTCACTTTGTATCTATTTTTTATATGTAAAGACTGTTTTATACTATACTATTTTTCGTTTAAGAAAATCGTATACGTTTTTTAATACAAAAATTTCGTTCAAGAATTTAGCATGGAAAATATGAACCATTTACATTGTACTATTTTTTGGTATGAAAACTCCAATATATTTTGGTTACTTTTTAGTAACTTTTATCATATTTTGTTGGCACCTTGAGTAACCATGTCAAATGTTCTATTTGATCACAGAACAGAATATCGATATTCCGGCATTCTGATATATCGATATTTTAAGGGCGAGAAGCTTTTTTTTTTTTTAGGTCACCAGTCTCTTTTCACTTTTTTACCGACTTTTTTAGCTTCGCGCCGCTTTTATATCGAAATTTCGATATATCGATATTCCTATATATCGATATGTCGATATTCCTATATATCGATATGTCGATATTCCGATATATCGATATAATTTCGATATCGAAATTTGGATATCGCCCACCCCTACCATTCTACATATTTATTCCTACAAAACAAATTGTGAGGGATAACGGTAATAAGTAGTATTTAACATTGTTTGATTGTTTCAGTTAACCTAACCCACAAATGACATGCGGTCAGATATAGTTACAGTAGAATACGCATGCGCCCATGCTAAAATTTGACGCATTTAGGGCAGGTAGTGATTCGTACGAATTTTTCATTCAAGATTTTTAATTTCTGATTGCCACCGTACTAGAAAATCATATACGATTTTCTTAAACGAAAAAATAGTACAGTATAAAACAGACTTAATAATGGAAAATGTTGAACATTTGCAGTTTAAAAATATATCTTTTTATAGTTATGACTTAACAACAAAGTTTTGATTTGACATCATGAGCTCATTGTGTTGTAAAACTTTGTGATTTTTCATTGGTTAGTTAACTTTTTAAATTTTTATTTTTTTTATTGGTAATGTTTTAAATGAAAAGTGTGGATGGCACTGGCAACAGTGTAAGTGGTTTTTGTTAATAATAATCTACTACATTTCTCCACAGAAAAATAAGACGTTCCAGAGACATCAAGTGTTAGTGTTAATGTGCAGGTTAGTGGTGCGTAGTTAGTGGCACGCGCCCGCTCAGGGGGCGAGAGCTCGCCCCCAAGCTTGCGTTTACTAGTTGTGACATGGCGCTTGTCCTCTGTTGCAGCAAATGGCTAGTCAGAGGACACAGGTCCAGCGACAGCAGGCTCTCGCCCTTATGTGCAGGTTAGCACACATCAAATACTGTATCGCAATGCTCACGCAGCAATCAGGTTTTTATATCTTCCCTTTCGTTTGTGCAAGAATGGTGATTGTATGGAGCAGTGCGGTATGGTGTTTTTCAACTTTAAATACAAACTAAAATGCATGTCCATTTAATATTCAATATGATGTTAAATGCTAGCGTAGAGGTTGTTGAGGCCTTTGTCTCCAACTTGTGATTATTGGCTGATAAGATCTGATTTATAACGACTAAACTGTTTGTACATTAAATTGTTTTTGAATGGATACATTTTTAATTTTAATAATTTTAAAGTACACCTTTATGTTACAACTTTGCACTGGTACATTTGCTATAGGTTCTATGATACAATTTTAGTAAAATATTTGCCGGCTTTATTGATTTTGATGTTTCATCAAAATTTGTGAACAGTTGTAAAATATTTTGACAGTGTTACTTTCATCTTTAATTCTGTACCAGTTAACTTCTTTGTATGTACACCGGTTGATTTAAGTTTTTAAAAATGTCAGCTTAACTGAGTAGTTTTGGAATTTGATGTAGGTATGTGTGTACAAGCAGTTATTGTCATTATTAAATGTTACATGCATTTTGTTTTAAACGATTTAATAAATTTTCATTGGATGGCTTACTGGTACATTTAGGGTGTACGTGGGAAGCATCAGTTTCGAGTTGAAAGAAGACACCATTCGTCAGGCATTTCTACCATTTGGACCTATCAAATCAATAAATATGTCTTGGGATCCGGTCACCCAAAAACATAAAGGTTTTGCATTTGTGGAATATGAAATTCCAGAAGCGGCCCAGTTGGCACTAGAACAAATGAATGGTGTCATGATTGGAGGACGTAATATCAAAGTTGTTGGACGACCAAGTAATATGCCTCAGGCACAGACTGTTATAGATGAAATACAAGAAGAAGCAAAGAGTTATAATCGAATTTATGTGGCTTCTATTCATCCAGATCTAACAGAAGATGACATTAAGAGGTTTGTAAATACTTTTAAATTATGAATAAAAGATTTTTTTTTCCAACTTAAATTTTAACTATTTAATGTCTGTGTTAAAGTTCGATAGTTTGATTTGAATAGAAACAAATTTAATGCAAATTACTCAATAAACTGCAAATAACACTTAGACTTTTGCAATGCTGTTATGAAGTCAGTTTTTTTTTTTTTTACTAAATCTAAGTATGGAACCAGATAATTAAACAAATAATCTGAAACTACACATACACACACAATGAATCGTATTGCTTAATGGAAATTTTAACTATCTAAATTCTATAATGCTTAAAAAAGCATGCATCTGCTGTGATGTTTTTTTTTTTTTTAGATACTTAAGAAAATTTTATTTGTAGCTGTTAAATTTTTTTCTAACGCATTTTCTAAAATAGCTGCAGCAAATTGAATGTAACAGATTTATATTTTCAGTGTATTTGAGGCATTTGGCCCCATCATTTACTGTAAACTTGCACAGGGGAGTTCGGCACATAAACACAAAGGCTATGGATTTATAGAATATGAAACTGCGCAGGCAGCCAATGAGGCAATAGCTAGCATGAATTTGTTTGATTTAGGAGGTCAATATCTTAGAGTGGGAAGAGCCATTACACCACCCAATGCACTTATGGGCCCATCATCAGGGTCTAGTGTCATGCCTACAGCCGCAGCGGTAGCTGCTGCTGCAGCAACAGCCAAAATTCAAGCAATGGATGCAGTTGCTAGTAACGCTGTTGCTCTTGGTTTATCGAAATTAAGTCAAGCTCCCTCGATACCAGTAGTACCTGTTGTACCACCAGTTTTGTCTGTTCCACCAACGTTACCTTCAGGAGTTCCTGGTACAGTGTTACCACCGCCCGGTGTAGCAATTCCACAATTACCACCTCAGACAACATTATCTCAAACACCTATTGTAACTCCTTTAATTAGTACGATTCCGCAGGCCTCTATTTTACCACCTACTGTAATAACACCAACTCTGGGTAACCCAATGCCAGTAAGTAACGCTGCTCAAGAAGCCATGAAGAAGGCGCAAGAAGCTCAGATGAAACAACAAGAAGAGCTGCAAAAAAAATTGCTTGATCAAAACGAACCACAAACTTTACAACAACAAGAAAACATGTCCATCAAAGGTCAAAATGCACGACACTTGGTTATGCAGAAATTAATGAGAAAAGTCGATTCAAAAGTTGTTATATTGCGGAATATGATTGGTCCTGAAGATGTAGATGAAACGCTTCAAGAAGAAATACAAGAAGAATGTAGTAAATTTGGAGTTGTTGAAAGAGTTATAATCTACAACGAGAAGCAATCAGAAGATGATGACAATGCTGAAGTGATAGTTAAAATATACGTAGAATTTACACATACAAATGGTATAAATAAGTTTTTTATTTTATTTAAATTTATTATTGATTCAAATTTTATTTTTTAGAGGCAGAAAAAGCTAGAGATGCTTTAAATGGTAGATATTTCGGTGGCCGAATGGTACAGGCAGCTCTTTATGACCAAACATTATTTGATCACAGTGATCTCTCAGGTTGAAAATCTTATAATTAATTTCCTATTGTATTAAAACTTAATTTGACAGCTCCATAACTTGCAGTTTTTATAATTTACGGTGTATCATGTTATTGTCCACTTAATTAGGGATCGTTTTCCTGCTGTTTTTATCTTTTATTGTTCACAATCATCTTTGATTAAAACGTCATCATCAAAATTTCTGCTGTATTGATACAAACATGTCTTCAGCTGTATTGAGACTATTTTAACTGCACCTTTATTTGTACAAACAATTGTTATTACAAATTTATATTAAGTTTCATATACTTCGCAATATATTGTACATAAATATGATTGCTGTAATTTTTAAATATAATTTTAAATTATATTTGTGTGGTTTTAATAATCAATTTTGTGATGGTAGATATTTGAGATTGTCACACATGGAGTACATTTACTTGCATACTGTAGTGCCGAATTTACCGTGACCATACTGTGACTTGTACATACGCTGTTAATTGTCAAGTTTGACATTAGTCTACTTTGACATTTCTAGACAAGTGAGCTTTTTAAGGGCTCACTTTGAATCTAGATCGGTTTGACGTAAGCTTACTTTGATCATTAAAAAAAAAAAACTGCTAAAAGACCCACTTACTATAGTCGCGTTCAGGATGCTTTTCCCAGAGCAGAGTGGAGTGGATCGGCGCAGAGTAAGAGCGTAATCACGTGGTCTCTAGAGCCTCCAAGGGTAAACTCGAGCGTTCGGAGCGTTGGCGCTAATTTTTCAAATTTAAATAAAGATAACCTCATTATTTTGTTATACACCGGTCTAATCATGGGTCTCCTTTAAAATGTTTACCACAGGTCAAACAAACAAAAGGTTCTGGTGCTACGAATTTCTAGATTATTTAAACTTATTTGATAATAAAGTTGATTATAATAGGTTGTTTATTTGGAGAGAAGTTTCTAAGAAAAGGATTGAAATATAACTATTTAAAGGAGTTAAAATTTTTATTTATTTAGTTAGTTGCTACTACTCAACAGTTAAAGTGTGCTTATTTTCTACATTATAAATTCTTGTGGTCAAAGACCGTTTTATATGTTCGCATAAGCCCTTTGATTTTGATTGGCACTGAATATCACTGAAGTCTTTGTTTAATTTGATCTTAAAGTTGCTGGAAACTTTTTTCCAAAAAGGCTTTTTATAACCACTGTTGAACTCTTCACTTTTTCAATTAAAAACAAAATTGTCTTGTGTGACCACAATTTATCCAGGCTTTCTGTTGGTACATTTTCTTTTGTTTCAATGTTTAATTGTGAAAGAATTTATGGGGTTGATGGAAAATATTCCAGTGTATTTTCTGCAACAGCATTAATACCGCTGTATAAACTTTTATTTAAAATAATGTAATATATACGATACCTTCAATGTTCAATAATAATATTGAAGAATTTTCTTTCTTATGTGGAATTTCCTCCTTTATCTAAAACCATAGCATATTTTTCGGAATTAAAACATTTTGTATCACTTGCCGAACACAACAGAGTAGAGGGTGGACTATTTTCGATGCCCATACAGGGTATCTCTGTTATTATCAGAGATAGAAAAAAACTAAGTACGTAGTCTCGATTTACTTTTTCGAGACAAATTCATTGCCGTAAACAGATTTTTGATATCTTTTTTAATTTTCGAAGGAAGGAATTTTAGAAGGAAAATGGAAGAGATTCAAAGAAACAATACTAAAGGCCGCAAAGGAAAGCTGTGGCACATCGAAAGTAACGAACAAAGACATAAAAAGAACAGAATGGTGGTCCAAAGAATTACAAAATATTATTAGAGAGAAAAAAGAGATGTGGAGAAAATATCTCACGACAAAAACAATAGCAGACTACGAGAAATACAAAGAAAAGAGGAAAGAAGTGAAAGAAGCAGTAAAAGAAGCAAAAAAAGAATCATGGAGAAAATTTGGACAAAGCATGAATGACAACTTTAGGGATAACCAAAAACTGTTTTATGGCATATTAAAACAATTAAGACAAAAAAAAGAGTTTAACATGAATAATATAAAAGATAAAGATGGAACGATAATTACAGAGGAGGATAAGATATTAGAGAGATGGAGGCAACATTTTATGGAACTAACAGAAGCAAACGAAAACCACAAAAAAATAAACGAAGAGGTAGAAAGCGAACACCAAGAAATGGCACCAATCACAAAAGAAGAACTGGAAGAAGCAATAATAAAGATAAAACTAGGCAAAGCTCCAGGTATCGATAATATTACTCCAGAAATGATCAAATCCTTGGAAGAAGCAGGAAAAGAAGCCCTGAGAAGCATAATAAACGAAATTATTAAAACAAGAAAAATGCCAAAGGAATGGAACATGGGAATTATTTTACCACTCTTCAAGAAAGGGGATAAAAGGAACTGCGCAAACTATAGAGGCATAACACTAATAAGTATACCAGCAAAAATACTAGCCAGAATAATAGAAGGCAAAATAAAGGAAAAATTAGAAAATACGTTAGAAGAAACACAATATGGTTTTAGAAGGGGAAGAAGCACGCAAGATCCAATTTTTATATTACGACAAACGATAGAAAAAGCAATGATGAAAAACAAGGAAATACATATATGTTTTATTGATCTGGAGAAAGCGTTCGACAGAATACAAAGGAAGGATGTGTGGAAAAGCCTAAAAACCAAAGGTATAGACGGGGGAACTATAGACACACTAAAAATAATGTATGAAAAAACGCTAAACGTGGTAGGAAAACGTACGAAGCAAGGACGCAGGGAAAAAATAAAAGGGGCCGACCAAGAAAAACTTGGAAAGAAGGAGTAAAGAAGGCAGCGCAAGAAAAAGGTATTAAATGGGAGGACGTAAAGGAGCTGTCTCAAAACAGAGTGGGGTGGAAAAGAATAGTTAGCAAGAAATAAAGTTAACATAATAGTGAAGCTCACATTAAATATTATGTTAAATGTACTTTTATCGAACTTGTGTTTAGTTTTTATCTTAAATTGGTTTAGTAAATTAATGTAGTCTTACACCTAACGGTAGAAAGACAAATGACTAAATAAAAAAAAATAAATAAAGTATAGCCAAAAACTGATTTTTGGCAATTTTCAAAAATGTTAAATATCTCGTTTAAACGAAAAGATAGAAAAAAACTTTAAAGACGTTTTTGGCACGATTTTTTGTGCTTAATTAAATAGCGATGTTTAATTGTTTTTTACTCATATCAATGCCGATATATTACACCTAACTTTCTTATTTTAAATGGCAACGATAAGCAAATTATATATTTTTGAAAAGCGCAAAAAATAAGCTTTCGATTCATGTCAAAGCCAACTATGGTTGCTATTTAAAATAAGAAAGTTAGGTGTAATATATCAATATTTGTATGAGTAAAAAAAAATTGAACATCGCCATCTTATTAAGGACCAAAAACCATGCAAAAAATGTTTTAAAAGTTTTTTTGTATCTTCTTGTTTAAGCGAGATATTTAACATTTTTGAAAAGAGCCAAAAATGGTGTTGGCTATATTTCGAGTATTAAAAAAGACATCAAAAATGTTAAATATCTCGCTTAAACGAAAAGATAAAGAAAAACTTTAAAGACATTTTTGGCTTGATTTTTTGTGCTTAATAAGATAGCGATGTTCAATTATTTTTTACTCATATCAATACCGATATACGAGGGGGGACCCAAAAATAATCGGAATTATTTTCTGAAGGGCGAGCCCCTTTTAGTTCGTGCTAGGAGAATATTCTAGAAACCCTTCTGCATCAGCGTGCCTACTGGCGTTGCTGCGTTCGGCTTCAGTGAACTTTTTTCGAAGACTCTTTCAACGCATCTGTCTATTTTGTGATGGCTGATTTACAAAAACTTGCGGCAGTGAAATTTGGCTGCTTCGTTTCGGGGTCGTAACCATAGCACCAAGATTCGTCTTCAATCATGATTTGGGGGGGGGATCTGGTTAGGTCAGCCTTCAACTGCTCCTTCATGGCACGGCACGCGATTGTCTCTGTGTTGAGATGTGATCAAGCGAGGCACAAATTTTGCTGCAACTCGTTTCATACCCAAATCTTCCGATAAAATTCGCCGATAGGAACTCCACGACACTCCAGTCAACGTCACAAGTTCATAAATGGTCCGACGACGGTCTTCCAACATGGCTAGACGAATTCGTATCACATTTTCTTCAGTTGGTCAAAGGACGCCAGGGCCGAGGTTGATCGTCAGTCGACATTTCGCCTTGTTTAAAACGGAAAAACCATTTTTAAACTTGCGAGCAACTTCTTTGTAAGTTGTCTGTAGCATAACAATTGTTTCCTTTTTATTTTCCATAGCAGGAAACAAAATGTCACTGCCGCAAGTTCTTGTAAATCAGCCATCACAAAATAGCCAAATGCGTTGAAAGAGTCTTCGAAAAAAATTCACTGAAGCCGAACGCAGCAACACACAGCAACGCCAGTAGGCACGCTGATGCAGAAGGGTTTCTAGAATATTCTCCTACCACGAGAAGCTCGAACTTAAAGGGGCTCGCCCTTCAGAAAATAATTCCGGTTATTTTTGGGTCCCCCCTCGTATTACACCTAACTTTCTTATTTTAAATGGCAAAGTAATCATTGGGATATTGTATAATGAGAGGTGCGTTCGGGACGGCAGCTCTTTTTACTCTATTTGCACTTTTCTGCTCCACAGCGTTCGGGACGCGACAGTGGTAGAAAAAAGAGCAGCTCCAAAGCGCGTTCGGGACAGAAAGATTGGGATAAATGGAGCTTATCTATTTACACCGTCGAGAGCTGGGGGAAAGCGGAGCAGACATGCGCATTACGGAATGTTTACGTTTGTTTGAATTCTTTGAAATTGGAATTACTAGAATAAGGGTAAGCTAAACATCCTGGCGTCGTTTAACAAGTAGTTGCGAAGTTATAATATGTAAAAGTGTACTCTGAGTTGTGTTCGGCAAGTGATACAAAATGTTTTAATTCCGAAAAATATGCTATGGTTTTAGATGAAGGAGGAAATCCCACATAAGTAAGAAAATTCATCAATATTATTATTGAACATTGAAGGTATATATTACATTATTTTAAATAAAAGCTCATAAAGCGGTATTAATGTTGTTGCAGAAAATACTCTGGCATATTTTCCATCAACCCCATAAATTCTTTCACAATTAAACATTGAAACATATACACTACATGCTACATGATAACACAACCACAGTGCACATATCTCAGACGTACAATTATACTGTCTCTCCTAACACATATGAAAGTATATTTCTATCTCGCTTCATGGACCCGCCGAGTAAATCGTCATTACGTGCAAAATTTGAACTGAAGCGTTTATGCACATCAAAAATCCTTGTATAGCTCGTCAAACAGCTCATTTTTACATAATATTAGCATTAATGTAGCAACTGTAGTTAAATTTACAATAAATTGTTTTGTCGGCTGAAACCTTGCTAGTATCCAGCTCTTACAGCCTGTTTCGGCCAAATGTCGACAACGATTCGGCGTTACCGTAATTCCAAACCGGTTCGAGCTACAGACTAACATGTAGGTGTCGTCGAGAGGAATATTACAGTACGACGTTTTGAACTTTTTGGACCATCTTTAGGTTAAAAATTAACTTAATTTATAATTGCAATTCACCATTGGGATGCTACTTTTAAGCGAAGTTACATTTTACAACGTTTTGGATAAGGTTTACTCACCTTCAGGGCTACAAATTCGTGTATCGAGAACGTTAGCTGTAGATGTTTTAAAACAGCATCTACGGCTAAAAACGCATTCACCGGTAGTGCGGTAGTTCGCACTTATTGTTGGATACGATTTAATTAAACATGAATGCAACATGCAACTGCATAGTGGAGAGTTTGCTAAAACCGTCATAGCTTTCAAATTTTTTATGTCAGTCTGTAAAATAAAAGTCTTTTTTATGTTAATAAGCTGCAGAGCTCGAGTATCTTAATTTTATTTTTTTATTTTTCAAATTATTAGTTACAATTTTGTTTAGCTTTGTTAAAAATATGAGAGTTTCTCTCGCAGTTATGTAAATCACAAATTATAACAGATTAGTAATAAATTGCATATTTTTTTAAAATTAAAACTTTTTCTGATTATTACAAGTTATTAGTAATGCAAGTTTATACAGTAAATTCTCTATAAATGCAACTTCTATGTGCATCATACTCTATAAATGCATTACTCCATATATGCAAAAACATTCTATAAACGCAACTTTCAAAAATCAAGCTACCCGTAGTAAAAACTGTCAGTGTCACAGTCAATCAATCAATCATGAAGAAAGTTAATTTAACGATTAAGGATAAGTGTGAAATTTTAAATAAACTTGAAAATACTAAAGTGAAAGACATTTTTTTTACCTAATGCAACACCCTGTATAATAGAAAGATTTTAAAAATATTTTTAAAAAATGGTTTCCTTTACTCTATAAATGCATCTTTTTTCTATAAATGCATTTTTTAAAAAACATTTGAATCTAACAATGTTGCATTTAGAGAGAATTTACTGTAATAATACGTTGTCATGATAATTTACGGGATTTAAGTATCTATATGTGCGTGATGAAAATTTAAGTACATTTTTAAGGAAAAACAAAATTTTTGATAGCATCCCTTATGCCGAATTTACATTGGTATAGTAGCTAAAGCAAGTTACTAAATCAAGTAGCTAAAGCAAGTCACTAATCAAGTAGCAAAACTTGTCAAAATTTTGGTTTAGTGAGTGTTTACACAATATATACGTGGTCTACACCCAATTTAAGGAAATTGTTTAGTATTTGACAATAAATGAAGTATAGTCTTCAAGTAAATAGTAATGATTTCTATTTACTTTACTCAAAAAGTCACTGAATTGTTTACTTGCGCAAGTACTAAACAAAACTGTCTACACGGTGCAAGTAGCTAAATTTAGTTACTTGCATTAGCTACTATACCAATGTAAATTATGCCTAATTTACATTGGTATAGTAGCTTATGCAAGTAACTAAAGCAAGTAGCTAAAGCAAGTTACTAAATCAAGTAGCTAAATTATGCGTCTACACACAATTTAGTGAAGTTGTTTAGTAAACTGACAGAAATGGACTATCGTGCGATAGTCCGCTTATCAGTCAAAACATGTATTGAAAATTTGAGCGAAGAATTATTGGAAATGGTACGGGGTGATAAGAAAAATTTAATTGTGGTATCTTCACCCCAACGTACTAGTGCCATATTTTTTCTTTTTACACTTTTTACACACGTTAAGCGCACTTGACAGTGACGTTTAAAAAGGAAGCGCAGGTCAGGTCACTTGCGCAAGTAAATAGAAATTACTAATCACTAAATTGTTTACTTGCGCAAGTACTAAACAAAAGTGTCTACACGTTGCAAGTAGCTAAATTTAGCTACTTGATTTAGTTACTTGCATTAGCTACTATACCAATGTAAATTCGGCATTAGGCATTACACTAAAACCCACCGCACGCCACTGGAGATGCTAACGGCGTTCCACAAGGCCACAACTACAGATCAGCATGAGACATTGAGACAATAATGACGCGTCTCACGGCCCAGTGGGCCAAAACTATTGGTTTTTTGACAAAAAGTCAATTTTTTTAAATGAAACTATGGTGGTACAAGCGGTTATTTAAATGAAGCATCTTCTAACCAATTCATCGATACCAATAAGTTGTATTTTTATTAAGTCTGCTTCAAAAAGCCACTTTTAAAAATGTTTTATCCGAACGATTATTTCTGTTGGGCAAAATTACAAAACAAAAGATGGGAAGCAAATAAATAGCTATTTTTACGTATGGAGTCGACTAAGGACATTTTATAATTTTTTTCAGGACACGCTAACGGGCTAACGCGTCTCATGACACTTAGGCCCGCTGCACACGTACGTTTTTCTGCAGTGCGTTGGACGTGCGGCAGCCGCACGTTGCCGAAGTTGCTTTGATGCACACGTACGTTTTCTAACCGCAATTGTGATTCATTCAGGCATGGGAGGCATCTCTTCTGTTTTGGGGAACAGCCCAGCGCTACAGTGTGCTTTTCGCATCAGAAGTGGAAGTGTATCGTAGAAAACGGGTAACATTCGCATACCTTGTATATAAACATTTAGTTTCAAAAAATAAAAGGCGTTATTGGGTGCATCCATTCACCGATCTAAGACTTGCAAGGGGAGAGTTTGTAAGATCTTTTGTCGATTTGAGAGAAAATCAGGACAAATTTTAATAAGCATATTTTACGGAAAGACATTAAAATAAATGAGAGTTATCTTCGTGATGTGGAGGCTGACAATGTATTTTTTAATTATTATTTCAAAATCTGCATTCTAATAGAAAACTATTGTTCATGCAATTGATCAAATCGTATGTTAGACATGATCTAAATTTAATTTTAAATAATTGCATTGTCGAAACTGCAGATTCGCCTAAGAACAACCAAAATAGATTTAATCTGTAACACCGATTTTTTTTATACATTTAAATTTAAAACTTAAGTAGCAACTTAGCAACATCATTTTTTAATTCTATAATTTCTTATTCTAAACTTCCTACTTTTGCTTCTATTAATTTACTTTTTGTATTCAAAGCAGTAATGTCAACATCGTGTAATGCTGTAATGGATTTTCAAAGTAAAATAAAATCGAGTGAAAAATGTGAAATTTGTAAAATCGTTCATTAAATTAATCAGCTAACTTCATAATATATTTAACGTATAATTTTGAATGTAATAAAATTGTTTAGTCGGAAATATTTTTAACATTATGGGAAAACAGCCATAGCATTTTTCCAAGTGTGATATACAAATAGTTAATTTACCTTTAAATACTTGTATTAATGGAACAAATTATTTATACTTTTTTTCCAGCTTGCAGTTCAATATTTAACGAATAAAATTGTATAAAATAAAAAATAAATATTGAACAAGTGTAAACGGTTTAAAAACAGTTTGTTTGCTTCTGTCGGTCACAGGCGTTTCACGCGTGCGCATATGAAACGCATTTTTTTAGTTGCTATTCAGTATTCTAAAGTGGTTGAATATTGGCTGATATTTAGTATTCAGTATTTGAATCCTTTTTTTGTCGGTATTCAGTATTTAAATACTTTTTCGGTATTCATACTCACCTCTGGTTGCGAATATACTTAATTTTGATGACAACGTTACTTTGATGTTTCGACAAATAGTTAAATATTATTCAACATATTATCCGATTTTTACTAATAGGAAGTTCTTTTAATAAGAGAAATGAAGTGTGCATGTAAAGTTCATGTGTCACCTGTAGGAAATTCGCAAATGAAATCATTATTAACTAAATTGTTATTATGTACATCAGCTCTTGCTAAAATGAAACGTTTTCCATCCCAGTATGTAATTTAAATATATCTATCGTGGTATTTTTGCGGCAAACTGCTGCACGTGTGCACTGCGCCATATACTACAATGTACTATAGAAACGTCCGGCAACCGCAAGTTTCCTTGGGGATCTGCGGCACCAACTGCAAGCAACTTGGACGTGCGGCAGCCGTGCGTCGACGGATGCACGTGTGCAGCACGCAATATGTTTTCTAGTACTTTGCGCCGCAACTGCGGCACCGCACTGCAGAAAAACGTACGTGTGCAGCGAGCCTTAACGTGTTAAACAACGATTTTAATAGCAAAAAATTCTAAATGTAGTCGGTAAAAAAAATAAAAAACAATAATATACAAAATACATTTAGGAAAAGGTTATTGCTTACCAAATGAACAAATTTAACGAAAACTATGTTACATTAATATTTAAAATATTTTTATTTTTGCTTGGTTGATTGGTGTTGAATTTAAACATAAAACCAATAATAAACCTCAAAATTTTCGTAGCACTGTGCAAACCCTCACTTCTTTGAAGTTCATCGAGGTCTTCTATAAATTGTCAACAGATTCTTTGTCATTCGCTGTTGTACATTATTTTTTTGTGACCCAATGTATTCTGACATAGCTTCAACATGTGACATGGATCCTAAATGCATACACTGTCTCTTGTGATAGGATGACAAACCCACGGTTTAAAATCAACCGGGCCATAGTTTGCGCCCAAAGCAGTACACATTGAAATCATGTAATAGTTGAAGGCATATATTTAACAAGTTGGCTTTCTCTGAAGCATTTAAGTTTCTAATTAAAAAGTATCTCCAATGGTATCTTCCAATTGCCGTTCAAAGCTACGGCCATGAAAACTAAAGCATTGTTTGCTTCAGTTTCGTTTTCCAAATTTGTTCCGCAATCAACAAATCCATTGAACTGTTCTCCATCCCATTTGATTAGTTGTCGAATGCTCATTTCGTCTATGATGACGTTGACAAAGACTGGTTTATCTGCTGTAAACTTGTTTTTCAGAGAATGGAAAGATTCTTTGGTGAATCCAGGTTTCCCATCAATGACTCCATGCAATTTCTGAATGGTTCCAGGATGTGGAAATAGATTGTTGAAGTGCTTGCGCACGTAATTGTAGGCTTTCGTTGAATAGAAATGCAAATGCTCGGATATCTGCACAAAATTTGACATTTTTACTCTTTAGCTGACGTTCAACGATGTATTTTACTGAGTCAGATACATAGACATCAGATAAATAGAAATTACACACATTAAATATTTATATCTATAACACATTCAGATTAAAAGAATTGAAAAGGAATTCAGCATTCTATAGAAATCATTACTCGGAAAACCGAAGAAATCTGTTAATAGAAAATATAATAATAAATGTTAATAAAAAAGCATGATATCGAGCATCTTGCAACACTTACATGGCCTGGCTTGGCTGTTCTCATTATTTATGGAGAAAATGTTGCTATAAATTATATTTTTGTTTATTAACAGAATGTTTTAAAGTATTCAAGTGTTTACCGTCATTGCTCTTGAAACTTCTTCAGATAGCAATTTGTTTTCGTATAAATGCCGAAGAAGGGTTTTAAATGAGTCAATCTGATCCTTCAATCGTTTTTTCTGTACCTTCAAAACTTTAACTTTCCTCCTTTGAGCTTTAACTTCTTCAATGACTAGCTCCAGGTTTCGTTTTGCCTTTTGAGGAGAAGAAAAATGTTCAACTTTCAAGTCACCTACATAACGCGGGTTTTTTATGGCCTGTATATCCCTTTGCGAATTTGTTGTTTCTGAAATCAAAAACAAAATAATAAATGTGGATTCCAAGGTATGTGGGAGGCTATCAATCAACCAAACAAACAGCTTAAAAAATAAACAATACATATCAGTAAAAATAGCACCTTCTGCATCATTTGGATCTTGATTTGGTATTTTGGCATCTACTGTAGAAATCGACCCAAAATACGTATTTGATGGTGCTGCAATTGCTGTAGCAAGCAATTTACGAGAAGACTTTGTTGTTTCTGAAATCAGAAACAAAATAATAAATGTGGATTCCAAGGCATGTGGGAGGCTATCAATCAACCAAACAATAAACAGCAAACAATCAACAATACATACCAGTAAAAATAGCACCTTCAGCGTCATTTGAATCTTGATTTGGTATTTTGACATCTACTGTAGAAATAGGCCCAAAATACTTATTTGATGGTGCTGGAGTCGCTGTAACAAGCAATTTACGAGAAGACCAGGACAATTGGTCATAATCTTTTAAGGTAAAATGCTTGGAACACACACGTGAATATGGCTTAAGATCAGTATTCTTCATATAACATGCTCTTAGCCAATTCGCACGACGTTCTCTGTTTATGGGAAATCTAGAACACATTTACCTAAGAATTAAATCACAAGCAGGAATAACAGCACTACTGTAGTATCATTTAACCTCAAAACTTACCGATGGAACGACAATGTACTATCCTGCCTTTCAGTAGCATTGCAAACCAAACATTTCTTGACCATTTTGGTTTTCCAAGACTTGTATGATTTAAAAATCTATAAATATTCAAAAATTCGGGAATCGCGTCACTCGCTAGAATAGGCACAGAACCACTGAGAACCACCACAGAACAAATGCCTGTGGAATAGGCCACGAATTGGCTAGGTATTGGAAGTACGTTACAGTTCTTATTACGGTTTTGCTACCATGACAACGGGCCCGGGTCCAAAATATGGATAGTATATATTGGGCCCATATAATATAGAAAGAGATAGGTTTGAAAAGCCACGTTGGGTATATCGGCAACATTGTCTTAAGTACCCCATATATTTGAATTAAGAAAAAAACAATTAATTTAAATAGGTTATAGCTAACTAAACCTTATTCCATTAAAAAAAAAACAACTTTGTGTCATAACTTTTTATCAGCAAGTTAAAAAAAATTTATTTCGTACTTTTTATATAAAAATAATCTTCATATTATACTTTTTCGATATTTACAACAATTACAGAAATATGACAAAAAAAACAGTTTTTTTGGTAATAATTCAAAACTCGAATTGATAAAATATTTTTGAAAACGGTTCTGAAATTTCCTCAAGAAACTGTACATTTTTGATAATTTAACCGTTTCCCTATCCTTAATATTAAGCGAAATACCTAGGTATCCAATTTAGACCAACCTGTAATGTGATAAATATCAAACCGAAATATTGGATATCAGAACAACTCTGCAAGTTATTCATCTCAATTTATTACAATTTTATATTATTTACGTATACAGGGTGTTTCACTTTTCCATGGGACACTATTGCTATCTCCGTAAATAATGAAAATACAAGGTCGGTTAAATGGGACAAAAGTTATCTTTTTAGGAGTGTATTTTAAACAAGATTTTGTTTTGTTTAAAAATTCCATGGCTTGCGATATGACGAAAATACCGAAATCAATCAAAGTTTTTAAACTTAAATATCTCCGCTATTGTTGCGAATACACAAAAACGCCAAAGGAAAAATGTTTTGTAAATTTTGTTTGCTATAAGATGGCAATAGTCAGATTTTTATTTATAAACTACCGTGGGAGATATTTGACAAAACAACTTTTTTAAATGGCAGTCGTAGTAGGTGATGACTTAGATTTAAAGATTATTTTTTTGTGTTTACAATAATATAATACTGACGAGGCAAAATTTTCAAACAATGGATTGATAAATAGAAAAAATCATATTTACTGGGCGAAGCAAAATCCACACCTAACGGTTAAAAGACGTGATCAACATGTTTTTAGTATCAATGTTTGGTGTGCCATTCTTGGTATGAAAATACTTGGTCCTTATTTTTATGGGGAAAATCTAAATTCAGAGCGCTATTTTTACAAAATGAGTTAGAAGAAATTATGGACGATCTTCCGTTGAACATGATACAAAATTTAAAATATTTTCAGCATGATGTAGCACCTGCTCACAATGCACAAATTGTATCAAATTATTTATTAGAAAGATTTTCTATCTGGTAGGTAACAGAGGTGTCCTATTGCTTGGCCTCCTAGGTCTCCGGACCTAACACATCTGGATTTTTTTGTGGGGAACTATTAAAGATAAAGTTTACAAGGAAAAGCCACGTGTGTTGAAGATTTAAAAATCAAGATAAGGGTATCTGTAGCAGAAATCAGACATAATTTATACACAGCTTATTACAGCTCGGGCACTCTCAGGCGGCACCTATGATCTTGTCGGTTTGGATCCACTAGCGCTATTTCACTCGCACTGAGCGAAAAAGTCGGGGCCGGACTCAAAATATTTGTATATTATCCCAAGGGAGCGATAACAGCGCAGTATTAAAAACTGATATCCACGTAACAGATTTAACTGTAGAATGATTTCAATAACACCTCTGTGTTGTTTTCACCTCAAAGGCGGGGCTAAGTAGTGGCGCGTGTGGATCGGCGCAAACCGTTCTTGCAAAGAGAGCGCCCTAGCTGTAATAAGCTGTGATTTATATATGTACATGTAATATGTAATAAAATGTAAACATAATTAGCAAATCGCTAAATAAATTACATTATTATTATTATTATACTTTATTTAAAGTGCAAGGTGAAACGGTGTGAATTGTGTATCCAAGAAAATTGTGGTCACTTTGAAGCATTAATTTGGTAATTGATATTGATTTTAAGTACAGGTAAAACCTTTCTTACTCGACTAAGCAAGAAGGGGCTTGTAAAAATCTATTTATGGAGAAAAATCAACTTGGGGAGGTTCTGTTAAATATCAAATAGAGTGAAGGATTAAGGCAGGGTTATAAAGATTACTACAGGTTACTACGGCAATGTTATTGGAATTCTTACAGTTCGTTTGCAGCGATTTCAACGAACCTTTTAATAAGAATAAAACATCTACCGAATATCATTCCTCCACATTTATCCAAATTTGAGAAATAAAATAAAAACCTAATTTTACCGCTCCCCTTTAGGGGGGTGTTACTCTGAAAGGAGACGTCTAAGGAAAAAATTTTATATGAAAGACCCCTTTAATTTTCGATAAGGAATCACCTCCCAAATTTTTTTACAATACTTACGAAAGACCCTGTATAGGGCGGACATTGTCATTGAAGACAAAACCCTCGATATTCACCGTTCATTTTCTGAAATATAAGAATAAAGAGAACAGTGGATAAATACTAAAATACTTAAATACATTTTTATTATTATACATCTAAAACTATATCTAATTTATATACCACATTGAAAATATGCAAATATATAATTACAACTGGGGGTGGGTGATATATAGATATAATTTTAATATCGATATGCCGATATATCAATATTTCGTGGTATGGACAACAAAAATAAGGGCGAGAAGCTTTTTTACAAACATTTTTAGCTCCCCGCCCCTTTTATATCAACATTGCGATATATTGATTTATCGATATTTGGATATCGATATCGCCCAAGAATTAGATATCGCCTACTCCTAATTACAACATCAATAATATACATTACACAAAATTTCATGCTTTTATATCACAATTTAAAATAATACGCTCTCCTTTGTCAAAATTCTGGGTGATAATAAAGTAAATGGGAACAGTATACTTTTCACTATAGGACTTTTCTGTAAGTGTGCCAATAGCATGTAATTTTAAAAAAATATTTTTATCATTTACACCCAATTCTTAATTTACATGGTAGATTGGTTCCAGAAAAAACGGTGTAAAAAAACAGTGCATATAAAAAAATTAAAGAATGGTTTCAGATGTGAAAACCAGATACGAACAATAAGTTATTTTTGAACAAAACATTGAGACCATTGAATAAAACTATTTAATTTTAATAAAATATATAAATTATATACAAATGTATCTTTCTTAAAAAAAAAAAAAAAGTCTAATAAAACAGAAGTTTGTAAAGGCCAAAATACACCTGCGCATATAAAAAGATAATTATAATTGAAATACCCATTTTAACCAGGGCATGAAACCGTTTTTTTAAACCGGTTAACCGCTATTTTTTGTCCGAAAGTGATTTTTAACCGAAACCGTTATTTTTAAAGGCAAAAAAACGGTAACCTTTAACCTTCGAGCGGGCGCACCTAAAATTATAACATCAGCAGGCGCGCAGGATAAATTTTATCTCGTGCGTTATTTGTATGTATTTTGCTGATTTAAAATATTTTGACGGTTCCGAGGGCCATATTTTTGTTTATTATTTATTGTTGAATAGTTGTGGCATACCTAGGTCATAAGGGCATTAATTTTTTTTATGTAATTTTATATTCTTTTGATTGTGCAAAAATAAAAATTTCAGTTGTCTATGTAATAGGTACGTAGTTTTATTTGCAAAAATAATCAAAATATATTCCAAATTCAATTGTAACATAACATAAATTCATAAACATAAGAATAATAACAAAATAATAAAATCAAAAAGTACCTATTCTCAAAGACTAATAAATTATTATTATTATTATTAATATTATTATTATTATTATTATTATTATATATGGCAAAAACATTGTTTTAGGAATACCTTTGGGTAAGACGGCGCCGGGAACTCTAAAAAAAAAGTTACCGCCAAAAATCTTAAAAAGGTATAAATTTTATCACTGCGCGCTCGCTCGAAGGTTAACCAAAATAATAAAAAACCGGTTTTTTTAACATCTTTCTTTAATTAAAATTACTTTGCAAAAATACAAAATCTATATTAAATGCGATTAATTTACCAAAAGTCATTACTGAATGCTTGAGTGCACATATATTATAAAATTATAAATAGATAATATCTTTTCATACTTTGCATTCGTAATCTAAATAATGTTAAAAACCGGTTAATTTAACCGGTTTTTAATTTAAATCGGTTTTTTACACAAATGATTTTAACAACTGGATTAAAACAAATTTTGTAAATAAGCGCTATTTCAATCATGTTAAATCAAAATAACCGTGTAAAAATAGAATTGATTTGTTTTCTAAACCGTGTTATTTTGAAATCGTGTTAAAAGAGAATTCGATGTATTCGGTATTCGGTAGATAATACACAGGGTGTGTAAAAATTGGCGGAAGCGCTACACTTGGCGATGTTCTTCGTAAAATTCTAAGTCGAAAATCTTGATATAAAAATGTTGTACCATGCTTCCTATTTAAAGAGAAAAAAAAATTGGCAACATTGCATACATTGATTTGCGTTTGGACATTTTTTATCAGCAATTTTTACCTAGGTATTAACAATTTTTGTTCGAACTGAAAGCCTTCAGTTCGTAAACATAGCTGCAAACTTTTGGGTATCGTAAAACACAAACTGGAAATAATTACGAGAAAAACAGAGATGACAGCTAATGACAATGTTGCCATATGTATTATTTTCCTTCAAATCAGTGATTAACATATTTTCAACACCAATTTTTGAAAGGAAGAACACCATATCTAGGAAAAAATACTATTCGAAATTAATTTTTATTCCAAATTGCAGCTTTTTCATTTGCAAGTATTAAATAATAACGCTTATTAAAGGACTAAATGTCAAAACTTTGAGGACCTCTTGCAGACACAGCAAGCATGGTACAACATTTTCGTATTAAGATTTTCGACTTGGAATTTTACGAAGAACATCGCCACGTGTAACGCTTCTGCCAATTTTTACACACCCTGTATAATAAACCTTTATTAAAATGAAAAATTCTGAAAGGTTTTATTTTTAATTTTGTCATAAACGATTATTGTATGGATTGTGGAGTTGATTATTAGGACGTCACACTTGGTTAATTTTGCTTAGTGTTGTTTCGTCTACTTCAATACTGTTGTATAGGGCTGGGGGCGATATATCGATATAATTTTGATATTGATATATCGAAATATCGGATATCGATATTCCGAAACATTCTGCATCAGGCATTCAAAATTGCAATTTTACAGCCCTCTTTATCATAACAGTCAAAGTACAACATAATCATAGAACATTTTGTTTTATATTTGTGTTGTCTGTGGTATATTGAAAGATAATAAAATCGTGTTAATTTTATGTATAATGTATAAGCTGTTTTAAATTAGAAGATATCTTGCCAATGTTAAGAGCTACGAATGGGGAAAAAGTTGTAAAGTAAATACTAAAAAAACCAAAACAAAATTTTTTACTTTAATTTCTTCTTAGAACATGTTCTCAGGGTATTATCTTATGTTTCATATTTCATATTCTCATTTCTTTAGTAACTTTATTGTTCTTGAAATGAGAGCACTATTTCTTTCGAATAGAGGATAAAATCAATTGATTTTTATTTTGTATGGAATTGATATCAAAATGAAATCTATGAAAACAAATTATATTTTATAGTGGCAATAACTGCGAAATTTTAGGGCACCAAAAATTGCAAGTTTGCATGTTTCCCGCATTGAATGTTTCCAACGTTGAGTGTTGAATGATTCTGCCAGTGCATTTTCCAAATTTTAATATTCCGACTATTTAATTGGCGCATGTTTTTGTCCGAAGGCCGGAAACATGCTAGTATTCAGCGCGTACTGTCCCGGCTGCAGGTTTTCGGCCTAAGGCCGCAAACCTGCTAGTATCCAGCGTCTATCGACCCGTATTCAGCGCATGTTTTCGGCCGAAGGCCAGAAACTTGCTAGTATCCAGCATACACATATATTCTTTAATGGGACTGTCCCGGCTGCATGGTTTCGGCTGAAACTTTGCTAGTATCCAGCGCTTACAACCTGTTTCGGCCAAATGTCGACAACGATTCGGCTTTACCATAATTCCAAAACGGTTCCAGCTACAGACAAGCGGTTTTGACTACCATGTAGGTGTCGTCGAAAGGAATACTACAATACGACGTTTCGAACTTTTTGGACCATCTTCAAGTTGAAAACTAACTAAATTGATAACTGGAAAACGGTTGCAGATAGAAATGTGCGGTTTTCGCCAGTGGGATGCTACTTTTAAGCGAGTTACATTTTATAACGTTTCCAATTAATTAGGTTTACTCATCTTCAGGGCTACAATTTCGTATATCAAGAACGGTTAGAGATAAAAACGTGCGGTTTTCACTGTTTATTAACTGTTATCGAGTAGACTTATAAAATTTGAAGTTTCAAATGTTTCGTCACTTTAAAGACCATCATCAGTTTCTACGTGCCGAGTTCTTTCTACGCGCACCGTTCTTTTTACTTTGAGCGTTCTTTCTACCTTTAAATAAATAAACTTTGAGCTTTCTTTCTACGCACACAATAATTTTACAACAATCCGCTCCAACATGTAAATTATAAAATTATGGTATTAGTTATAGAACTTGGCAACTTATCCATTGAAACATCTAATCTTGTTTTAGTTGATCTATGATGTCTTGCTTTCATGTGTCTCGTAAGTTTTTGACTTTCAGTAAATGATTTTCCACAGCCTTCTATTTTACAAAGGTATGGACGTTCTCCACTATGAACTCTTAAGTGTATTGTTAAATGATGCTTTTCGAAAAATGTTTTGAAACATTTATCACATTTGTATTGTCGTAGTCCCTTTAAAAAAACAATAATTACTTTACAATTTGCATAATTAGAGCAACATTTAAGATAGATTATTAACGAATATTTCACATAAAATAATATTTTCAATTGACCTGATGATATTTTTGATGTTTTAGCAACTCTTTGCTAGTGTAAAATGCAGCAGTACAAGAACCACACTTAAATTCTTTGATTCCCATGTGCACTAATTCGTGTCTTTCTAAACTATACTTCGTAATAAATGCTCTTGTGCACTTTGAACAATAGAAGCGTACACCCTCGTGATGTTTTTTCTCGTGTGCTCGTAAATTACTAGGCACAGAAAAACCAATATTACACAGTTTGCACACGTGAGCTTTAACTTCGGCATGAATTTTTTCATGACAGTTAAGTGAGTTTTTCGTAATGAATCCTTTTCCTAAAATACTATAGTTTGTAAAACTTTAAATATAACTATTGAAATATATCTTACCACAGGTCACACAAAGAAATGGTCGTTTATCTTCATGCTTCATATGATGAGTTTTTAAGCTATACGCTGATGTGCAAATTTTTTTACAATTTTCATAACTGCAGACAAATGTCTCATGTATTTTTTTATGTATTTGTAGATCTATACTCCAAAGAAATATTTTTCCACAAATGTTACATATAAAGTCACCTACAAAGTTAAAACTCAGTAGCATATTTATGCAATAATTAAAAAAATAGCTCACCTCTTTCACTATTTAAACAACCTTCCTTCGAGTCCAATTTGTTACCTGCAAGTATTTGTTGTAATAATAAATATTATAACAATAATTGTAATAATTAACAATTACCCACTATACAAGTGTCTTCAAATTCGTGTTCAATCCACTTATCGTTGTTTGGGGCTATAAAATTTTAATTTAGTTATTTACACAAAAAACACTTATTAAAAAAAAATAGATTAGAAACATTAAACTTCAACAGATGTTATACAATGGTTGAATTATTACCTAGTGTTTCTTGTGTATCATTCTTTTTTGTTTTTCTCAAATTTGTTTTCTTCCGACGCTTTTCTTTTAAATTGACGTCAATTGTTTTTTCTAATATTACATCACCATTATCACTATCTCTACAAACGTGTTGTTTACAGGCTGAAGCATCATCAAATACTTTTTTACAATTTACACAATATAAGTTTGAATGATCACGCTTATGCGATTGTAAATTTTTATATCTAATGTATTTTTTTGGGCAAACAGGACATTTATATTTGACTGCTACTTTTAAATTTTTTGCAACTTTCGGTAAAATACTTTCTTCGGAACGAAATTCCTCCTTAAAATTAATCATTGAATTTTCAATTGTATTATGCCCATCAGTTAACAAAATACTCTGTAGATGTTGGTCAACTCGTCGAGTATCTTGTACAAATGTAAAGAATGATTCAATATTTATTTTACATATTTCACAAATTGTTTGTGGAAATACATTAAGATGTTCGTCGACCTAAAAGTACACATCATCACTAATAAATAAGAACATTTAATTGAAAATTACTTTAATATTTGTACATTCGAAAATCTTTAAAATAAACTCATCACAATTCATTACTTTTATTATACCACGTCTTAGCTGACATAAACGACAATATTCCATAACTTCTTGAATACTTAAAGGCATTTTATAAACAGATAATGTAATAATTTATCCAAATTAGTACTTTTGAACAATTGAGGTTATACATTTTATCCATAATTATAGATTTTATTTATTATGGCTGTAGTCATTTCTATGGTTAGAAGGTTTGCAATAAATTTCTAATACAGGATGTCCACGAAGTGAGTGTTTTTTTTTCATATCTAGTTTATTATTCAAAATAAAGAAAAAATCAAACGAAATTTGTTGGAGATCATGATTTACATAACCTGAAATCGTTTTCAGATAAACTGAGTGTTTTTTTTTTTGTATCTGCTCACCAATATACAGGCTGTCACACAAAAAAACGCCGCAAGCTGTAACTCCGTTATTTGTGGTCCGATTTTGGTGAACAAAAAACCAAATGAAATGTCTGTTCCAATACTATAAACTGAATTGCATTTCAATTTTTTTCAAGGTCAACTTAAATGTCAAACGATAGTACTTTTTTTTTTTTCAAAATGGCACCAACTATTTTTTTTTACTAAATCTGGTAGACATTATTTTTCTGAATTCAATGATGTAATCATAAGTTAATTTTAGTGCAAAACTAATAAGAAATAAAATATAAAAGTTTAACTAAAATAGGTTAGGTTTCACAAAATTTTCAAGCATGCCGTGGAAAACAAAAAAATCTTTATTAACAAATGTCATTTAAATACCGTCAGTGTGGTATTTAAATGACATTTGTTGATTAAGATTTTTTTGTTTTCCACGGCATGCTTGAAAATTTCGGAAAACCTAACCTATTTTAGTTAAACTTTTATATTTTATTTCTTATTAGTTTTGCACTAAAATTAACTTATGACTACATCATTGAATTCAGAAAAATAATGTCTACCAGATTTAGTAAAAAAAAATAGTTGGTGCCATTTGGAAAAAAAATTGACTATCGTTTGACATTTAAGTTGACCTTGAAAAAAATTGAAATGCAATTCAGTTTATAGTATTTGGACAGACATTTCATTTGGTTTTTTGTTCACCAAAATCGGACCACAAATAACGGAGTTACAGCTTGCGGCGTTTTTTGTGTGACAGCCTGTATATGTATCTTTTTTAACTTGAAATACAACTTAATTTAATTCTGGGCTCTAGGCTGTAGTTTTATTGTTTAAAAATTAATTTTTAAAAACTATATATTTGAAATTATAGGTGAAAATAATTTCAGATTATGAGATCATAATCTTCAAGTTTTGGGTGTTTTTGTTTTTATTTTGAATAATAAACAAGATATGAAGGAAATACGCATTAGTTTGACACCCTGTACATAGGTACATAGAATGTTTGTTGTGTTTATTTCTAAACACAAACAAGATAATCGAGGTGGTAATGTTCTCAGCTGCATTGTTTATAGTATATTTACAAAAAAATGGCAATAAAATTAAATTATTCAAAGTAGTGGTAGTGTATAATAGTTATAATTTAAGTTTTTTTAAAAACATTTTCAAGCTAATTCATCAATGACTATTGGCTACCAATGATGTAATGTAAAGTTAAAGTAATGCTTCATAAATTTTGATTAACTTTTTAGAAATTCCACAAAATTTTAAGTAATTCATTCCAAATAAGCTTAATATTGATTTACACAATTTTTGTAAAGGATTTCTATAAAATATGTTAGTATATTTTTTTTACTTCCTAATTTATTTTTGGTAATAAATTCCTGTTTTGTCATTTGGAACAAATAAATAATTATCTCAAATTACAAACAATTTTGATAAATCAAGATGAACAGTTGTAAACAAACTTCTCCTTTAGTTTAATGTTTTTAGCCTGTTTAAAACTTAAAGTGCACTCGCTACACTGTAAATAAGTATTAGATAACAGAAATTATGGTGTCAAACCTCAGTGTGTGTAGTCGTAGTGTGTATGTGTATATAGTCCACTGCAGTCCACTGTGTACATAGTACATCCTATAATACCTGCACATACATGCCAGGCCAATATACCGTTATCTGGAGAGACTGCATTTTTAGATAATTTAAAGTAACCTGAATTCTTTTCACCTAAAATTATTGAAATTAACATTTGACCTTCGTGCTTTCAATTAACTTTCTTTAGATATGTCCCATCCAGGGGCGGACTGGCCCTAAAATCTTTGTGGAAAAAATTGTTACCGGCCCAGCCCATAAATTAAAAAAATTCTTTTCTACTTTTAAATATATTCAAAATTGAAATTTACCTTACTTAACATAAAAGAAATAAATGAAAAAATTTTTGAAATAAAACTGGACAAAACGGCATATTATGTACATACAATTCTATACGGCCCATGTAGAATTTTCCACATAGGCAGTCCGCCCCTGGTCCCATCCCATAAACAAGATAAGAGATAATATATCTTTTGTGATAAGATCTTCGTCTATATATTTATGAACTGTTGGCTAATGTTAGTTCTTTAATCAAAATAATTCTTTTGCATATTTACTTCTTATCGGGCACATTTCAAAAATTATAAAAAAATGAGGAAACGTAATGAAATTGGGTCCACAGATAATTCACAATTAGAGTTTGACTATGAAAATTCAAAAAAAAATAGAAGTAGCATTCACAGTGTGTCTGTAATATTTGCATTTATTTTATTCGGTTGTTTGCTAGGACTACTTGGTTTAGTATATTTATTGGACAATGTACTGCCAAGTCCACTATCAATCGAGGATGAGGTAAATTAATTCCATGTAATTGTTGTATGTATTTCAGAATATATATTTTTATAGAAACATTATCCAGATGCATTTATAACAGAGAGAGCTGTGCATGATTTAAATTTATTAACGGCTTATGGTCCTCGAGTTGCAGGAAGTTACGAAAACGATGTATTGACAGCTGAATATTTAAAACGAGAAATATCATTTATTCAGCAACAAGCTCATCCTAATCAAAAAATAGAGTTAGATGTTCAAACTGTTTCGGGTTCATATTATTACGATTCTCATCCTTTTGGTACCATCAATGCATATGGAAATGTAAAAAATGTGATCGCTAAATTGCATTCACAAAATGATTCTCAATTTAGTTTATTAGTAAATGCACATTTTGATTCCGTACCTACCAGTCCAGGTAATAATATAATTCATCCTTTTTGTATTTGAATTTAATAAAAATTCACTTTTGAAAATATATCTTGATTTTATTTAAAGGTGGAAGTGACGATGGCATCAATTGTGCTGTCATGCTAGAAATACTAAGAAAATTGTCACGTACACCTGAACGAACAAAACACAATATAATATTTCTATTTAATGGAGCTGAAGAAATAGCACTGCAAGCATCACATGGTTTTATTACAAAACATAAGTGGGCCAAAGAAGTCACAGTTGCAATA
The DNA here is from genome assembly GCA_947652605.1 of Elmis aenea. Lineage (NCBI taxonomy): Eukaryota > Metazoa > Arthropoda > Insecta > Coleoptera > Elmidae > Elmis > Elmis aenea. The sequence continues at coordinate 28,228,737 of OX393576.1, forward strand.
AATTTGGAAGCTGCGGGAGCTGGCGGTAAAGAAATTTTATTTCAAAGTGGACCAGATCAGCCATGGTTGCTTGATTATTATCGTAAAGTACCTCGTCCCAATGGACAGGCTTGCGGAGAAGAAATATTTCAAAGTGGAATTATTCCTTCCGATACAGATTTCAGAATTTTCAGAGATTTTGGAGGCGCTATTGGTAAGTCTTATATTTAATGCATACAGGCTGATTCTAATTCAAGGGTATCCATGGGGATCTCGTTTATTATCAGAGCTAGAGTGTAGGTATAAAGTTGTCAAGATTACTAAATTTTATCTTGAATAATAGTATCAAAATAGATTTCAACAATGGCAAAAAAATCTTAAAGCTCACTTTTAGTTTTTTTGCTGCAACTGTTTTATTCATAAAATTGTAAAATTTTGCAAGGAACACAACTACTTCTTATTCTGGATAGTTTTACATAATTGGCTGGAACTTTCTACTGTTTCAAAAAATATATTTCTAGCAAAAGTTACTAAGACTAATAAATGCAGAATAAATAGTTTTTTTAAGTAACACAAAACAACAAAGTTTTCATGAAAAAAATTCTAGATATTTGAAATCTGTTTAGTTATATTAATTAAAATTTCGAAAATTTGCCAAATTTACATAATAACTTAAGAATATTATAATAATCTAATAATTAGGTACCAATGGTTGACCTCATATTTGAATTAGCCTGTATATCAGCAGTGGAATATGGTTAAAACAATTTTTTTTTAATAAGTGAGCTTCTTTAAAATCTAACAATCACATTGAAAACATTTATTAGTAGATATCATTTAATTACAGCGTTAGGAAAATAGTAAAAAAATAACTTTTTTTCAAAAAATTTTGATAGTTCTGCCTAAATATATAATTTTTTAAATTCTAATAATGATATGTGGTTATTATTGGTAGTTATGTTATTGCTTTGTAATGTTTAAATTTTATTTGCACGTATATGTACACTTGGGGCCCATACAGTGGTGAGCTGTAGGGGGCTCGCGGGGGCTCGCGAGAGCCCTTTGTTAAATTATTTCTTAATTTGCGAGCCCCTTCTTCTTGTTAACCATTTTCTCAAGAAAAAATATATCTTAAAATCATTGTCATTACATACATTTGTAAAGCGACGAAGTCATGCCTATCAAGCAATGACGATTAAATTTAGAATAACCCGTCGCACAATAGAATTTTTTGAATTATGTACAATCACTCGATTATTCACGTTTGAATTTAAAATGCCATTTTTTTTCCAACATATAATTAACATTATTTTTTTGTTTTTATTTAACTATGAGCGAGCCCTTTGTTAAAAATTTCATAGCTCACCACTGGGCCCATACAAATAACCCCCCCAACTTCGCATCTTTCTTATAATAAGACAAAGATCTATGGATTTACCAAAACTTAAAGGATGGTAGACTTTTCAAATATGCAACTTGATTTAAAAAGTGTTTTAAAATAAATAATTTTCAAAACATGTTTTGTTTCTATTTTTTATTTACTGCAATCCTGTTGAATTATGTAACATATGACAGGTCATTTACATATTTTGGCAAAAAATAAAAGTTAACTCGATGTAGCCTATGACACAACATAGTTAATAAAAGAAGTGATTAAAAATAAATATTTTTGGATATAGGTTAAACTGTAAGCTGAGATATTAAAAAAGAAAGTAAATTTAATGATGTGAAAAAGCATATATTTTAAAGTATAAATATTATAAATTAAAATCGTAAACAAAAAAGTTACAAGGTTGAGGACTTTTGAGTGGAAAATGCTGTACACCTATATTGCCTTTGTTATACATTTTTTTTTCACTGCTACCGTAGTTTGTTTACACATACCGCTTATCGCGTATTGCGTAACGAAATTGTATATCTTCCACATAAAGGGATTTTTAACAGATGAAAAGTTAGTTTTTGCTAAACTTTTTTGCGAAAAATATATATGTGCTAAAACAAATTTTAAAACAAGCAGAATGAACTTCAAACATTTTTTATCTATTACACCTTTTGTTGCATCAAACCTGCAACCTAGTTCCACAAAATTTGATTCGGGAATTGTGTGAGATGGGTGTATTTCTGTTCATAATTAATAAATTGAGATTTGTTGTTTGTAGGTTACGATATGGCTTTCATAAAAAATGGTTATCGCTATCACACAAAGTATGATGGTTTTTTAAATATCCCAAAAGGTTCATATCAGCATGTGGGCGACAACAGTTTATCCTTAGTCCGTAATTTAGCTAATGCTCCTGAACTATCCAATCCTAAAGGTCAAACACAGGGTAAAATTGTATACTACGATTTTTATGGCTTGTTTATGATTTCTTATTCACAAACAACAGCCATTGTTACAAATAATATTGTAGTTATTGTTTCGGTTGTACTAGCAGTGAAAAGTTTTGCAGATATAGGTATGTCGAAATTAAAATATCATGGCATTATTAACTAATACATAACTTGTTATTTTAGGATTCTCAAAACAAAATTTGAAATATATTGGCTTAAGTTTGGGAGTTATTTTACTGGGATGGGTTATTTCAGGAATTTTTGTATTTTTAACGGCGGTGATAGTTGATCAACTAAGTTACTCAATGAGTTGGTACCGAAATCCCTGGATAATTGTTGGTCTTTATGCTACACCCATAATTGGCTGTTGCTGTAGTTTAGTTGTATTTTTAAACAGTTATATTAAACAGGTAACATGTTTATTAAAGACTGTGCAGTCATTTACTTTTATGTTATATCTTTTTTAAGATTTATATTGGTGTTAGTGTTCAGTCACAAATTCAAGCACATCTGGTAAGACTGATTTGGACTGTACCGTTGTTTGTTGGAACATGTTTTGGCATACGATCTGTTTATATAATTTTAATACCAATTGTAATTAATATTCTAATTTTTGTTGTTATTCTGGTCCTCCGCTTACAATACTCAGGTAAGTGTAAATGACATTGATACTAGCAACATTCTTAAATTTTCAAGAGGAACCTTAAACAAAATTAAAACATTTCATTGGTTATTTGTAAAATACTATTGACACTTATTTATTTACTAGTATAAATATTATAAATACTTTTTGCAAGACATCGTTTAAAGAAACTATGAAAAACATTACATTTAATGTTTTAAAGTAAAATAGTAATAAATTTTGAAAATGGTCTTATGAAAATCAAATATATTAAGTGAATAAAGAAGATAAGCTACAAATACAGGTGGTTTAGGTTTAAGTAAACATGATGATCGCCTAGTAAAACATGGTTAAACTTCAAAATTGATACAAAGATATATACCGGGTGGTCCACATAGAAGGGCCACTATTGGGATTTCGTAAACTTTAAATTAGAAAAATTTTCCCCCTTTCTGAGACCTATTCAGTGATGCTTTAATGTTTTAAAAAATGTCCATGGCACGCTAGATATTAAACAAAAGTCAAAATGGGCATTTTTTTAAAATAGTTAGTAACTCGGTTAACTTGATGGTACAAAAATATTTTTTGACAAAAAGTTTTAAATTTTTTTACGCACTGTAAAATAAAAACATTCATTTGTTTCAATATTGTTTAAATTCATGGCACTCTAGCTTCATAGGGACTTTTTGCTGAATTTTATTTGTTTTGAGCCTAAATATCAAAATAAATACATTAAACCTTATACTATTGAAATAAGGAAAAGTAATGTTTTTTCATGAAATCATAGCCGGTTTCCATTTAAAAAAATGCAAGTTAGTAATTTATCCAAGTATTTAAACAATATTGAAACAAATGAATGTTTTTATTTTACAGGGTGTAAAAAAATCTACAAATTTTTCTCAAAATATATTTTTGTACCATCAAGTGTAACTGAGTTTAACGATTTAAAAAAAATCCCATTTTGATTTTGCTTAATATCTAGCGTGCCATGATTTTTTTTTTAAACATTAAAGCAACATTGAATAGGTCTGAGAAAGGGGAACAATTTGTCTAATTTAAACTTCATTGTAGCTCTTACCATTTATGAGATCTCAATAGTAGAGCTTCTATGTGGACCACCCCTGTATACAGGGTGAAAATAATCTACATGTGTTGTATGAGTAACTTTGTTATTATAAGAGTTACATGGTCGGTTAAATTAGCAAAGTTTGGCAAAACTTCAAGTCAAATTTAATGCCATTTTGACTTTTAACCTCCACCTTAACTTTTTTTAATGTTTTGAACAAACTTAAAACACAATTTTTTCCACGGTGAATAATTCCATAGCCACTTATGTTAAAATTAAAATGTGAAATGATCCCTATAGATATTTTTACGAAGAATTAGAAAAAATAAATGAAAAGTCATGGCACAGTTGATTTTTGAGATAAGCCAAACTTGACTTGTTTTAAGTGGCAACCATAGTTGGCTATAGGTTCATTAATTTTTTTTTCTCGTTTCTTTTATGTATGGGTTGTTAGGTTTATCTTTAAAAATAAGCAAGTTATTACAATATTACTGTTTTTATAATGTTTAATCAAAGTGGCCATGGAAAAAAAACAAAACATTACATAAAAAAACTAGCTCTACTTAATTAAACACATAAAAAAACTGAAAACTGTAATGATTTATGATATTTTTTATATTTCATAATAATTTTTGATCTACTATTACTATTAAATCTAAATTATAAAATGCGTTTAAAATGTGTAAAAAGCCCTTTATTTATGGGCGATACAAATTTAAGATCTGTAACTTGTAGATAATAATGTTTTCCTAGACCCTAGACATATTTCTTTTGAACTGTCCTTAAGAAAAGAAATATGATAAGGAAAACATTATTATCTACAAAGTACAGGGTGGACCAAATTCGAATGTTTTACAGGGTATCTCGGTTACCGTAATAGATAGCGAAAATCTGATTTCGGTCTCTTGGGCTATTTTTTTGAGAAAATACCGCCTATGCAATCAGATTTTTTCTATCGGATTCCATTTTGGCACTACAGACGAAAAATGAAATTTCATCATTTTTGAAAATTTGCTGTAACTTCTTTATTTATTAAATTAGAACAAAATGTTATATAGGTTTTTTATACAGATTTTTATGCTTAATTTAAAAACAAAAGTAATTTTTTCTTAGCCTCCTTGACTTTTCAGATATGGAGTAAACTTACATTTTTTTAAATGGAAACCCTAGTTGGCCATGACTTAATGTGAAAGAGTATTTTTTTAGCTTTTCAAAAATACATAGTTTTATATATTTGTTGCAAAAAATAGACAAGATATGGCCAATTTTGTAAAAATTCGATCATCAAAGTTAGCCATGATTTCGTAAACAAGTGATGTTTGCAATTATTAAACAACTAAATTGGCCATATCTTGTCTATTTTTTGCAACAAATATATAAAACTATATATTTTTGAAAAGCTAAAAAAATACTCTTTCACATTAAGTCATGGCCAACTAGGGTTTCCATTTAAAAATATACAAGTTTACTCCATATCTCGAAAGTCAAGATGGCTAAAAAAATTACTTTTGTTTTTAAATTAAGCATAAAAATCTGTATAAAAAACCCATATAACATTTTGTTCTAATTTAATAAATAAAGAAGTTACAGCAAATTTTCAAAAATGATGAAATTTAATTTTTCGTCTGTAGTGCCAAAATGGAATCCGATGGAAAAAATCTGATTGCATAGGCGTTATTTTCTCAAAAAAATAGCCCAAGAGACCGAAATCAGATTTTTGCTATCTATTATGGTAACCGAGATACCCCGTAAAACATTCGAATTTGGTCCACCCTGTACAGATCTCAAATTTGTATTGCCCATAGAAAAAGGGCTACACTTTGAACGCAAGTTATAATTTAGATTTAATAGTAATAGTAAGTGAAAAACCATAAATTATTATGAAATATAAAAAATATTTTTAGTTATTAAAATTTTCAGATTTTTAGTGTTTAATTATGTAGAGCTAGTTTATTTATGTAATGTTTTGTTTTTTTTCCATGACCACTTTGATTTAACTTTATAAACCAAATAATATTGTTATAACTTGCTTATTTTTAAAGATAAACCCAAGAACCCGTACATCAATGAAATGAGTTTTTTTTTTAATGAACCCATATTGCCATTAAAAAAAATTCAAATTTGTCTTATATCTCAAAAATCAAGTGTGCCATGAATTTTTATATTTTTTTCTAATTCTTCGTAAAAATATCTACAGGAATCTTTTCACATTTTGATTTTAAGATCGGTTCCTATGGAATTATTTACCGTTGAAAAAATCGTCTGTTTTTAGTTTTTCAAAATATTTAAAAAAGTTGAAGGTGTAGGTCAAATGTCAAATGGCATTAAATACGTCTTGAAATTCCGCCCAACTTTGCTAATTTAACCAACCATGTAACTCTTATAATAACGAAGTTACCCATACAACACATGTAGATTATTTTCACCCTATATACAGTATGTTAGTGTAAAAATTATATTATTTTGAGCTTTGTTTCTCTTAAAATATAACATAAAATTTAATACAACTTTCATTTAAATTACTTGTGGTGACATATTAATATTAATTATTGCTGATGTTAGCACTAAATTTGCCAATAACATTTGGTACAAAGAATTACAACTTTTGAGGACATAGTTTGAGTATAATAATCTGGCAATTGTCTTATTAACGACAGCTCAAACCTCTATTACTCGAAACATCTGTAACTCAATTTACCTCAGTTACTCGACTTTAGAGAGAGTCTGTTGAAATCTGTGCAAACTGTAAATATTCTAATAACATTATTGCCGTATAAACCTTTGTGACCTTGCCCTAATCCTCCACTCTAATTGCATATTAAACAGAACCTCCCTAAGTCAATTTTTGTCTATAACTCGATTTTTATAAGGCCCCTTGAAAGTCGAGTAAGAGAGGTTTCACCTGTATTTGTAATTTTTTAGTAAGAAAATGGCAAGTTGTGTATGTGGTGGGTACAGCAATTTCAAGTGTTATCGTAATGCAACCGTTCATAACTGTTTTTACATTATTTATACCAACATGTGGTCGAATAGGATCAGATAAAAATCCAGAACTTATTGTAGGATTTTTGTCGTTATTACTAACAATCTGCGTTACATCTTTTTATGTAAGTTAGAAGTATTTTTTGCAGCTTTTCTTAAACTTAATCACATGATCACGTGCCCTAATTGGTAAAGTTCTACAACCCTAATAGTATGCGACTATGTTAATTTAAAAAAAAAAAAAATAGGGTAGAGCCGGTCATAAGATTTGCGGGGGCTGTGTGCGAAAAATAATAAAGGGCCGAAAAAACCTTTTATTTACTCATTGCGTAACAATTTTTTTCAAATTTAATTTTTAATTTATCATAAGAAAAGATCGTCAGCATAAAGTCTGACTACCTGCAGGGCACTCCTCTTTCGCTGGCTTTGTTCATGGGGTACATGTTATGAAAATTATGAAAATTTATTTAATACATGTTTATTTTATAGAAGTGTGGTAAAGCAACTTTATTTAAAATTAAGTATTTTTTTAAATAATTTTAATTAAGTTTTAAAAGTTATAAATCTTCAAAAATTACCATTTTTACATATTTATAATATTATTTTATTGTATTAGTGTAGTTTATTATTTTTAATTCTTCAATTAAAATGTCTTATTTTACTGTGTGTTCCAGGTTCCTCTTATAACAATGGTGCATAAACCTTCAGTTTTTTTAATTAGTTTGTTTGGTGTATTTTTTGCATTTTTCGTTATAGTATTTACACCTTTGGGATTTCCTTATAGTGGAGATCCCGATTCACCAGCACCACAAAGATTTTGGATATATGTAAGTGTTATGTAATGTTTAATAGTAAAATTTGATCTTTTCAATGCATTTATCATAAAAAATATTTTAATTTAAAAAAATAAAATTTTGATTTTAGCATAATAATCGAATATTTCATGATGAAACTGGCAGTATTAGAATGAAAGATGCAGGCTTTTTTTTGTTAAACATGGATCGTAATTCACCAAAAAGTGTACAAAATTACGTTAAGGATTTTAAAAAAGCTAAATCGGTGAAAGAAGATTGTAGGACATCTTTGTTTTGTGGGTTTCCTCTTGCTAGTCCTAAAATGCTAAAAATTATGTAAGGCAATCTTATAAATTGTGGAAGCTTCGATTATGTTTTAAGGATCAACTTTTTAATTTTAATTATAGAGAAGACAGTACTTGGATACCTGCAGAACAACCTATTTTTCGTGAATCAACAAGTTTAAAGTTGAATAGCAAAATAAACATTTCACCAACTATAATAAGATACAACTTATCTGCATATGGTAAGTTATTTTTATAAGATTGCTTTATCAAATATAAAGTCCCTTTACTAAGTTGTTATTTAATTAAAATATACCATTCGTTTATGTATGCATGACTGCCCTGCATATTTACCTCTGCTTTTTTGTATTTAAATTTTTGTAAATATAACAAAATCATTTTGCCAGCCAGCATTGGTTAAACACAAAAATATAAGCATTTTGTATTTAACAGATTTTATTTAAACAGGACCATTTATTTATGATGTAACCAGAATCCATCTCAATATTTTGTCAAATGAAAATATTTTGGTCAATCACCTCCTTATAATTAATTTAAAAAAAAGACTACCACAATCGAAAATTTAACCATTCACTGATTGAGTTATATTCACTAATTTCTAGTTTTATGCTGAACTAGTTATGTCAACCTGATATTGTACTCGACCACGTTGATGTTGCTTATCTAATCATATTTGATTTATGTTTGTTTGTTTATTTACATGTATTCATAAAGCTTACTGTATTTGCAGGTCCTAGTCATATGAGTATCTATGTATCACCAAGAAATGCGACTAAATTGATCAAAACTAATTTAACTCCTACAATTCCCACAAAAACTCCTTTATGGAACAATCAGGAAAGCTATTTTATTGTCTACACAACTGCTTACGAAACAATCTCTTTAAATTTTTATCTTGACATAGAAACACCTCCAAATTGGAAGAAGCCAACAATCGACATTGCAGTCACTGGTAGATATATTCATGATAAGAAAAACTTGAAAACATCACATTACCGTCAGTTTTTGAGTGAGTTTCCTGAATGGGCAGATGTTGCTGCCTGGCTAGGAAGTTATGAATCCTGGATTTTTTAATTTCTTCAAAAATTAAGTACTTATTATCAGAGCTGGTCATAGGGTTTGTGAATGTGTGCAAAAATAAATTTACCTACTCATGACCTTTTCAATACTGCGAGGGATATACAGGATGGTGTCTGAAATTCGAGTTTAAGCATGGGGATCTCGCTTATTATAGCCAGAGCATAGGTATGAATTTGGCGAATTTGCTAAATTCGGTGCTCATTAATAATTCGAGGCAAAATTGGAAATATCTCAAACGGTATCCGAAAAACTTAGGAAAAACTGAAAAGTACGATTTTTTAAAATCGCCTATAATTCCATTGGATTATAAAATACTTCAAATGTTTATTATAAACATTGCCCAACCAACTTTTTAAGCCAAATTGTATGGTGATCACAAAGTTTTCCCAGGTCAATGCGTTTTTGTTTTATGACAACCAACTTTATTTTTTCTTATGAGCGCAGTTTTCGCTATTTACATAATTTAATTTAATTTTTTTTCTATACACATTTATGTATCACATGGTATTTTCCTTCCAAATTTATTGTAAAATTTAAAAAAATGTGTTGTGGACAACAACCACTATAAATAAGGTAGGCTGGTCGCTGTAGTTTATATCATAACCATGACAACCAGTCAACAAACTAAACATTTTGTAAACCTGTTATTTGTCGTCATAATTAATTTGTTTAAATGAACTTTAACAACAAAGAACAATGCGATATGCCGTAAATTTTTTATTCATTGAATATAAATTCTACTTGTTTATACAAAAATATCTGAAAAAATACTATTTTTCTACTTAAAACGGTAACTTAAAGTAAATACGTATAAAGCATATGAATAACTTACTGCAAAACTTAAAGAACGGTATTCTAAATTTAACAATAACGTAAAAACCTATAAAAATTAAACTAAATTTAAAAAAATGCTCAAATAAATTTCCTCCTTCTACAATGCATAACTGTAAACATTTTTTAATGTTTACAACCCGCGCTATTGTTCTTTGAGGAATTTTTCGAATGTTCATTTGTACGAATTTATCATGACAAGAATTACATAATAGGCATTTAAAATTTTTAGTTTGTTGATTGGTTGTCATAGTAATAGTAATAGCTACCTGATTTATAGTGGTTGTTGTCCAAAACACATTTTTTCAAATTTTACAATGAATGTATGCAGAAGTAAAATACCATGTGTGCATCAATAAATTCAGAAAAGAATACTCTATTTGATTATGGAAATAGCAAAAATTGCACCTATAAGAAAAAATAAAGTTGGTTTTCATAAAACAAAAACGAATCTACCTATAGGTAAAATTTGTGATCGCCATCCAATTCGGCTTAAAAAGTTGCTTAGACAATGTTTTTACACATTTGAAATATTTTACAATCCAATATAGACGATTTTCAAAAATCGTATTTTCCGGTTTTTCGGATACCGTTTGGGATATTTCCACTCTCTACGGATTATTAATGAGCACCGAATTTCGCATTTTGCCAAATTTAAATCTATACCGTAGCTATTATAAGCGAGATTCCCATGCTTTAACTCGAATTTCAAACACCCTGTATACGTTCCAAAGAACATTTGAAAAATTCTAAATTATAATATGCCCTTTTATAATATACTGGGATGGGTTTTTAGTCGCTCTGGGCTCACACTACATGTGAATTAGTTTAATTTATATCAGGAACACCCCTGGCTCCTCTCAGTCAGTTGTTGTCTGGCCATGTTTGTCTTCATTAATTACTGCTGGGTCAAGTTTATTCAAAGTGTGCAATACTGTTGGGACATTATGAATTCCAAGCCCTTCTATAATAAAAAGAGCTAAAAATTTTAAACTTTGCATACATATTTTTATCAATGAAACATAATTTACTTCATTGGCCAAAAGTCGCATTGAAAGCGTCAAGATAAATATCTTTTAAAATTTAATTTTTAATGTTATAAAGAACATCGCCAGCACGGTGCCTTGTACACTACCCTATTGCCGACTCTGCTTATAATTCAATCAAATCTGTTGATTTATGTACACTAACTTACATAAAATAAAAATTTGATGAAACTACTTAATAGATTTTAAACTTGCATGTAATTAGATTTATACTGGTTAGTAATAAGGCAAGCATTTTCACCATAAATAATAATTGCTGTAAAAAAATTAGTTTAAAATTAAAATTATTCATTATAAAAATATGCTATTTCTCAATAAATACCAAAATAGAAAAAATCTAATTTTGACTCTCTACTTTTTGCTTTTAAAAGCATTGTATGAACTTTCAAGTCTGATGTTAAATACAGCATTAAAACATACTCATATTTGATATAGTATGAAACCAACAAATTAAAAAATGTGTATTTTTCAAGTTACCAAACAGAGATGATCGCGGTTAAAATTTCTTTTTGAAAACTATCTAAAACGATAAGTAATTTGTTTAACATGTCAATAAAACATTAAATGTAAGCTCATTTTCGAGTAACAAGTTATTGTTCCTAAAAATTATCAATCTAACAGCAAACATTTAGGCATACATTTTTATTTACTCCGTAGATAAATTTTACGTAATATCATTGTTTTCTTTTTAAATTAAAAAAATTACAGTCACTTTGATCCCAATTTTAAACCATAAAAAAGGAACCTGGGAAATTTTAAGCAAGTTGTCGACCATTTACTAATTACTTAACAATCAAACACTACACTAATTTCAAAATAATTATTTATTAATATAATATGCACATAAAAATAATATACAATAAATGTACACAATATATTGCATTATGTAGATGGAACTAACATAATGAACAGAAAAAGTAAAATGCCTCTACTTCCTTCAGCTAATTAATTGATGTTAGATGATATGTTATTAATATCATATATCACGTTTACAGTTCGCTTTTAAGATTATTTATGCATAAGTAATAATCAAGTACGTTAAAACATTTCACACAACGCAGATAACAATAAAATGAAGTAATTTTTCACCGTTTATAACTGAAACAATCCTTGATCTTCAAAGTACAACAGAAGAACACAAATGCTTTTTAAATATGTATTACATAATTTTAAAATACACAACAATCAACAAATACGTAAGTTGTTTAATGTTAAACCATAAATTAGACTTAACTTTACAATATTAATAATTTAATAGAAGCATTTGAACTTTTGTTAGTACTGACGATGTTTAATCAGCTTGCACGGGATGTGAAAATCAAATAATAATTTTTGTCAGTCTGCATAGAACATGCACATCAAAAAATTTACATCATGTCAAATGCAAGATCTCTCCGTGTTTTAAATAATAAAATTAATTAAATGTCTTAAATAATGATAAAGTACAAGGAACATGCCATTGTTTTTATAAATCCTGATTAATTAATGCACCAATATAATATTTTAATAATCATGCATATTGCATCAGTTCTCAGGAAAAGTCGCACAATTTTGTTTTTGAGTCAATACTAATTTCACATAAAAATGCATATAAAAAGCCTTCACAAACGGTAATACTAATTGTTTTAAATGTGATCAAGATATTCTTTTAACTTTAAGACAAAGTAAAATGGCTTGTACTATTTTCAATACACTATTACTTTATTAACATTATCTTTAGATTCTGTTTGTTGCATTCCTATAAACAAAGCTATAACAAAACCATTTAATCTTACTACTATATGTATTACATACTATTATTTATAATACTCAGTCTGTGTAACCATATGTACACTATTTAAAATCAACTGCTACATTTTTATCTACAAATATTTCATTAGTGCAGCTTAATTTTAAAGAACTGGAGTATATAATATATTAATTTACATTATGGGGTTAGTTGTACAATTGTTTTTTACCTGCCTTTACCTCAAGGCGTTAGTAGTTTTTACAGATGGTTATTAACCTTCGGAAACTGAAGATAAACTACTTCTAGTTGACCCAACTCCTACACGTGCATTATCTTGGTTGAGTTCAGGCAAATCAGAAGGCAAAGGCAGTGGTGTTATAGGACCGTATAGTCGTTCTTGTTCTTCTAGCTGTTGAGAAAACACTTCTTCTAGTTTCTGAAAAAAATATGAACAATAACAACTTATTATTTACTAAAAATGTTAATGTGTATATTACAATCACACACAACTGCACTGAAATATTTACTGTTGATGAATTTCTTCATAAAAACTACAAATAATGTATTGTTATCTTATATTATTGTATGGAAATTCATTTCAAGTTTCTATTGTTTTTCAATACAACACCATTTTAAATTCCACTGTAACTTAAGGACATTAACAACCGATCAAAAGTTAAAAAGTACATTATATTGCAACTATTGTTAACTGTAGTGAAGTTTTGATGTTAAATTAGTTGCTAAATTAGTATTACCTAGCTATTAAACATTTAAGTAAACTAGAACGCAGATTTACTAAAACATCTAAAACTTTTGTCGAAAAGCAAATTGTTTATTGCAGTTAACCTTTCTAAAAACAGTGAAATTGTACAAAATGCCAGAAATTACAATTAAAATCATTTACAAACACTTAATTAAATCTCGACCTTTTCTAGCAACAGTTATCACTTTTGTTGTTTTACAAAAACAAATTTTTTTAAGCAGAATCTAATTAACTGTTTGTAAAAAGGAAGAGTTCATTAAAACTTACCGAATGAATATTGCTATGGCAATATTTATACACATATTATATATTTTTAAACATCTATAACTTTGCAAATATTTCAGACAGCTGCTAAAATTACATATATTAATGTGAAACCAACCTTTAAAATTTGAAATAACAGGAAAATGGATAAGATTGTTGGTTAAACAAAAACAAAATACAACAAAACAATGTATAAAAACAACAACACAAAGGTAAGAAGAGAGAGCCAAGAACTAAGGAATCTATGGCAATACGAAATAAAGTTAATGAAATGTGTTCATAATTTTTAAAAATATTTTTAATGAAATTAGCTAAATACTGACAAACACTCTTAAAATTTATATTTAAATATACTGTAGTCATAACTGAAGCTATGATATATTTGTACTTTATTAATATTTATTAGAAATATGAAATTAATTAAAAGCATAATCTTGTAACATAAAATAATATGAACGACATAAAGCGAGATATCGAAAATAATGGAAGAGTAGATCAAAAATCACAAACAAAACGCCACAAGAAATCAAACAAGAGAATCAGGATCATTTGGTTCATTAGGAGAACTAAAAATGATGCCCGTATTTTTAGTTGCAACGATGCTAGTGCTCCAAGACCGTGCATGTCCCCAGCTAGGTCTAGGAATTTCGAAAATAGGAGTAGAAGGAACAGATGAAGGAGAGGACGACCGAAGATCAGAGTCAGTGGAACTGCTGCTAGGCCCAGGTAATCGTGGCAAATACTGCACGTAACGTCCACTATACAATTGTCGATAGAGTTCTTCTTCTAGCTTCTATAAGAAGGCATGCAACGTTAGTAATTTAAAGCATTAATATGTGTATATTATAAGCATTAATATTATTTCGAACATAAATGACATTTTCTTAACCTCTTAAGCGTTTATGCCGAATATAATCATCATCGGCCTTGGCAATGAGTAGCGATTATGCCGTACATATTCGCTTTGAGTAAAATTGTGTATATCTTATTGTATTTGACGAAAAGGTACGCTTGCTTTGCTTCGGTCATTACATATAGGATCACTTTATGACGTCAACTATTTAGTTTGTTCGAAACCGTTTCCAGCGCCATTTGCCGATATTTACTATGTATTCTGTGCTTCAAAAAAGGAATAAGAAAAAAAAGTCGTTATTGGTGTGCAATTTGCAGCACGGGCCTTTGCCCTGCCCCTTGCTTTAAAGATTTTCATACCAAAAATTAAATTTTTGAAAACTTTGTACTGTTCTGTAATATTTTTAAAAACATGCCAAATGGATAATCATGCATTGTTGTGTGATACAATATGTTGTATACACTATAAAAAAGTAAAATTTTAAATAATTCTTACGTTTTATCAATTTTTTAATTCATATTTTCAATACAATGAATATGACGAACGAGATTTTTTATGCAATCGTAATGACGTAAATACTCGCTAGCGGTCTAGAGTTCGTGTCGCTGTGAAAGGCCTCTCGCGCAGCGGCTGTGTCCACTTAAGAGGTTAAAGCTTTAGCCAGCTGTACTACTTAAAGCCTTTAAATATAAATAAAAAGCCGTTGAAATTGTTAATTTAACACGTTGACTGCCACGGCAAATTTCAGTATACCGGTCGCAGAAACCATATTATATTATTCAAAACTCTAATTAAAATATTGTTAATAAATTTTCAGTTCGTGTAAGCCAGCTTTGATTTTTATATCTATTCCCAGAAGCCACCTATCCATAAATACGCTTATATTCTACGAGTATACTCGTAGCTGCACAAAATTGAGAAGTAAAAGCATTACGAGTTATCTCGTAGTCGGCGCCCTGGACAAGAACGCAAACTACGGCTTATCTCGTACTTGGCAGTTAACGTGTTAAACATTAAACTTTTGCTGGTCTAAAGCGTAATAAAACAATTGTGACTAATGTTATTAGGAGTGTGTTAGTATAATATGGGTTATTTATGTAAAATTCTTCAAAATACTTTCTGTTTCAACCCCTTAACGCACACGTCCGTGTCTGACACGGGAGGACTTGCCTCGTGCGGAAAAAAACTTTTAAATCTAATAGAAATATAATGATTTTTAAAGATTATGCCAGTGTTTCTTAAAGTGTGGTCTGCAGACACCTCAATCCTTCTGAAGGGGTCCCCCGATCATACAAATTTATTTGCTACAGTAAAATATTATCTACAAAACAATTCATCGGGTCCTCTGCAAGCTTTTAATTTTGAAAGTGGTCTTTACAGTAAAATGTTTAAGAAACCTCGGATTAAGCTATCGTAACATTGGTGACGATAGCGGTACTGCTATAAAAGGCAATAAATTAGCACTTATTTCCCCGCCAAACCCGTTCAGGTAAACATGTCCTTATAAATAGTCCACAATAATTGTGTTATTTGTATTATAATTTTTGCAGCCCCTCCCAACATCCCTCGACACTGAAAATGCAAAAAATATCTTATACTATACTTTACTATTACTTTTCTGTAAAAAAAGTTTAATCATTTTTGACCACAAAATTTTTAAAAAATTCGTACGTTAAGAGGTTAAACTGACGAAATCCACATCTTTTGTTTACAAGCATAACTGTGTCTTGTTTAACTCCAAGATTTTATACTGGAGATATATAATTATAAAGACATGTAGTTGTAAAAATGTACATTTTTTATTTACATATCAGGCGTCATTGGCATCCAATGATTCTCATGTTGGTCATATTAAACACACCACAGTCACTAACCTGTTTTCTAGGTTTAAGCTGAGCTTTCCATTCTCGAAGTTCTTTGGCAAAAGCCTCTTCTCGCTGTTTCAGTTTAAGTGTTTCATGTTCCATGAGCATTTTACGTTTTTCATTTTGAAGTTGTTCTAGTTCTTTAATGGTAGCATCGCTCATTGCTCGAACTTCTTCCATCTGCCGCTGATGTTTTAGCTCAAAGCGCTGTTGTTCAGCTTGATAACGTCTCTTTTCATTTTCTTGGAACTGAAATGATACATTTAGTACCAAAAGAATAACTTTTAAAATCATTTAATTGCAAACACAATTCAAACTTAAATTGCAGAATATAATGAAGTACTGATAAAATCGGATATAATAAAATTACCTCTTTAAACTTGTTTTTTTCCATTTCCGGATCGGAGGTGCCAGATACAGATATTCTCATAGATTCTCTAAACATCATTTCCCTAGCTTTCATTTCTGCTCTAATTCTTTTTGGAAGTGAACGTTTCTCAACAGACTGTTTCTTTAAAAGCTCTTCCTCCTTCCTAAGAGCTCTTCGTTTAACTTGTTCCATTTCCTTATCGTGTCTTATAAGCATCTGATGTCGTTGAAGGAAAAATATATCTTTCAACTGTCTTTTAACTAGCTGATGTTTTTCGTGGATTTGTTTTTCTTCGACTTCCCATAAGGCTGCCTCACGAGCTCGTGTTAACTGCTGTTTTTGTTGTAAAAATTGACGTTCCATCAATGCGATTTTCTCTCTATGAGAATCGCTTAAACGTCTCAAAGAGCTTTCGTGATTTTCATTTAATTTCTCCAAGAAACTTTTCTCTCTTTCTAGGTGTTCCATATCTAACTTATCTTTGCGTAGTTTAAACTCATTTTTTCTGTGTTCTTTAGGTAATCGATCGATTTCAGCTTTTAAAAGCCTAAGCTCTTGTTTAAGACCCTCTCTAAATTGCTTTAATTCACGTTCTTGATCGGCACGAATTTTTTTGGATAAAGCACGTAAATCTGCATCTTGTTGCCCTTCGGCCCTTTCGATTTGTAACCTCTGTTGACGGCTAAGCATTTCAAGATCGCTTTCATACGTTCTTTCAAGAGCAAGCCGTTCTTGTTCGAAACGCTTTTCTTGTTGTTCGGTAGCAACATTTTCCTTGAAGGATAAATCCTGAAATTGTTTTTGTTCTTGCTTTTGTAAATATTTTAGTTCTCGTAATTCTTGTTTTCTGAAAATGTGAGGATCAAATGAGTTCATATTATCCTCATCACCATAAATTACTTTACTGGTAGTAGTTGTGATGACAACACCATCTATAATAAACTTTCTTGTACGTTTACGTGTCTTGCGATTTAAATTAGCTATTGTTATTTCATCCTTGGTTCGTACTGGTGGTTGTTTCTTTCTTAAAATGACTACGTCGTCCTCATTTTCTCCTGATTCAGATAAACGCTCATTTCTATGTTCTTTTCCACTGCTTCCACGACTATCATGACTAGCTAACGAAATGCTTTCGGCATCTGAATGTTCAACACTCTTACTTGTGTTGGAAATCGGTCGTCTGTGCGAATCATTACTACGAAGTGAACCGCTCTCACTATGTGACCGTGAGCCTGAAATCACGGATTCATAACTGTCTGGATACGTCTTGCCATTTAGACTGTTTTTCTTGTAAATATCATCTTGATTAGTCGCATATATAACTTCACCATTCATTTTATGAACGCTGTGTTTGCTGTCACTAATATCACTAGCAGAGCCATCTAAAATAATTGAAGTAGCACGGATTTCATCCCCAGATTCACTTTTGCTGCTTTTGCCCGAAGACAAGTCACTGGTTGAACCTCTTAAATTATCGCCCGAGGCTTTATCATATACAAATGAAGCAGAATCCTTTACCTGTACCTTCTCTTCATCAATTTTCACAACAGACACATGGCTTGTATCTAAGAGATGTGAATCTTCTGTAACATCTAGTCCTGAATCATCAATAACGTAACTGGAATCTACTATTAAAACTTCACTATCGTCGAGTTTCTTGGCATTACTAGGTTTATCTCTAAATTCACTGGGCGGTGGATATTCGAGTGAATCTAAAGATGGACAGCACTCATCATCAGTGGAAGATTCGTTGATATGAGTTTTATTTGTTTCATTCGAAACAATTACAACTTCGTCCCTATTGCTGATATTTGGTGAATTAGAAGACCTAGACAAACTGTGCATGTTATCAACTATAACTGGGGGATGAGTTGTAACGACAGTAACCTGACTAATATTTGAAGCCAAACTATTGGAAGGATCGGGTAATTCCGATATAATTGTAATAGTGGACGTATTTAGCTTATTTCGGTCTGGTGGTGGAGTCGACACGACAACTAAGTTATTATCTAATGGTGAAGAAATTGTCACATCTTCACTAACAATATTTTCAAATGAAGGCCGCTTTTTCTGAAGAACTGCGTCAATAATATCGTCACCATCAGGTGCCGGTATTATTTCAAGCTCTGGTGAATAACGTTCGGAAAATACTTGATCGGCAATATATTCTGGTAATTCTTTAGCGTATTGCTGAGGTGGAATACTTGGAGGCACTGGTGGTGTGCTCGGTGGTGTTAACGGAGAGGCTGGAGGAGTTGGTAGAACAGGAGCGGGTACAGGAGGTAAAGGTGCTGGTCCCTTTTCTTTGGGTTCAGCTTTATCAACATCCGTACTGCCTGATGGTGTCGGCATAATTAAGGGAGGTGGAGGGGCAGGACCTTTTTCTCGAGACGAACGTTGGTGAGGAACATCGTCTCTTTTTTCATTCTAAAAAAAATTATTTTTTTTGGATTTATTTAGATCAAGGAGCATAATAACAATCTTACTACCTTTTTATTGTCTTCTAACGAAACGGTACTAACTACAGAACCTGTCGATTCAGTGGAGTTTTCCTTTTTCAACTTTTTGCGGTCTGTGTCTTCCACCTCAATTTCACGTTTAGATATTTCTACGTCGCTTACTAAAAACCAACAACAATCAGTCAATATCAAAATTTTGCAGAAACAAATGCAATTTAAGATCAAAAACAGTTTATTGCTACTAACCTTTAGCTTCAACTTCACTACTACGAACAGAAGAAGAGTCATCTTCGGTGTCCAGAGGAACTTGAGATGTTCGGTTGTCCTACAAATATAATGAATATTAACATACATGAAATGTAACTTTCTATGTATAAGTATTTGGGGAAGTTCTCATAGTACATACAGGAGAAAGAAATTGTTAAGCCACATAACATAAATAAGTGTTAAAAATTACAGATTATTTCACAAATGCATATACAACTGAAAAAATCTGAATAGCTTATAGGCCTTGCCGTGGCTGATTTCCAGGAAAAACGTGTCATATGTACTTTGCAAATGATCATGAATGTCTTAAATCTTAAACTATAAGAATATTTTGTATTAATACAATTTTATCTTTTAATACTGGAGGCCAAAACAAGTCAAGTTGATTGAAAACATAAAACCTTTTTAACAATAGGTGAAAGGTGAAATGCTGAAACATATAACCCATCTCTTACTGTGGTAGCTTAAAATTAAAGTAATTTAATTTACTAGAAGAAATTAATTGAATTGAACCAATATTCTGAATTGTGAAAATTATTTCAAAATTTATTTGCATCTTTTATTTGCATTGAATCAGAGCTAGAACCGAAGTAGAAAATAATGTAGAACACGAACCAATTTCAACGGTTCACAACTCTACTCATGACAGAATAAATTAAAATAAAGGAATATTTACAATTTAAACAGTTTTGAAGGTATTGGGGATAATACTTAATCATATATAAAACAAGTGATCCTAGGAAATGTTACATTGTGTTTAGTTTATCAATTTAAATTAATGTCGACTTTATTTTGTTTGCATGTTATAGCTGTGCTTTATATTTTAGTTCACTTTTATAATTTTTTGGTTTCTGGGGGTTCTATTTTATGGTGTTACCACCTTACCTGTAACGATGTACCAGACAAAGGGGGACCCGGGGAGCCGCATGCATAATAATTAAACCATGATAACAGATTATATGTAATTTTACTTAAAGAGTATAGTAGTAAAAAACTAGCTAATTTTTGATTTAAAAAATAATTGACAGAGGTAATAAAGGGTCATCACAACATACAAATTAACTTACCAATTCTCTGATAAAGTTCTTTATGTTTACGCTGTTTTCTACCTCGCTAAGCATGAAATTATTTACAAGTGTAAAAAATAATAAACTATTATTAATTTATTAATGCTTACCTCAGGATCATCATCAGTTAATTCTTCTTCGACAACTTCCGCTTTGTACTCTAACAACAAGTCCCTAACAGGTTTACAATCTAAGGTACAGTTAATAAACGGGTGTTTAAGTAATTCATCACAGGTAGGCCGTTTTTGGGGATCTTTTGTTAGGCATTTAGCTACAAAATCGTTGAAATCTTTCGACCATTTTGAAGGCTGTTCTAACTTAGGTGGATCAGACTTTTGTATCTTTAATAATACTCGCATTGGAGACATTTCATGGTTTGGTGGTTCCATTTGAGCAAATTCTATTAAAGTGATACCCATTGACCATATATCTACTTTGTAATCATAAGGGTTGTCACGAAAAGTTTCACATAATACTACTTCTGGTGCCATCCAATACGGTGTTCCGATAAAAGTATCGTGCTTTTGAAGAGTGGATTTGTTTTTTGCCGAAACACCAAAGTCAGCTGCAAATTATACATGAAATTTTTATCAACATCATTTGGTAAAATTGGTTTTACGAACATAAGTTATTAGTTATAATCTGTCCTCTTCTACCATTACAGTAAAGAGGTGGTTTTATAAACATAAAATTTCATAATTATTCGAATCAATAATAATGCATATTTTTTTAATGTATCAATAAAATTTTGAAACTGAATTTAATGTATTATTCAAAAGTAAAATATTAGCAAGCCACATCATTTTTAACTTATTTAAAAAATATTCCATTGGGATTTAAAATAATTCAAATCATAGGAAAGACATGATGGATTCTACCTTTTTTAAAGTAAATATGTGAACTGACAATGAAGCATAATTACTTAAATTATTTAAGTTATTTATTTATTAACGTAGATAAATTTAATAAAAGTCACAACATTTTCTTTCAATGTTAGACCACCTTCAAGATAAATAAATAAGATTGCTACTAATGAGATGAGAATCTTGAAACTGATTTAGCATTACACCATGAGATCCTAAGGAAAAAAGGTGATTTTTAATTAAACTGATTTATATTATCGATGATAGTAAAGTGACAATACTTGCACATTTTTGTGTAATTAAATTGTTCAATTATTAAGAAACAATTTTTAGATAATGCAATAATCATCAAACAAAAAATTATCACTTTATAAAAAGGATTAACAATAGTTACCATTAGTTATAAGATGACACCATTAAAAAAGGTATTAATCACAATTATTGATCCTTTTTTCGTTTACATTTTTAATGTCAATTTAATTATAATAATCTCTATAAATTTTACATAGAAGGGCCACTATTGGAATCTTGTAAATTGTAAGATCTACAAAGAAGTTTAAATTAGAAAAATCGTTCCTGTTTCTGAGACCAATTCGGTGACACGTTAATGTTTTAAAAAAGTTCCATGGCACGTTAGATAATAAACAAAAACTAGAATGTTTTTTTTTTTTTAAATCGTTAATAACTCGGTTATACTTGATATAACAAAAATATTTTTGTGGAAAAAACTGTAAATTTTATAACTTACTGTAAAATGAAAACATTCATTTGTTTCAATATTGTTTAAATTCTTAGATAAATTATAAACTTGCATTTTTTTATATGAAAACCATAGTTGGCTATGACCTCATAAAGAAGCATTTGTTTCCCTTTTTTCAATAATATTGAAACAAATAGAATTCATCAAAAAGTTCCTATAAAGCTATAGGCGCCATAAATTTAAACCATATTGAAAAAAATTAGTGATTACATCTTACAGTGCGTAAAAAAATGTACAACTTTTTCCCTAAAATTATTTTTGTACCATCAACTAAAACTGAATTATTAGCGATTTAAAAAAATGCCCAATTTAATTTTTTATTATCTAGTGTGCCATGGAACATTTTTTTAACATTAAAGCATCACTGAATAGGTCTCAGAAAGGGGACCAATTTTTCTAATTTAAACTTCTTAGTAGCTCTTACCGTTTACGAGATCCTAATAGTGGCCCTTCTATGTAGACCACCCTGTATATTCAATAAAAATCTTTCTTTGATAACTCTCGTAAGATTGATATCCCACTATTCAACAACCTAAGGCAATTCTTAAAAACTCACAAATTATGTCCCAGATAAGTAAGATCTAAATGCTGTTAGTTGTTTTGTAAGTGCATATCAAAAGTCAATTATTTCCAGGTAATTAAAAACAGTACATGTGATTTTGTTATTAAAAATATATTAAGTTTTTATTTCTTACTGACTTTCAAATGATGCAATTTTTTGTACTCAGTGGAGAGCTGGAGTTAGTTATGGTAATTTAAAAATCAGTTATTACATTTTGAAACAATTTTGAGACACTCCAATGTAAATATTTTGGCAGCACATCACTGGGTTCAGTGAATTTTATGAATTAATTTATATTTCCAATTTCTATTGATTAATATTGAGCACATGGTGTTCTTTTAGTAAAGATAATTATAATACTTTGGTAATTTACTTTAATTTCTTCATAATTGTAAGTTTATTTTCTAATTTTTTACTTTTCGTTTAAGAAACTTGGGGTGGTCCTTGCACTTTTTTTTATGTACATTGATAAATGAGGGTAAATTCTGCATTAAGTGGATCTCTTAAATTATTTCAAATAACGTCATATTTCTGATGTTACTAAACTTAATTGATTACTTTTCATGACTAATTATCAAAACACTTTTGAAGTAAACTTTTGTTCAAAGTACATATTAATATAATAATTAGTTTTGCAAAATACGTTACATTTCATACTCTTGCGCAACTTGTCATATTGTTAAATGTTGGATAAACAATCTACAATATATTCTATGTAAGATAACAGAAAAGGATGTGAAACCACCAAAGCTGATACAGGCAAAAACTGTTATTTGGCACACTAACAAAATTTACACAATAAGTTTTAAGAAAAATTATAGACTAAAAACAATGTACAATGTCTATTAATTTAATGAACTTAAATGTGTAAAACGAAAATGGTTAAAGATTTAAAAACAAGATTTACCCAATTTAACACCTCCAGCCATTGTTAACAAAACATTTCCTGCCTTAACATCCCTGTGTATAATATGTGATTTATGTAAAAAATATAGTCCTTTACACATATTTTGGCACACAAATGATATCTGAGCTTCGTTTAAAGGTTTTTCTAATTCAGTCATAATGCTATCAACAGCCCCTCCATCACAGTATTCTATGAGCATCCACAATTGTTGGTCTCTTTGAAACGCTTCAATTAATTCTACTACATTTGGATGTTTAATTTCAGATAATATATCGATTTCTATCATGAAGTCTGCCAAATCTTCTTCACCGTCTAAACGGCACATTTTTGCCGCTGCTAATTGTCCATGATTTTTATGCTGAGCTTTATAAACTTTTCCATATGCTCCATCTCCCAACTCTCCTAGCATTTCCCAAAATTCTTCGGGATCACATTCCATACGAACGTTATTAAAAACTTTTTTCTTTTTTGCATCATTGCCTCCAAAATGAAGCACTTTCTTAATATTATTAAAAAATGACATTATCACAATTTGTTTGGGTTCTTTCTGTCTTATTGGAAGTGAAAAACACAGTTGTCCTACATTTTCATGTACTATTGTTAACTTTCAAATATGTCATATTGCGATACAGAAACCAACATTATATCTGGAATAAGAAATTGCATATTAATACTAATAACTGTACAATCGTTAAATACGTGTATGATATTAGTGCAGTGAGAATCTAAAAGTAGATTATGCAAACACATGAGGTAAAATGTAGGTAATGCAG
Source organism: Elmis aenea (assembly GCA_947652605.1). Lineage (NCBI taxonomy): Eukaryota > Metazoa > Arthropoda > Insecta > Coleoptera > Elmidae > Elmis > Elmis aenea. The sequence goes on from OX393576.1 coordinate 28,253,275, forward strand.
GTTAACGTTTGTAACACAAAAAGTGGTTATAATTATCGTAAAAATATTTAAGATGAAGAATAGTTAAGATTTTGTTGTTATTATTAAAACTTCAAACACGTTACTTTTTGTCAAATATCTCTGACAAAAGCATCCCGTGTGTGGTGAAAGGATTTCACTATACAAGTTTATGGCCAACAACCTGTCCATTGCGTGTTACATGTTAATTTTAAAATACGTACTTTTGCACACTTATCTACAATGTAAATGTTAGTATTTGCACACACTTCTATTAAACAGTATTCACTATCGATTATTTTATCACATTTGTATTTTATCATCGTCAAAATGGTCAGCCATGCCAATTTTCTATAACCAATCCCCGACCCCCTTTGTGTACCACGCCTGAAAATGACATCACAAGAGCGCATGCCATCGCATCAAGTGTGTTTTGACGAAAAATAAGGTGAAAAGATATCGAACGTTTTGACATTGACGGTATATTTATTTTTAAATGTGACAAGTACTTGCATTGCGTGGTTATTCATTTATTACGTGATTTTTCTTAAAAATCTTTGAAGTGCAGATGCTTTCATTTGAACTATAAGCCTGCCTTGCTTAGCGCTGCATGGTCTGAGGAAGAAGCCTCAGAAGTTTTTCTATGAATTACGGGTCAATAGTTTATTATTAGACTTTTTTAATGCAATTATCAAATGTCTAAATTAATTTGACCTTCATTTTATTTGAAAGACAATTCAACCAAGAGGATGGCCCAACAACCTAGTCGTAGTATATTAGCAATGATCTTTAGAAATTTTGTTAATTCCCTAAAGCCTAGGCAGTTCATAGGGACATTAAAAGGTGCTGATTATTTTGGCAATAAATATTATGAAATCCCAGCTAATCCCTCTATTGGTAAAAGGAGAGCATCTCGATGGTTTGTTCCACCAGAAAAAGAAAATTTTGAACAAGAATTACCAGCTGAATGGGAAGCCTGGTTAAGAGGTAGACGCAACGAACCACCAATAGAAGAAGAAGTACTGCACAATCTGTCACTTATGCAAATGAAGAAGCAGTTAGGTGTAGAAGTGGAGAAAAAGGGTGGAAAAATGACTCCAATGCTAAAGGGTATAGAAACATATCCAAAAAGACGCGATTATGAAATCATGCCGGGCAAACCCCAGTAAAATTAGCACAATTTCATTGTTAGTTGTAACTTTGTATATCATAATTGTAAATATTAAAATTAAATTTTGTAAAAGTTTTTTATTACCTTGTTTTATTCATATTCCTAATAAATGTATTAAAAAATAATGTGACTTGTACACTAATCATCCACTCAGCATCCACATTTAAATAAATATTAAAACAAATTTCGCGCGAAACTTACAATTTTTATTACAATAGTGTTGGTAATAACTTGAAGTGAGCTATACTTCAACAAGGAATTTTTGTTTTTATTGTTAAAAAGTGTTTACAGGTTATAGGTATATGGCTGTCATCATCTGTCATTAAAAATGACTTCTAGTCGAGAGAATAAAATAAATAACTTGTTAGATCGGTTACGTTCCGAAAATTTAAACTCTCGTGTGCAGCCAGTTGCTGGTCCAACAAATAGTCCAAATCTAAATGCTCCTCGTCCTCCTGCCCGACCACCTTGTTTAAAGCGTAAGTTTTAAACAACTATATTTTATTCACTCGACAAAAAAATTGCTTTTACATCGTCAACGATTGTTATAATACTTATTTTCAGTTGAAATGCCAAATAACACAGCTCCTGTCAGTGCATCGAAGAGGCCTCGCGAAATAAATCTTCCCCCAAAACCTAAAGAAACCTTAGAGACTGATAAAAAACTCAAAGAAATTATGAAAATTAGTGGTAATTTGAAAATTAACGGAATAGCTTATACAACTGAAATTAAAGATTTGGAACATATGGAAGAATTAGGTAATGGAACATGTGGTCATGTTGTGAAAATGAAACATAAACCTAGTGGAGAAATAATAGCAGTTAAAGTAAGAATTAAGTTGCCGATAATTTATATTAGTAAGCATTATTTTAACGTTAATTTTTTTAGCAAATGAGACGTTCAGGTAATAGCGAAGAAAACAAACGAATAATAATGGATATAGAAGTAGTAATTAAGTCTCATGATTGCCCTTATATTGTACAGTGCTTAGGGTGTTTTATAACAGAATCTGAAGTTTGGATATGTATGGAATTGATGTCCACATGTTTCGATAAACTATTAAAACGATTCAAACAAGCTGTACCAGAATACGTTATAGGAAAAGTAACTGTAGCCGTAAGTTTTACTATTTTTTGAATTTAGTGGTCTTTTTCTTAGTGTTATATATTTTTTTAGACTGTCAGAGCATTATCATATTTAAAAGAGACACATGGAGTAATACATAGAGATGTTAAACCTTCAAATATACTCTTAGATGAACGTGGAAATATTAAATTATGTGATTTTGGAATTAGCGGCCGACTTGTAGATTCTATGGCTAAAACTAGAAGCGCAGGATGTGCAGCATATATGGCTGTAAGTTTTCTTTAGAACATTGATATTTATTGTGTTTATGTGCCATTATAATTTTTTAATATAAATAGGTCTTTGTATATTTTGATTTATATTTAATTGCCGGACACTTAAAAATACACGAAGTTCATGATGCGAAACTATTGTCCTATTGTATCTGAATATTTTTATTAAAACGTTGACTGCGGTGGACAAAAATGCTGTTTTAATTTGTGTGCAGTATCGGTCGCCGAAGACCGATACTTGACTTTTCTTGAATGCGGTATGGTTGAAATTTTATGTAATGCTTTATTTAAGAGAATATTTTTCATAACAGAACTCTTACTTATGTCAGTTCGCACTATACTAAGATATATTGATATTATACATTGTGCTGTATATGAACCGACTAGTTCAGACTTGCAATAAATATCTGCAAAAGTGTTGCATTATGCAGCTATGATCTTGTGATTAATTTGGTGACACTGAAATACGTACTTGCCACAAAGCGGTTTTAAAAACACGGCTGTAGCCGCTTAATCCATTGACGTGTTCAACACTTTCAATTCTGGTGACACCAATGTGTTGTCACATGCAAGCCAAACGTTAGTGGCTGGTGACAACATATTGGTATCACGTGCGATCCAGCTGTTTGTTGCCGGTGAACATACGTTGGTGCCACGTTCAAGCCGACTACTGCCACTAGACATACGTACTGTTGTTTTTTTCCTACTGTTTAGCTTACATTTATTTACATACATTCTGAAAGATAATTGCTTATCGGGGTAGTGGAAGTATTTTAGATTTTGATCCAGAAAAGTAAACTTAAAAGTACATGTCTAGTTTTTGGACTGTGATGTACGGATGTTATATGTGCCTCAAGTTGAAGAGAACTTAGAGACAACCTCTAACTGGACACATTTTATATAAATTAGCCAGTTTTATTTATCTGGGATAAATATAAATATCTGACATTTAATCGTGGCTCAATTAGGTTTAAAAAATTCTTAATTTTTATGTTTATCGTTAATAATTATTTTATTTATCAAGCAAAAATGTTTATATATTGGCATAAATTCATTTTAGAAATCTTTAATATTTCTTCACAACTTGATGTGATGTTGGAGGAACCTAATTGTTAAGAATTGTTTCGTTTATCAAGCGTTAATCTAAAATCTATATATATAAAAATGAATGTATGTTTGTTTGTTTGTCCTTTATGCATTTCTATACCATTCATCCGATCCTGACCAAATTTGGCACAGACAATCTATAGGACCATGGGAAAAAGATAGGCTATATAAGAATTCCCAAAAAAATCGTCCGGAAAAGATATTGAGGAAAACGTGCCAAAATCTTACACGCAACACTTAAGTCTGGAGCAAAAATTTCGTCAAAATTTGACAATTTGACGTAACATTTAAACGCTCGAACCTTCTCCGATTCGACCTTTTCGCACATGTGTCGTACCGATTCGGAATCGTCTCGCTCTTCCCGACAAGTGCGTACCAAACAATCCCACTTTCGAGTTAAATAAAAACGTCCACCGGGCGCGAGCGCGCAGAGCGAGTAGTCTGTGATTGATAAAAAAATTCACCGAGCGAAGCCGGGTAACTATGCTAGTTACTGTATAAATTGGCACAAATTAAGCACTAAATTTTCGTACAATCTGAGTCTACCTATATGCTAGAAATAAATTTCTTTTATCAAGACACCTTTTTTACCTAAGACGCCGGGAGTAAACGGTCCATTGCTCTATGCCAGGGATCGGCAACCTTTTTTATATGGCGGGCCAAATTAAACAATAATATTTTCAAGCGGGCCGCACATACCAATATTATGTCACTAGGAACTTTAATCGAATAGATCAGGGTTGGCAAATAGGATTTGATCAGTGTGCCAAAATAAGATAAAATTTAATACAAAAAAACAACCGTTACTTAGGTTAGACCGCAGGAAACTTTTTCAACACAAAAGGAATATCTCCCACAATTTAGCTACAGGGAATAATCTTCCTTTAAGGATTTCTATGTTATACATCAGGGGTGTCAAACTCAATGGCTAACTTGGGCCACACGAACAAGGTTTAACTTTAAGTGGACCGCAGAAAAAAAAAAATTTTTGTACATACATTTAGTTAGGTTAGACCGCTTGCACAATTTTTCCAAAAGCCAGTTAGGTTAGACCGCTTGCTTTAAGTACAAAACATCTACCAAATAGGAGATGTGTATGAGATCTCCAAATTTGAGAAATAAAATAAAAACCTAATTTTACCACTCCCCTTTAGGGGGTGTAACTCTTAAAGGAGACGTTTAAGGGAAAAAAATTATATAAAAACCCCCCTTAATTTTCTAAAAGGAATTACCTCCCAAAGTGTTTTGCAATATTTAAGAAACACCCTGTATATTTAGATTATTACTTGGCGGGCTGCATCAAAACATATAAAGGGCCGCATGTGGCCCGCGGGCCGCGGGCCGCGGGTTGCCGACACCTGCTCTATGCCATTGCATTGTCCTGTGGATAAGTAATGTTACCTGTGATGATCACGATCAGTATTTTTTTTTTTTAAATTGGTAGTGTAAAGTTATTTATACATAACATGCAATAAAATAAAAAGCATTTAATGCAACATTGACAATAAAAGTTATGTATTATGTTTTGAGTAGGGGTGGGCGATATATCGATAAATATCGATATAATTTTGATATCGATATATCGATATATCGAATTATCGGATATCGATATATCGGAATATCGATATATCGGAATATCGATATATCGACATTCCGATATATCGATATTTTAAGGGCGAGAAGCTTTTTTTTTTTTAAGGTCACCAGTCTCTTTTTTCACTTTTTTACCGACTTTTTTAGCTTCGCGCCGCTTTTATATCGAACCTTCGATATGTCGATATATCGATATTCCGATATATCGATATGTCGATATATCGATATATCGATATATCGATATAATTTCGATATCGATATTCGATATCGAAATTTGGATATCGCCCACCCCTAGTTTTGAGTACTATTTTTTTTTTAGCCTGAACGAATTGAGCCAGATCCTAATAACCCTGACTATGATATTAGGGCAGATGTATGGTCTTTAGGTATAACATTGGTAGAACTAGCCACTGGAGTATTTCCTTATCAAGATTGTAAGACTGACTTTGAAGTCCTCACAAAAGTTATTGGACAAGATCCTCCTAGTCTGCCTACAGATAGAGAATTTTCCCCTGAATTTAGAAGATTTGTTTGCTTATGGCAAGTAAAAACTAATAATATTTTAATAGAGCATCCTAAGACTGACAATAACATTTTGTACTGTGTCTTTGCAAATATTTGATTACTCTTGGTAAAAAAATATATTAATTTAAAATATTGTAATAATTTTTTTTTTTGTGATGATGTATAGTTTGTCTTTTTCACATGTTTTTACAAAAATGTATGCTTATCTATCTTCAAATTTTAGTGCAGACAGATTTTGGTAAAATGTTATGTATTGAATGTATGAAATACAAAGTTTTAATAATTTTTTACAGTCACACTAATAAATGTAATTTTGATAATTAGTAGAACATATATAAGTGTTATGTAAAACGGTTGTAAACAGATATCGGTGCTTCTTCTCATACAGTCAGTAATCAAGTGATTACCAGAATGTTTCTTATATATTTTGTGCTTTTTGATTATAGCCTTACAAAAGACCATAAACAGAGACCAAAGTATGGTACATTACAAAATGAACCATTCATAAAAAAATTTGAAATGGCGAATGTCAATGTAGGAGAATGGTTTGCAAAAGCTTTGGAACAAGCTGATTTATTATCGACGAAGAGGAGTGTACCTAGGTATGTTGCATGGTTAGTTTCTTTTTTTAATTAATTTAATCATTAATATTAATAGTAGGTGCTTATTTGTATTCATGTGATATTATCTGTTATGAAAGTAGCATTTGTTTTTACATTTCATTAATAAAAATTGCTTTTATAGTTTCCAATAATTTTTTAATTAACTAGCTTACTAAATACTGACTATTTCTAATATTAAATTCTTTAATTTTGCAGTCGAGGTTTATCAGATATTTAACATTTAGATACACTTGTTGGTTAGTGCTTCTGTGTATTATGTAGGGTTGCCAGATATTATCGGGCATTGTGACGGAGTCTGTGGCATTGAAAGTCCATCCCAGGTCTCCGGCAGGCAATACAAAATCTTCGGCAGATTGCATAAGTTGCAAGTAATACTGATCTGCAGTTGGTCCATAGGAATTTATGCAGGGTCGCATCAGGTATTTGACGTATGAATGGGCTGCACCTCAACACAAAATTGACTCAAACTAAAAGCTATATTCTTTGAAGATTCAAAATAGTAAAACAGTAAGTACTATACTGGGTGATTCAGTTTGACTGCCACACACCTATAACTTTATCATTTTTAGTGGAAATCCCTTATAAACCGTATATTTTTGTAAATCGCAGCAAATTCTCTATCTAATGACGTTCAGATGTTTTTTCTATGATGCAATATGTCGGACTGACGATAAACTTTTTTTTGAAATTACATGGTATACTTTTATTTTTTATTTTGATAGAGAATTAAATATTAAATCCGACACCATTAAAAAAATAAGCATATCTAAAAAATTTCTGAGAAAAATGAGTTAAAAATTAATAATTATTTTTCATAAAATTGTTGTATTTGACTAAACAAAACATGATCGCGGTAGTAATCGTCAGTTTATAACTTGTCTAATTGTGTTTTATTATTTTTTGACCCCCCATCAGATTTAGAATTTAATTCTCTATCAGAATCATAAAAAAAGTATACTATGTAATTTAAAAAAAAAGTTGACTATCGCCAGATAAACATTTTTCATTATAGAAAAAACATCTGAACGTCATTTTATAGAGAATTTGTTGCGATTTAAAAAAATATAAGTTGTATAGGGATTTCCTCATGAAAAAGTTATAGAGGTCAAACTGAATCGCCCGGTATATGTAAATATGTGTGTGCGAAGTTTTTTTTACTTGTCAAACATGTACCGAAATCTCCGGCATTGGTAAGACAAAGATCTGGCAACCCTAGTATTATGTTAAGCTGTCTTAAATATTTTAAAGAAATGTAATGTGTAGGCTGTTGTTTTTGATGAGCTATAAAAAATTGAGGTTGTTGATGATGGTAACTAGGGTTGGACGATATCCAAATTTCGATATCGAAATGATATCGATATATCGGTATCTCGATATCAAAATTATATCGATATTTATCGATATATCGCCCACCCCTAATGGTAACGTAAAGCCAATTTTTACATGGATTTATGACACACCATAAAAATGTGACTTTTGATTTAGATTGCATAATTCGTACGTGTTTTTCATATTTTGAATAACAATTAAGTTACAAGGATTTATTAAAAATTGCTCTTTTAACACGTTCACGGACAGTAACAAAAACTCTTGGACTCAAAAAAACGCATCCATTTTTTGAGTTTGTAAGATTAAGTATTCTACAACTTACGGAGGGACATTTTTTGAAATTTTAAGTTTCCTGCTGGGACAGTTGTGTTTCCATTTTACTCAACACTTTATTAGATTTTTTCACCATTTTGAAAGGTAAACTTGAAAACCACAGTTGTTTTTGACATTTCTAAATATTTTTTTTTCAATGTCCTGAAAATGGTTGTAACAAAGTAAATAGTCACTATAAAAATAGTTAATAATGTAATTGTGCATTTTGTGTGAATATATTTGTCTTTTCGTTCTTTTATTATACTACTAGTTGTTTTAATTATGTTTATGTTACAGACATACTCCACCATTATTATTATCCTCACGAAGACAAATAAGGCCCCACGATTCCTATCAAACACCACAGCAATCATCATTAACTAACGGTAGTTCAAAAACACAACCTTCTCACCAATCAACGCAGTGTCCTAGCGAAAATTCATTTATATCTCTTGAGAATCAGCATCAACCATATCGATTTATTCATGCATCTCTGCCACCTGATGGGCGGTCTCATCATATTTCTCGTCTTTCCACATTCCAAACTATCGCTAGTTCTAGTAGCAGTCACCAAAGAGAAAGCCATTTACCTTATATGCACCAAAGGCCTCCGGATATACCTAATGTGTATAACCAGAGTGAAAGGAGTAGTATGTCACCACCCTTACCACATGTTAGGAGTTACTCTCCATTTCGTTTTTATCAAAATAATTTAGAAGGAAGTAAGGTACAATATGGTAATGCACAAGATGGCGACAGTAGGTTTTCATCACATGCTCCTGAAAGTAGATATGGATATGTTCAAAGTAATGAATTAAATTCACCTTATCTTCAAAGGAGGAGGGAAAATCGATGGCAGTCTCCTAGTGGTTCTCCTTTACCTTTAAGAAACCAGCAAAGTAGCCCAGAAAATTTGTATGGTAATACGAGTCCCATTGTTTTACAAAGGTTTTACCATCAGCAGAAACAGCAACAAAAGGAACAAGAAGTTGAAGAAGCTGCCAAAGATGATCCAGGTAAAAAAGTTTATTTCTTTTCTAATTAGTTATTTTATTACATAAACAAATTTTTAAAATATGGTACTTTGATGTTATAACAAAAGTTTCATAATTTGATTTTTTGAAACAAAAACTCAATGGATTATCTCAAAAAAGTATTTATGGAAATTATAATTGAGGTGTAAAAATTAATTTTAATAACTATTAATTTTTTATGGTAAAAATTTGATTTATCACTTTTTAGGAAAACGGAGGTTTGCTTCATATATTAAACTACAACTAGGTGGAGATCGTAGTAGTAGATCATCAAGACATCAAAGTCCAGAGCCACCTCCTCGTCTTAATAGAACTATTAGTGGTGAAAATCAAAGTCCTCTTGTAATGCGTAGGAATTTTTTAGAGTCTAATTCTCCTGCACTTTCACGAAGGTAAGCCCAGTTTCTGTTTTGATATGTAGCGTGCTTTTGCTGGGAAATTAATAACTAAATAGTTTCAATAACTGCTTATATTTTCAGGTATATTTCCCCATCTCCTCCAGTTCCACCCCCAAGGCGGTTGTCAGAAAGTACATCGGTGCCAGGTTCGCCTCAACATTTTAGAGCACGTTTTCTTTACACTCCAGAACCTCAGCGGCGATTGTATGAAAACAACGACATTTCATCATAACAATTACATTTATTATGCATAATGTAAGTACTTAGCCATTTAATTTTGTTGTGGTCACCTTTTGCAGAATAAATGCAGTATTACACAGTAAACAAGTTCAAACACATACGGAAGAGATCATTTATGTGCCTCAATACATACATGTAAGTTTTCAAAATCATTAAAAAGCAAATCACAATTTTTTAAATTTAAATAGCTTTATAGCTTTTTTTCTTAGCAACAAGGAATTGTATTAAACTAAAGTGCATTAAGAAAATATCATTGTAAATTATAATACTGTGTTTTAATCAAAAATCTTTGAAAGTTTTTGTTTTTAATATAAATTTCATAATGACTTGAAAAATTTTAGTGAATTTATTCTCACAATTTGTAAATTTCGCAAAGCATTTAGTATTATTAAAGTTTTAGGTAGCAAATTAGCTAAATCGTGTATATCTGCAAAACATTTGCCAACACAATTGGAAACTTCATTAGAAAAGAGCATCAAAAGCACAAGTGCCTTGTATTTATGTGGTGCTTTTGTTAAAAAAAAGTGTTACCTGCAAGTAAATAAAAATATATATTTAGATGGAATTGCTTTTTGTTTGTAATAAATAAATACATTTTGGTCAGTTTTTTAACGATTTTGAATTGCAAACTTGCCAAGTGACTATAAAAGACTAGTTTTTTTGGTGTACGTGTATAAAATTTATGATTTCAAAGCCAAGTTCGATTTCCATCTATAAAAATGCAATTTTATTATTTATCTCAGAGCATAGATAGTGATGAAACAAGTAAATGTCGCTATTTAATAATTTATGAGAATATTAACTTTGTAACTTTTTCCTCTGCATATCTTTTTATCAACACTTGCAATGGAGATATTTAAGATTTAAACAAATGATAAGTTTCGTTTTTTATTCTTGTATGGTATCATGAAATTAAAAAAAAAAGAAGTTGTCTTAAGTTGCTTTACAAAAAAAGTAATGCGTATACCATTTAATCAATCTTGTATCTCTAAAAATTTAGAAGTTACCATGGTGAACCTTGAAAGTCAGATAAATTGCAAACTTTTGAGATGAAAGTACTTCATATAAATACAAGGCTGACTGTTTCGTTTTAGTGTTGCAATTATTTGAGTGACCAAGTATATTACACCTTTGTAATGTTGGTGAGACTGCTTTTATGATGTTAACTTTATGTACGGCTCTGTTTCTATTTAAAGGGCCATTTGAAGTTAATGCTTTTGTGTTCGACTGCGTGAATGACGCAGTAATTTACATTACTAGTCTGTATTCCGTCAGGATGTTGGTTGCTGGTCTCAGACCAATGTGTATTATATAAGTTATATTATTTGTATCCTAGGTGATTATAAATTATCGACTTTTATTCTTAATTTATTTGAATACGTTTTTGGATTTGTTTATGAATCTACTGCTTAAGCTAAATCAGATACAATAATTGGTTTGAATCGACCTATTAATTTCTTAAGTAAATGTACCTACTTTACGTGTTTATAAAACAATTGATACTTAATACCCACTTAAATTTCTATTGTTTTCATTTTTCTTAACTAGTTACTTTTACCCCGATGGATACTCTTTATGTAAATCTAAAAAGTTTCTTCTGCTGTTATCGTAATTGGTAAAAATACTGCATCTCTTAAATAAATAAATGAAGATAGCATTATTGTAGCTTTGCTTTTGACACCATAATTGATTAAATTGAATCCTCCTCAATGTGATGAGACAACAAATTTGTTTCTTTTAACCACTGTGTTGACTATTTCTTTGAATACTACTTTAACAGTACAATATTGTGTGTACAAATATGTAATATGTACATTTATTTTTAACTTAATGTATAAACAAATCCAAGAATTGTTCTCTGATATTAGAACTGATAGTGATAGATAAAAAGTATGCCACCATATTTTAGTTTCCTATTTTAATTCTTTGTGAAATATCTTGTGTTTGACTATTTCTTTATCTATTGTCTGTGAATTGTATCTTGTTCCATACAAAATACATTTTTTATTGTTTTTGTTAAATGAGTTTGCTCCTGTTTTTAAAATGTTGGTTTTAAAAACGAGGATGGTGAGTTTTTCTTTATTATTTTGTTGAAATATTTCGCTGAAAATGTTCATGTTTTGCTTTACGAATAAAATTGTAAGTCGATTTAAAATTTAACAAAAAAAAACTAATTTATAAATGGATTACTATGCGAAATTGTAAATTGAATGGTATATTAGCAATTTTTTATATCTTAAGTAATTATATAAGGCTGTTGATGATTTATTTTTAATATTTTAATTGGTACATGCGAGTATAATTCGTAACAAAACTGTAAATATATTTTTTTGTAACCAATAATAAAGTGACAATAGTTTACAGATATTTTCTAACCGAAAGTTTAAGCATATGTTTGAATTTATTTTGAAAATTTTGTTTAAAGGTTACTGATTTTAGTCATTCTTGCTAATGAGGCACTGTCCAATTACTTTAATAAAACAGTACATTCAGATAATATGATAGATTTAAAAACATTTGATCATCGTTTTTAATGGATTTTTTTTAGATTTATATATGAACAACAATGATGTATGTAGAGGTGAAAAAGGCTATTTTAATTTAATTTTTCATCATTAGGATCTCCAATGCCATACAGCATTAGCTACTATTCATCAAATGGGCAAAAAAGTACAGAATATTTCGATTTCAAATATTAAAATAAAAATACAAAAACTTAACTAAAGATTTATTGTTTTCTGTACTAAATTATTTGTTATTTACAATAATATTACAAAAATCAATATGTGGGTATTATAAAATGCTATTAGTTAAATAAACAGTTGTTTTTAGATATTTCTGTAATGAAAGAATCACATGACTAAATTTCTTTTATTAATAATTTTTAATGCTTTCCATAAATAAGTTGCATGTTGTAATACATTATTGCATGCAGAATGTTTTTACAATTTACGGAATTTTTAATACAATTTACATTTGAAAATAAAACTTGCTGTCTGTATGAGAAAATTAAAATTAATATCTACAACTAATTTCACTACTGTGTTAACAAATTTCAACAGTGCAAAAATATCTAAGGGAACCTAAACTTAAAATTTCTACTTTTTCAAGTTTATTTTTGGAACTGATGAAGTTATAGGAAATATAGAATATATTGCTCAATCATCTAACAATTTTGCACATTTTTGCTCATTTGACAGATTTTGTAGCTTCTATAGCTTGCGACATACTACTGGTGAACTACAATATGGAAATTACATTGTATACTTTTTATATGTGCAAAAATTAAGTATCAATCTTATTTTTTATAATTTGGACAGTGTAGTGTTACTAAATGATGCCATACTTAATGATATTGTGTAAAATGAATATTGTAACTTGTAAATATACCTGATTATGAAATAAATTCTTGAGGGTAAAGTACGTGTTAAATGTTTTGTTTTCGTAAATAATTTTTTTCAACCCTTTAACTGGCAAATTAATGTATCAACTATGATACACTAAATGAGCACTAAAAAATAACATTTATTTAAAAGGGCGTATCTCTTAAACCGTTCTGATATCTGAGTCCTGTTTGTTGCGAAAACTTCGTTAATATATTTTTACAATTTTGTCTCGATATAGTAGTGACGCATTTATAAAAATTTAAAAAAAATTCTCATGTGTCATTTTACACTGCACTCTCTTTTCAAAATTTACGAGGGCGTGCTTTAAACTTATTTTACAAAAGTTATTAAATTTCGTGAAGAATAATTTTTACACAGTGCGTTTCAGCCAATCGAAGAGAATAATTTGATATAAAAATCATCGAGACGCGATCATAAATAAGAAAGTTTTCAACTGTTACGCATCAAAAAAACATATTTTTTAAATTTCATAAAATTACGTTTTTCTTTATTTTGGCAACATTGCACTACTTCGAGCGTCTAAAATTCAGTTTCGGAGGATGATTCTGCCATGGGAACCCTCAGTTTAAGATGTATATTGTTAGGTTGCATAAAAAATCAGACCTTTTAGTGACCAGTTTTGGCACATGATGAACTGAGCTCGTCATTACCAGTTAAAGTGTTAAGTTGTAATTTTGTATTATTAGATTTCGGTCGGTTGATTGGATTTACATCAAAAATTCTGGATATGTCTATGATTGTACCTGGTGCACTCTGGCGACCCCCAAAGTTACTGGTCTTTGAAGTGCTAGTTTCGAATATAATCTAAATTTGCATTGTTGTATTGATGCATTTGATTACTTCACCGTTAAGCATCTCAACTTCTCTGAATCCATTTCTGTCTGTTTTTAAAATAATTAAAATAACAGGCATACATAAAAGTCTCGGTTTTAGTAAGCGCAGGGACTGTTTTTTCTCATCATCTTGATGTGTACGACTTGCAATGTTGAAATGTTATTATTATTATTATTATTATTTCCGCGGAGGTGGTCCCCTTTCGGGTTCCTGTACTGCGACCTGTTGGTCTATTGTACCCTCTGGTGATAGCCACTTAAAGAAGTCCTGTGTTTTTGAAAAACTCCAGGATTTTCTTTAAGGGTGTTTTTCTTAGCTCTTCTTGGTTGGCTTTTTCCATCCCTAGAAGTCTGCGCCGATAAGGTGTGAATCCTTCACACTGGCATATTACGTGCAGAGGAGTTTCTTCTTCTTCACCACATCCTCTACATATATCGGTCTCAGAGAGCCCTATTATGTAGAAGTGTTTGTTTAACCCACAGTGCCCTGTGACAAGCCCTGTGGCTGCTCTGATGTCTGCTCTGCTCATCCTGAGCATTTCTTCTGTCTTCTCTTTGGAGACCATTGACAGGATAGCCTTGGAATGGGCTTGTCCTGCAACTTTTTTCCAATGAGCATTGTGCTCTTGTGTTAGTATGTCATTAAGACACCGCTTGGCTGTTCCATAGGATGTACCAACTGCGGGTTCTGGTCCGAAGAAAGGTGTCTCGCTGCCAATTTTGGCTAGGCGATCCGCCTTCTCGTTCCCTGGTATATTAGTGTGCCCTGGGCACCATACCAGTTTAACATTATTCCTGCTTCCTAGCATGTTGAGTGCTTGTATGCAGTTCAGAACAAGTCCTGAGTTTACTTCTGACGAACCAAGAGCTTTTAACGCTGCTTGGCTGTCGGACATTATGAAGATTCTTTTGTTATCAAAATCTCTTTCTAATAATGTTTCTGCACATAAGTGCACAGCATACACCTCAGCTTGAAATATGGTTGCACACTGTCCAAGGCTTACAGATTTGCCTTGTCTCAGTTGTGCTGCTCCCCATATTCCGCAGCCTGTTCCATTTTGCGTTTTTGACCCGTCCGTATACCAGACCAGGCCATTAAGCTCTATTTCATGGCGCTCCCATTGGTCCCGTGTTGGAATTGTGATTCCAAAGGTTTTCTCAATGGCTAGCGTCCTGTTTATTCTATCCGAGATCATATTTAATGTCGGATGCGTGTCGATCTCGTTGAGAATAGCTAAGTGCCCTTCTCTACGTCTCCCCTCTTTGGAGGTGATTTTTAGTCGGTACCCCCCTCTTAGTGCTTGTGATTTGACCACAAGGTAAAGAGGAGGTAAGTTCAGCAACACTTCCATCGCCGCCGTAGGCGTTGTTGTCATCGCCCCGGTAATACTTAGGCAAGCCAGTCGCTGTAGCTTGTCTAATTTATTTCTGCAGTCTTTTATCTGTGTTCTAGTCCACCAGATCAGACTTGCATAAGTTACGATGGGTATGACCATCTTGGTGTATATCCAATATATCATCCTAGGTGTTAAACCCCAGTTTTTCCCAAGCATCCTTCTGCAGGTCCATAGAGCTACAGTGGCTTTTTTGGTAGTTTTTTCTACGTGTAGTTTGAAGTTAAGTTTGCTATCTAGAATCACTCCTAAATATTTAACCTCTCCTACTGTTTCCAGTGGTTCTTCAAACAGGTATACTGTTTTAGTCCCACACGGTTTTGTTTTCCTAGTAAAGTGTACTAGTGAGGTTTTAAACGGATTTACCGTTAGACCCTCACCTGTGCACCACCTTTCGACAATTTGTAAGGCGCCTTGCATCATGTCTGATACTACGCCTCCGAACTTGCCTGTTGTTAGTAGTATGGCTATGTCATCGGCATAGCCAACTGCAAAGTGCCCTGCTTTTTCCAGTCTATGTTGAAATGTTAGTCTATCTGTTTTTCATATTTTTATAGGCTACCCCATGTTTCTTTAGTTTTTAAGTTTGAATCTTTAGAATGTTAATATTCTTTGCAGTTGTGCTTTACACACTAGCTATAATTATTTTATCTTTTATGGTGTACATTTATAATTTGTATCATCATTCTGCAGTCATTTTTCTGTGTTTCCATATTCTACAATTACACTAAATAGTTACTTTCTGAATTTTGTGTCAATTTTGATTTCAACACATTTTAAAGCCGTAAATATATTTTATTTGCATAAATAAGATCTAACAAAACACAAACATTTAAAATTTGTTTTATTTATACCAATAATTCAGACACATAACAAATAATACTTAAATCTATATGTAAGCGAAGAAAAAGTTAATTACAAAGTACTGTAAAATAACAACAACAACAATTATTGTAATGGCATGTGTAAAAAAAAAATAAAACAAAGTAATGTAACGTTTAAAAAACTCAACTGCTAACCTAAGAAAATTTGATTCTGTAATAAATAAACCTCCAAAACACATTTTGAATAGACTTATCTACATGATGGCTTATATATAATGAGGTTGATGAAGATGATGACTTCATGACTTGATGATTATTCCTCTACGAAACTGCATATTTTGACTTAGTATCCCAACTTTTTCAGTGCTTTCAGGTCAACATCTTTATAGTAATCCTCACTGTTAAAAACATTGTTCATAATTATAATCATTGAAGTAGTAGATTTATTTAATGATAATGTGCAATATAATTTATAGATTTAATGATGCTATTCTAACAAGTAAGAAATATCTATGAGATGAAAAATTCTAGAAAATGCTTATATTTTAAGTCAGCTTCAAATGCAGATGGGTGCTGGTGTTCCCTTTATGATCCAATATTTCTATTTGTGTATAATCTCTAACAAAAAAAGACAGTGCACAAAGGTCTCAGCTTGTTTAGAGCGCTTTTACTATTTTTATACAGGTTTAGAGAACGGTCGATTATTTTAGTTATTTACAAAGCTTTTTTTCTGAGTTTGACTTTAATAAATAGTCAAAAATAAATGCTTTATTGATATTTTTTCTTTGTATTTCCGGTTTAGCAAGAAATTACCCCAACTTAATTTTTTTTAATGAATATATTTTTACATTTTTGGATGCAGAATAAAAATCTACTTTCAGATACATCAACATTAAAGATTTTATTTTAAAATAACTATCACAAAATCAAGATATATGATGTCAGTTTGTTGTAAATTTTTGTTGTTTATCATTAAAAACATTTATAATGGCAGTAAAAGTTAAAAATCGTCAACATTTAAATTTACTTTGTTTACGTGTATTTTGATTTTGTGATCGTTTTTTCACTTATTTTTTAATTTTATTTTAAAATAAACCCTTGATTTTGATGTTTTTGAATGTAGTTTTTTATTCTGCATCCGAAGAAAATATAAAAATATACAGGGTGTTTAATTCAAAAAAATTAAGTTAAATATCATTAATAAATTATTTTTTTTTACCAAGAATTAAAGTTGAATTTCAGAAAAAAGTTTTGTAAATAACGTAAATAACTAAGATAATTGACCGTTCCGATACTTTCTCCTAACCCTGTATACCTATTAGATAATAACAATTTAAAAAAATATTATTTTTTTAGTCTTGTTGCTATAAAACTGTACAAAAATTGGTTTTAAAATATTACATATAATAGGCCCGATTTCATAAGAGCTAAACCTGGGATTAACCCCGGGATTAAACCACGTTAACCCTAGAACTAGGCAAAATCGAATTGGCACTGTGAGATTGCCTAGTCTTAGAGATTAACTTGTATTTTAACACCAGTGTTGCTTTGTGCAACCGGGCCTAGAGTTGAGATAAAGGGCATTACAAGCATTGGGTTAAAGTAAAACTTGGTGGATATTCAAATCTAAAGTAAAATATTTAGACGTTGAATTTTGATTTAATGCGCATAAATGATCCCTTTAAAATTCAATATTTTTTTTGTAATTTCAAATATTTATTTTTTAACAATAAATTAAAAATAATTAAACAATTTTTAAAAATTGATTAATGACCGCTAAAAATTCTTTTTTAATTTATGTTTTGATTGTATTTTCAGTTTAACAAAACTCTCGTGGTAAATTGTTCAAAGCGTTTCGTAAAATAGTGTTGTACTAACAACATTGTGTGCTTTGTAAGTTACAGTTTTTTAAAATGATTTATAGAAACCAATTCTAACGTTAGATTAAAACAAGAATATTCTTGATAATGTTAATGTTGTTATTTTCAGGCAACTTTTATAATATCAATACCGTCTTTTGTAACGTAAAAGTATAATGTTGTAAACATGTGATTGTACCTACTGTAGAAATAAACAAACAAATATGAGGTAGTGGCAAAAATGTCTTTTGAATATGCAACACGTTCTTGATACAGCAAAAAAAATATCGTTAAACTTCTCACGTCAAGTAAAGATATTTTAACATACCGGGTGTAACTTAGTTCTGGTACACCTCTTTTTTTCTTTCTTTAGTTTTTATTTTAGATAAATGAACTTTTAGACGTATGATATATGAAAAATAACCGGATTATTTGAACTCATGTACGCTATTATTTCACTTCCGGTTTTGCCGGAAATTACACTAAGTTCATTATTTCAAATGGAGCACGTATATTTTTACATTTTTTGAAAGAGGAAGCAATTTTGAATACAACTGTATTATTTTTGTTAATTTTTATGTAACTTTAAGTAATTTTTGAACAAACACTTATTTTTTTATTAAGTGTGCCGTGACCTGCATAAATTGAATTTTATTATGTCAACAAGTGTCCGACAAACGTTTTTGTAAATTTTAATTGACATTGGTTACTTTAATCGTCTTTGAAGGTTGCAGATCGGTTTTTTGACAGAAACTCATGTTTTTAAATTGAATGGTAGTGGTACATGCGGTTATTTAAAAAGAGTGTTTTCTGACGAATTTAACAATACCAATAACTTATATTATATTTATATATATACATCAAAAGAAATTTTTATGAGTGTGGCTTAGATTTCACATGTCTTTTTTATCTTTATTTAAAATTATTCATTGATTGTTTAAAATACTGTAAGTTAAGAGTGAGTGAAGCAAATTTAAAATTCATTAAAACATATTTTGATTTCGGTAATGTTTAAGATTGACTTAATTGGTTTTGTAACAAAGATTATAATTATTGTTAGTACACATCACAAAATAATGCAAGTTAAGCAATAGGTAAAGCTAACAAAATAAAATTATTTAACAATTTACCCCGTAAATGGCTAGATAATGCAATTTATTAATTTTATCAAAAATTCTATGTATTAAACCGGCCGCGCACTTGTTTGCCTTAACCCAACCGATTATCTGACCAAAATTCTGCAGTAAATAGAATATGTCACGGTACACTGCATGTGTACTGCGACTTTTTTTAAATTATGTATTATATGCAATGAACTTGAAACATGTCTTTGAACAAATCATAGTTGTTATTTTCTTTTAAATATAAATTCAGAACATACTACAGCCTTGCATTATTAAGCTTCGTTTAGTGCTGTAGGGAAATTAACTAGTGCTTTAATAAAAATTGGTGAATGTGTCGGTAAAATCGGTTCAGTTTAATGCTCAACAAGCTTAAGACTTATTTGTGTATGAATCTGAACTAAAATTTTAGAAAAATATGTAAACATATAATTCATATAGATTTTAAAGGTTAATTATTTTGAAGTTTTATATTCAAACCAGATTAGTTGATTATTACACAGATAAATAAATTAATATTAAGAACATAACTGTTAAGAAATCTTTATAACCATTAGAACAAACATTCGCCCCTTTCCACTTCACCTCGTAACATATATTAGATGTGTAAAAGAAAAATTAAGGAAAATAAGAAAACGAATGGGTCGATGCTTAATTTCTATTATATACCTTATTCTACTTGCTGTAATAGAAAGTAAAGAAAATTAAGTTTTGGGCAGAGAAGGGTGCAATGAAAGGCAAATTCTTAACATAATTATTTATTTATAAAAGTTACTTATATTTGCTTTGTACCGCAGAAACGAAATATTCAATCTTCAGAATGGAATAAATTTTCATGAGTAACTAAACTTTAAATTACACTATAATATAGGAACAGAGAGTCAGTCGGTTAAATGGATACCCCGATTAACTAAAATTAAAAGCTAGCTAATAATTAAATATTAAGTATAAATGAGTATCTCAATCATCCGAATGACAATCTGCTTTGAGATTGAGGTGATGGGTGATGAGGTTTTGGGTTTAGTTTCCCGCGGGTTCGGCGGGGGCGTTGCGCGATGCTGGAACTGGTCTTGGTTTAGACTTGGGGGCTGCTGGTTTGGAGTTGGAAGAACCACCACCACTATTGCTATAGCTGAGACCAGCAAGGAGTTCACTCTTACGGATACTCTTCAAGTCCAGGTCACCATAGTAGTCCTCGCTGTGAACGTCCATCAATTTTGGTTTTGATTTTAAAATTTGATTGGAAAACGTGTGAAATTGCAAATGGGATTTTGAGAAACTTTTAACAGCGATCGGTACAAATCATATTTGTGTTTGAAAAGTCATACGTTTATCAACAGTGGTATTTAAACATTTTTCTAGGATTAAGGATTGTCTGAAGATTGTTCTTAAACGGTTGCCAGTTGTATTAAAACGGCATTAAAAAGTGAACGTTTGTTTTTGTTTAAAAATTCTTATCTAACAAATTTGGTATCACATGCAATGTGTAGGGCGAAATTTTTTGAATATGTTTTGTCAGTGTATGATATTGTTTTTGCAGTTTTAAATTTGTGTGTATAAATTTGAAATTTGAAAACCGAAAGTTGGAACTAAGTGTATTAGTGTATTAGATTTATGAATAGTGTAAAAGGAGAAAAATAGGGCACATAAGACATGCAGAGTAAGCAATTAGATCACAAAGCCTCAGAGAAAGTTTAAATATAATCGAAGAATGTGTATGTTAATGTATTAATTAGAGGTAAATGCAATTGTACACACCTTAAGATAATATATCCATTGTAGCTGTAACTATTTTAAAACGACGCTTGAAAATTACCTGCGAGGTAAACAATCTGTGACTGATTTTGTTTTATAAAGCAGTGTTAACTAAATTTGATTCGTAATGCTAATGAAAATAGAAGTTGAAGTTATTTTTTAATTACCTACAGGTTTTAAAAAACAAATAGATTTCGCGACATTGTACTCAAACCTCAATGCTTTTTTGAGAATGAAAATGAGTAAAAATTTACTTGTATTTAAAAACGAGTATTTCGACAGTTATTTCCGCCCTTTGCTAAATAACAGCTGCATAGATATATTATCTGTAGTTTTGATCGATATAGTTGTAATTTTATGCAAGCATTTCTTACCATCCAGGAACGTCTTCAGGATCTTCGCAGTTACCAGAGCCATCAGAATCTCCAATTTTAAATACTGTACCAATTGGGCAACCGTATTCACGAGGTAAACTTTCTAAACAAATGTAATATTTACGGCAGTCGTCGGGATGGGCATGACGCGTGAATGTTCCAGAATTGCTAATTTCACCTGGAGCGGGACAGTTGAAACCTCCAGCTACTTCTAGCAACAGAAAAAATTAATCTAAAGTTAAACGTGTGTGTGTGGTCAGTCGTACGTTATTTGGTCGAGTCAATATGGTATCGACAAAGAAAACACTTCCTTTCTTAAATGTTTAAGCCGGAAGTCGTTGTAACTGTTTTATAATTGTAGATAAAATTTTATTTTTAAGGCTGCGAGCATATTAAGAGCGGGAAGTTAACTGCTGTGGCCGTTAAAAAGACAATAGAACATAAGTTTTCTAAAATCAGCGTCATGTGTTGATATGAGTCAGTGGAGAGGACTAAATTTTGCACCACCAAATACGATATTATTTCCAAAATCAGAATTATTCGCGGTCACTGTGTATTTTTACAACAACGGTTTTTTGCATTTAAATTTCGAGGTATATGTGTATTTACAAATCTAAAAAACAGTAGTCCCTGAAAAGTAAAGATCGTCATCAATACAGCCTTTTTTAAAAACAGCGATACACCTCCACTGGGTTTCGTATTTAACGTATCGTTGAAATCGTTGGTTTTTACATTGTTTAAGTTAAACTAACTTTAAAGAAATTCAATTTGATTGGTTTTGTTATTAAATCTCATTAATTTTCATTTATTACGCTCAATGTTTATACTTTTTTTTGCAGGTAATGCTTGCAAAATGTTCTAATAGTCTATAGCTGCCTTATGAAATGATTGGCTTTGCACCTGAAATTTGATGATTGATCTGTAACTTGTGACAAAATTACCTTCGCTTTTGCATTCTGGAACTTGATCAGCCCACATACAGACACGAGCTTCGCGATCGTAAGCAAGACCTGGTGAGCATTGATAACGAGAAGCTTCGCCGTTCCAGCAATTCCAGAAGACGTCACATTTGGCTTCATCAGCGAAGATACCATAAAGTCTGGAGCAATGAGAAGTTGAAATTGGGGGCTCTGTAAGAAATTAAGTATTAAATGAACATTTCCAACGAATGAGCTTCAAAATTAGATGTCTCTTTTGCTTTTTAAGCTGAATTAAGTTTCTCTCGTTTAACGCAATTTCCATTAACTAAAGTTTGATTTAATTAAGCTTAATTAATTTTCACTATATTACAAATAGGTATGGTATTTTGTACGAAAAAAATTTAATCTTGACTGATGTGTGTTTCATGACTACTTGTGTTAATCCGGGGCATTACTGGCATACTTTACCTAAATCGGCTCTGTCACCGCAGTCAACATTATGGAGATAATCGCAGTTTTCAGTCAAGAATTTAGGATCACCAGCGTCGAAAGCTAATCCATTTCCACAGGTTTTAAGTTCGGCTACATTATTGTCGCATTTCCAATATTTATCGCAGGATTTGTGGTGGGGGTAGAAGCCAAAATCATCTGGACATTTGAAGTTTTCCTGCCCGAAAGCTGTAAAAAAAACAATGTTACTAAAAGCGTGATTACAGACATAAAATAGTATAAAATCATTGTAAACTGTACAACAATGAGAGAAAAAATCAAGGTGAAACAAATTTATTGCTTTTACTTCTTCGGTTTAATGTTTTGCTTAATGTATTTAGGTTAATTATTTTTGATTAGGTAGTACTTAACTGTAAAATCGATGACAAATAAAATTTTGTGTCGTAAATTTTGGATAATTAACGTTTATCTTCTTTTAAAAGCCTTGGATAACACAAATTTTTGAATATTATAATTCGATAATAAATATTTAAAAGAGTTATAAATTTAAGCAATGGAAACGTTTTCGATAGAAAGTATTGCTGTTTAAGTGAACGAAATTTTCTTAAATTAATAACAACTTTTAAATACACATTTTTTAAATGAAACTAGTAAATTTAAATTGAAATACTTGCAGCAGTTGTTAACTTATATTGAACGGCCCCATTTTTATAATTCAATGTTATTTAAGTTAATGCGGTGAAAGATATTGAAAGTTTACTGATAAAAAAGTCATTTTAATTTTCTTTAATACAGTTTTTTAACGCGGCCTTACACTTAAGACATTAATCATTTTTCCTTCTAGTATTTCAAGCTTCCGTAGTGTAACGTAACAGACTATAAATGAAACGCAATCTTAGTAGTACTTTATTTTCAATTAAAATATCATATCCAGGTCAAAACTCACGCATACTTATCATTTCTTGACATTTATTTAACCTATCGACATTATCCTTTGAACTTTTCTTGTTTTACGCATACGAACACGTAATAAAAATGGAAAGTGGAATCTTTATTGATTGCAATGCCTTGAGAGAAAAGGTAATCCAAGTAGCTTATTGCGCCACGACGTACATGGGTCGAAAGTATCGACCGACCGACCGACTACCCGACACTTTGTATCTGGTGCAGAGCCAGTTTTTTATTTGCCAAGTTCCAGCTAAAAGTGAATTTGAAAAGTGTCCCACATCGGGGTCTTTCACCTACTCAACATGTAAATGTGTATACCACACCCAGCTTTTCTTGATTTATTTCAATTTTTAATATAGTACCTACACGGCGAAAATCTTTAATCTTTCTGCAAGCGAGAAGAAGGAAAAGTTATTTCGTCACGTTTTGGTTTTGTTGTTATTCTTGGTTTGCGATCGCGGCCTTGGTACGGTTCAGTTAACACTCCAGAATTTTAGTTTTGTTGTAATTGATTATGATACGTGAATTAGTAAAGGCAAACGTTTTACATTTCGATAAGTCATTGAGAAGTTGATTTACAGTCTTACGCCGATTTAATCATGTTGATTATATGATTTTATTGAAAAATCACCACGTTTTATGGTTTTATTACAGCACACAACTTATTTCATTTGACTTTTAAGAAGTCATTTTTATAGGCACGATTTGTAAGTTCAGAAATAATCTAACGTAATGATAAACGCAAACCATATACGAGCCGACATTATATAAAAGAATTCATTTTCTAATGAATCGAATTTCATAATTATAATTGGACCTGAAACCTTTAATTTACGAAAACGGTGAAAGTTTCCACTACTCAATTATTCATACATTATTTATCATAAAGCTGTTAAAATGCAAAATATTCGTCAGCTTTTCAAAAAACTAGGTTTCGTGACTTCTTCTGAAACCAACTTATAAATGCATGCTGTTAGCGTATAATATATTTGCTTTCACATTTTCATGTAAAAAAGAACGATTCTATAAGTAAAGTTAACTCTTTTTTTAATATGCCAATTGTTATTAATTAGAAATTAACATGGCATTTATAAAAATGTCGACTAAATATTTTTGAACCAAATTTACCCAGGAAAAATTGTTTAAAAATTGACTAAGTGACATTTAATTCTTAAAAGTAACGATTTGTAACGATTTTTTAAAAGATTTATACAGAACTTGTATTAGTTTTAAGCCAGTATTTTCAATACATAATAACAATTGCTGTAAAATGTGCCAAATACATTATCATACAACACATAAAATCCAAACACACATCACTTTCTGCGTCAGCACGTTTTTTTTTTTTGTAATACAGAGTAAGAAAATCTTACTTCAAGTTGCTTGTACTAATCGTGCTGTTGGATTAAAAATATAGCTAATGTTTCAAATTGAAAATGATAGGTTGTATCTTTTAAACAACACATGCTTCAAGCGTAACGCGACGTGTTTTGTGAAGACTAGAAGACAATTTTATTGCAGTTTGTGAAACCGAAGAAACCGTTAAGTTGAGTATACAACCTTATTGCCAATAAATTACCAGGTTAAACTCAATATACAAAATTAGTGTGCTTTTTAAAGTAGAGTATTAAACAGTTTGAAGAAATCTTTAAAACGAACAGGAGTTATTAATTTACTAAAAAAAAGTCTTAAGTTGTTTTTTAAAGAACAAAATCAGAACGAAAAGAATATATGTATAAAAATAACATACCTAGACAAATACATTTTGTACAAAAATATTCTTCTTTTAAAATTTTAGCAGATTATGAACTTGGCCAGTTTACTCCATATAAGCTGTAAAATGTAATTATCAGCATTACGATGAATTTGATTTTTATTTTGTAAAACCATTGCCACTTAATCCTATATTAGTGTTTTATAAAAAAATCTTTGATTTGGTTCCGTAAAATGCCAAATTTGACTTTATTTTGTAAATTTATCATTGTATATTAACTTTGGGATATTGTTACTTGTCATTTAAAAAAATAAATTTACTTCGACTGCTCATGTTGTTAACAGGCCTAACTTTCTAGCATGTATCAACAAGTGGTTTTTCAACTTAGGGTGAAGGCCAACTTTTGTTACCACTTAAAAATATCACTTCAAATTATTTTAATAACAGGTACCAGAGTATTTATATAACAATTTAACTGCTAAAACAATTCAATGAATGTCTCGCTAATGAGTATTGGTGTAAATATTGGTGATAGTTACTTTCTACTTACTTTGTACTTAACTTTAGACAAGGTCATCGCACAAATGTTTCTCTTTAGTAGTGCAATCAATGAAAAACTAAACTATTCAAAATCGTTTTGACCCAGAGCCTTTTACTATATTTATACGAAGGTATTTGTTTTGTAAACACCTTTTTGTGTTGGAGAAAGCATAGAGTTATTTTATAACTTATTTCAATAACTACTTACATAAATGCTTGTTTGTTATGTAGCGATCTGGTAGTCGTTTATTTGCTTACTGTTAATTTTGTTACATAACTGTTTATTGTGAAATTAAATACAATAATTCGGTTTTGCTTTCGATGAATATTAAACATAAAAATTGTAAGAATATATAACAAGACGACACAGGTCATAGTTATGGAACGTAAATCAAACATCCAGAACGATTTACAAAATAATGTTAAATGATGCTTAAGAAGGTTTCCTTTTATATTTAACTATTAAATAAGCTATTTTTGTTATTCAATGATTCGAAATTAATGGAACATGCTTATGAATATAAAAATAATACAAAAGTTTCTCAAAGGTGTCACAATTTAGCTTAGTAATTATAGAAATTCATTAATTTAACTTTGAAAATAATTAATTTTTTTCAATTAAAATAAATACACCTATCAAAATAAAAAAATTATTTCAGATTTTTATGTAAGTTTCAGATTGTATAATACGATGCATAATTCCCCACATAATTTTTAACAAACAATCGAATATAAAAATGAAGCATTTGAAATATATTTTGTGACAAAATGTTTTATTTTCAGTAGTAATATAACTCGTGCATTGAAAATTATCGATAATTTTTGGTAAATATGCCTGAATGCAAGTTGAGCTGAAAAACTGATTCAACTTGCATGAGTGATGATTTGTAAAAAATTATAGATTATTTGCAATGCACGAGTTATATTTTGTCAGAAAATTTCCTTTACCTAACCTTTATCTAACCTACCAATTAAATGTTTGTTATGTCAAATTTTACAAGTACTGTCAGAGTGGCGCATCAGGGGTGTGGTTTAATCTATATTAAAGTAACGCTACAGGTCGCCGAAATTCGTCAAAAAATTATCAAGACCAAAATATTTAATTCCCTTTCCAAATTTATATTTTCGACCAATCACAAACTCAGATTTGTTAGAAACGACCAATAAATGCATGAAAATCTGTTAATTAGGAAAAGGATATTATCAGTGTATGATTATGTTTATTGGTCCTTTCTAGGAAATCTGAGTTTGTTAATTGTCGAAAACATAGATTTGACAGGAGGATCAACATCTGACAGGGGAATGTAAAATTATTACCGTGTAATAATGCTCCTATTGGTAGTCTCTAGAAGATTTAAAATGAGTGATTGGTTGAAAACGTAAATTTGACAGGTGAAGAAAATTTTCAATATTTTTTTTTTTTGAATTTTAGTACCACTTTTTTTGTTGGAATATTATTTGCCGTATATGCGAGTAAACAGAGCTAAATAATCATAAACATTAATGGGAACTATGATGTGCATTAAGAAAATTCGACACATGAAGAGTTGCTAATTTATTTTTTGATTATGCTACATTTTATTTCGTTACGAAAGTTTTAGTAAAGTTAGTGTTTTGTCATTTAAATTTAATTGGAAAATACATTTGTAACTACCACTCTTACATATTAAGGAAATATTTAAAGCACTTGGGGTTACGTTAGGTTAGGAAATATACGAGTTTGTAAATTTACTTTAATATTAGGCACTGTTAACAAAAAATTGCCCATTTTTATTTCGACAACTTCTTCATCAATGTGTGTTGTGATCAATATATTTTTTAGTTTTTGTAAATTCAGTTATTCTGAAGGGTCGATTTTTTAAGTATTTATATGAAAATATAGTTTTGTTTATATATGAATGGAAAAAAATTAATTTAGAAAAACTGTTAATTATAAATCTGTTAAGATTATTAAATTATTTTAACAGTGGGTAGTTAATAAATAATAAGTAACCCATGCTAATACAATTATTTATTATAATTTAAATTTATTCACCAGCAGATTTATGATTTATACTTAATATTAATGCAAAACAAATGGATAAAAGAGAATTATTTATAATAATGATTAAGCGAAAGTGGTTGTAAATCGCATTTATTAAATTATTACTGAAAAAATAATCTTTTCGAGCTTAATTTTCCTCGGTCATTATTAATATGGTTCATTTAGCGAAATAAGTCTCGTTAGTTACGGAATACTTGCCAAGTAATAAAAAAAATAATGCTGCGTAACTAATATTTTAAATATATGCGTTACATTTATTCAAAACGTCAAAACATTAAAAAAGAGTTGTTTTTGTTCTGTTTTAATTTCTATGTACATTATATCACCATATTTCCTGCTTATCTAAATGTAGACAACGTACAAATGCCGTGAAAGTAAGTGACGTAACTATAATACAACCACCGGGGACATATCTTAACAATCAAGGTATGTTTAGAATTTGCAGTAGCCGATAAATGTGTTTTATATGTATTAGAAAAGCGAAACTAACCTTATATGTGTTTTAGATAAGTTTCGTTTCAAATCGTTTAGATCATTTTCAAGTCGTCAAAAAATATCTAAGGTAGTAAGAGATTTTATTTAATACAACAAATAATTATTAATAATTTGCAAGTAGTGTTTAACGTTTAACCATCTCGTATCTTTATTATTATATGTAAAGTATCTGGTACAATTTTGAAGCCAACTGTTATTAACAAAATGTTTAATAAACATATTTAAAAATTGCAAGTTCAGAAAGTAAAAAGGTTAATGTCTCAAATAACACGCAAAATTTTTCTGAAAAGCATACTAAGGTATAAATTTATTGGTAAGGTGGTTATTACATTGCAAACAATACATAAAAGGCACAAATTATGTTATAAATTGAGAATATACTTTTGTGGCTTACGTTAAATTAAAGCTACCTTTAAAAGCTTTTATTTTTGATTAAAGCCCAAAAGGTATTTACCTATTTTTATTGCGTAAATAAGGTTTTCTTTTAAAATTTAATAGCGATGTTTAAAAAAATTCATTAAAATAAGGTTTGTTTTTTAAATAATAATTTGCCGTTTTTGTAAAAAATCTGAATAATAAAACTATATTGTTTTCTATCACAGATATCATGATTTTTGTGAATCACAGAAAAACTATCAATGACCGTGTACGTTTAAGAACAGTTTTTCCTTATCCACAAGTTTTTCTTCAATATATGCAGATGACGAATAAAAATATGCTGTTCTAAAAATTATAATTTGTTGTAACATTCTAAGTTTGCAAGTAATTACCGAATTTGCCACACGTGATTATTTAAAGAGTTATTTTGACTGTAAAAACTATTTATAGAAAAAAATTATATCAGTTTAATTTTTAAATTGTAAAACATATTAATTTAAAACTATATTATAATTGTCTTTCAAACCGTTGTTTATTTAAATGCACTGAAGAATGTGCTAGGTAAAAAAGTGTGATCTCTCATAACACTCTTAATTACTGTTAGGGAAGTTTTAATCTATTGAAATAATCTTTAGAACTAAAAAAAAAAAATGCTCAAAGATTTCGTATCTTATTCATTTGGTTTGTGCATTTTGTGGCATTTCAGTCCTATTTAAAACAGTTTTATTTAAAATGCCATGCATGTAAAGACATAGAGAACAGCACTTTCTACACTAACTATTCTTAGCAAATATCTGCGGTTAGACGTGATTTTTTTATAACGCTGTAATTTCTAAGGACATTGCTCTTTTAAAATAAAAGCATAAGTATGTAATATGAATATTAAATTACGTTACATTTTGCAATGAATGAAAGGCAAACGATCCTTTAACATGAAGACGAACACATAAAAGTAAAAATTCTAACGACATTTAAAGTTCAAGTTCATTTTCAAGACATGACAGTGACATTTCATGGAAGAGGAAATAAGAGATTTGTGCAATTTTATGCTGAACTACACTTTGAATAAAAAAATTAAGTGGTTAACCTTCAAATTCCTATCTTTGAATAATAATTCTGTGAAAGCTAACGCCGAGTTTCCACTACGTACATACATAAAACATGGGTCGCAAAGGATCTAACGGATTTTCGCAGTCATTTTCACGGTGATAGAAAACTTAAATAAAGTAATATGAACAAATTAAGTTATTATATCGATTTGTTTTGAGTTGTAAACGTTAATAAAAACTGTAAAACACGCATTTAACTTAATTTTATGATTCAATTTCTTTTAAAATTATTGTAGTTATGTTTTTTTATATTTCCTTAATAAATTTACAAAAAGTTTAGAATCACTTAGCGAACTTTTTTTTTTGGAAATCGAGCAATAGTTACCGAAACAATAAAAAAGTAGAATTTCTACTAACATTTACTCTAAAAGGATTAATTGCTCTAGAAAAGTGGGTTAGAAAATTTAAAACGATCGTCACATAAAACTAATTAATTGCAAGGAGGACTTGATTGCGCGATAAGATGCTTACACTACTATTAAATGTCTTCAAATGTCATAAGAGTTCCGTGTTGAAAGATATTAAATAAATTTGTAATACGCGAGTAAAATTAAATGAATGTGCTTTATGTAATAGATTTTTCTGTCGGCGCTTGCAGTTGAACCGCTGTTTAATTAATACAAAGACATTTATCCTTGAAATACAGATTCCGTTATGTTCGATATGTGCATTTAATAAATGTGAAACGAGATTGAATAAAATCCCATTAAACTTTGATGCTTATTTCGAAATAACTGTTTTTGAAAACAATGTAACAAAACAGGGCGATAGTAAAAAAGTACTGTTTCAAAGTTTATCGAAATACTAACTAAAAAAAAAGTTATCGATAGCAAATTCGTTTGTCGCACCAAAATTGAAATAAATTTTGCTACTAACTGTTTTACCTGATAGCGTAAATGCAATATTAAAAAATTGAAATACTTTAATTTTTTAATTTTTAAAAACAATCGTTGCAATAATAACTTCTTTTTGTTTAGTTCAAAAGCATGCAAAACCTACGTGATTTTTGCTTTAAAAATTGAAATAATTTTTTTTGTCGTTTGTTATTGTAGTAATATATTAAATATATCCATATTTATATTAGACATGATGTTGACCAACCGAACATTTTGGGATAGGTATACAAAAATGGCGAAACATGAAAAACGAATTGCAAAATTGTATTGCATTCCTTCAGGGTTAACATGGCATCTGGTAATTATTTATAAGAATTTAAGAGAAACAAGTTGAAGCAATTTCAGGTTTAACTTGATATTACATAACATCGTCTTCAAATTAGATGATTGACCAAGTAACCTAAGATATTCAATTTTTGTATTGGCATTAAGCAGAGTTCTTTGCTTAAATGAATGATGAAATGTAGGTCTATTGTGAAAATAAAGCACAAATGAAAAACAAATTTATGTAAGTATAAAAAAACTAAACTGTTTAATTCAAACACTTCGGTAATTAATACTTTATAATAATTATTGCAATTCAAATGGTTAAAACTAAAAGCCATCAGTGTCTGTATGCCATAAAAGAAATTGCTTGAAAGTAACACGTATAATTAAAATTAGTGTCGAAATTTGAGTAAATATTGCTGCGTATAGCAGATGTTATCGAACGAAGGTACGCACATCAACTGAGAAATTCAAATGAAAGTATTTGTGTCACAAAACTGCACGACTTGAAACACATAACCAGATTTTTGCATCTCTGATCGTTAAGATCACGTATTTGCATGTTTTCACTGTCAGAATGCAGGCAGTGGAACAGAACAGGCGAACCACAAAACGAAATTATTAAAAAAATAATAACTCTCCATAAAACCAAAAATTATAAAAAAAGTTGCTCGGGATATATTTCACAACCAAAATATTCTAAAGTAATAAAGTTATGTACAAAAATGTTGTTTAATTTATAATATTTGTAGCAATCCTAATTATGTAGGTATGTATTATGTAAGTGCACGCGCGCGCGCCCTAAAATTCAAGTTTCGATATAATAAAAAATAACCAGCGTACGTAATTAATAAAAATGGATTATATATGGCACATTTGAAAGTATTATGAAGTTGTTTATCATAAATATGCATTTAAAAAAAAATAATTATAAGAAAGTAACATATTTGCCGCAATTAATAAGTAATAATAAACGCGTTTTATATTTATTTAAAATAGCACAAAATTTATTATCTTTAAAATATAAACCAATTTAATAGCGGTACTTTTATTTATTATAAAAATTTAAAAATAAATTTATTGTTACCGATAGAAATTATTGCACGTGCATTGGTAACAGAAAAAATAAAAGTATAATTATTTACGAGCATGCACTTGATGTAATTAATTATAATAATAAATTGTTAATATTATTGAATTATAATGACCACGTAATTTGCGATAACTGAATAATTGTTTTTGCTAATTATGCATTTAATAAAATTTTTTTTTTAAACTTCAATTTCAGAAAAAAAAAATGCATAAAATATAAAAACAATTACCCAATTTATCGTAACAACACAAAGTTCACAGTATTTTTTATAAATCCTATAGATGAAAGAGGTTAAAGTATCCCTAAATCAGTATATCCGTGGGTGTAAATGAAGACACTACATACCAGTGGAGGAAAGTGCACAAAGTACAACAAAACACGCTATGATCTTCATTATCGTTCACTAGGATACGTGTCACTGCGGTTCTGCAGGCGGCCTCCTTACTTTATACCTACTGTAGGAGGGCCCCCCGCTTGCTGATCCTTTGCTATAGCTTTCCTGGGTCTCTTGTGGACATTGAGAAAGCATGCACTCTGCACCGTGTGCTTATATCGATTAGCGAATTGTTTAATCGATATATAATACTACAAGAATGCGACGTTTCGAGCTTTCAGAGCAATAATAAGAAACTGAAAAGTTAAAATAAGGTAATAATATTGAATAATATTTGCATAATTTTACACATAAATAAAAACGTTATTCTTTCAAAATATTTTTTTTTGTGTAGAAAACTTTTATATAAATTTTTATGAAGTGAATCTTCAAGCCCCCCAACAAAATTATTTAAAAAAAATCTATTTTTTATTCTGCATATAGCTTACAAACAGTCAAAAATACTTTTTTTAAAAAATATCTAAACAAAGATAATTATTTACAAAAGTAAAGTATATAAAAACAACAATCTTGAATGATTAATTTTGTAATTAAAATAGTTTTAATTATTTACTGATCATTGTTACAAACAAAAATAGTTAACACAGAGTTAGTCAGCAGTGGGCGAGCAAGCTTCTGGCTTGTTATTAAAATTGATTGATTGGGATGATTTCTAGGTTTTATGACAGATTTTTGTTTTTGACAGGACTAGTGCTTTTCTAATGAGTGATACTGAAAGCGGCCTTTAGTTATCTAGTTATAACGGTGCAAATGGGTTAAAAATAGCATATCTAGGAGGTTAAAAATCGACCCTAACAAGCCTTGAACGTGATCTAGTTTTTTTTTTTTGTGATATTACTGCATACGATGGACTATATTGTTTTCGGTAAAAAAAAAGTGTTTCTAATCACAATGAAGAAATAATTCCCGCTGAGTTAGGGCTCGATTCTTGAACTTTTTAGTAGGCGGAATCTATGTTATAATGTAAAACATAATTGATGTCTCGTGATTTGCGTTTTTTTTTTCGTGAATAGTGATGATGTGTGAGGTGCAAAATTAATTCTTTTTTGTTTTCTTTTATGAAAGGTCAAGGTGGTATAATAATTAAAAAATATATGAACAACGCTTTGTTTATAAAGAGGATGACTTCAGATTTTAAATTAATTTTATATTGAACTTACATTTTTCGGTTTTTCCATTAAAGAACAAAAATAATGCACAAAAATGCTTGTGTTAAAGAGTTATTGTTTCATTGTCATTACTGTAAATTATTTCCTAAATTTCGTTGACCGGTTTCGACGACTTTCAAACTTTCGAACACCTCTTGCTTGTAAAGCACGTTCTGATGAAAACGTAGTAAACAATAAACAGTCGAGAATTTTCTAACTTTTGTCTCAGTTAAAATTGTTTTTAAAGAACCTAAGTTGAATTTGTGTCTTTAATTTTACGATTTCCTATGTTGCGCTGCTTAATATGAGAATAATTATGTTTTTAAAACATCTTAAGACTGTTAATTGGTTACAGTTTTTTATTAATACAGCTATAAAATTAATTGAAAAATACTTTTCTTTAAATCGCTACTAATTGTATTACAAGTCGCTTACATTGTGATGTATATCGTACCTATATAATACCAATACTATTAAAGCACAGGCTTGCTCAATGATAAAATGTACCTTCTAGATCAGGGATGGCAAATAGGTGGCACGCGTGCCAAACTTGGCACGCGAGAGATTTTCGACGGCACCCTAAAGAATTGTATGAATAATTTTTTTTTTAATTTTAAACTTTTTCGAAAAGTTTTATTTATTTTTAAATAGTATGCTAATTATCTACAACTACATGTTATTTAAATATCAAAAAATTAAAAATCCGAGAAAATAACAACTCTTCTAATATCGATACAATAATTTGTTCATTACTATATCTTCATATAAAATACCAACTGTAGCGATGCACGGAACTTTTGATTGCATACAGTAGCGTAGCAAGGGGGGGCCGGTTCGCCCCGGGCGGCACTTTTTTTGGGGCAGCACTTTCAGTCTCTACCCAAATGGGGTAAAAATGAAAATCTCGGGGTAATGAAGGATCAGTAGATATAATAATCAGTTCCCGCACTAGCGCTATTAAATTCATAAAAATTAATTTTAGAAAAAGGAATTCTTACCGACGTTAGGGGATAAAACGGGCTACTTGACCTTGCTTCACTGAAAACCCGCTCCCTTGTAACGACAGAAATTCCAAGTTTCTAATAAAATTTACGATATGGTACCAGCCATTCAATAAAATTTCAAACAATTCATTTATTTTAGGCATTAAATTCCATGCAGTTTTAAACTCTATTGTAACAGGGACTTTTCGCCCTTAATAAAAATAATTTCGTGGGAGTGGGGGCGATCTGATTTTTTAAAAAATCAGAAAAGGTTCTACTGTAAAACTGTTATTTTGGAAGATGATAAAGTATTCTCCATTATCTCTTTAAAACACGTTTGAACGTCTAAAATTAAAAAAAAAAAATCGCCTGTGGCGCATTTGTTTTCCCCCCACTTTTTTGTGTCGATCTCTGCTTGCATTTGGCAAAAATCAAAAATTAACAACCCTTATTTATAGGGGCGGCAAATTTAGGGACCGCCCCGGGCGGCACAACCTCTAGCTACGCCACTGATTGCATATGTATTTAGTTACACATAAAATCATGACGTTGGCAATACTGAACGAAATAACTGACAGTTGTTTCTGGTAGGTAGGTAGGTAGGTAGGGTAGGTTAGGTTAGGTACTGGCACGGGGAAAAATTTGTATTAAATTTTATTTTATTTTGGCACACTGATCAAATCCTATTTGCCATCCCTGTTCTAGATACACCATGTGTAAACAAAACAGGTTCACCCCTTTTTTTAAACTTTTTATTTAAACAAACTAAATTTTGTTATATTAAAAGAAACACTCTGTATATTTTTTTACATGTTTGTAAAGAAAATAGTTATTTATGTATCAAGGCCAAAAAGTACGTTTTGGCCGAGGTGCATATTACATTTTTTGTGCGATAGAATTAAAAACAATTTAAATTTTTAGTATTTTCCAAAAATATAGGTTAGAAACTACGTGACATTCTGTCACTGACAGATGACGGCGTATGTACTGCATTACCGTCCCTCTCCTTAGCAACGGCCGTAAAAGTTACTTTTTCGGCCGTTGCTAAGGGTAACGGCCTAAAAAGTAACTTTTACGGCCGTTGCTAAGGATAGGGCCGGTAATGCAGTACTTTATGGTTGCTAACGCGTCCGTCAAACAGCTGTTTCTAGTACGATCGCATAAAAAAGTAATTTTTAATACATTTACACAATTTCGAAAACTTTTTAAGATATCAAATAATTATTTGATCAAAATTTATTAAACAAAAACGTTTTTCGGACACTTGTTGGCATAATAAACTTTAATTAATGCAGGTCACGGCACACTTAATAAAAAAAATTTCGTCTAAATATTTGAGGTTATAAAAATTAGTCAAAATGGTTAAGAGTATCCAAAATTGCTTCCTCTTTCCAAAAATGTCAAAACAAACAGGGTGTTCTTTTTGAAATAAAAAAGTTAGGGTCATTTCCGGCTAAACCGGAAATGAAACAATAGTGTACACATGTTCAAGTAAGTTTTTTACATATATTATACAGCAGGGGTGGGCAAATCTTTTGATTGTCGGGCCACATTGCGGATGAAAATTTGACCGCGGGCCAAACAATTTCTTTTTCTAATTTTAAGTATCTATAGTTTTTGCTAAGGAGGTTATTTAATAAATTTTAAAACCAATATTTTGAATCAAAACATGTATTTATTAAGAAATTTAAAGAAAAAAATTGAAAAGAAAATTTTTAAACAATAATAATAGGTAATTATCAAAGTGTACAATACTCATACAACATAAAGCAAAAAAATGAGTAAAAATTTTGTAAAATAATTTCAACATTTTTTTACAACATAAAATTTTTAATTTTTTTTTACATTAATCCTTTTATGAAAACATGCAATTTTAAATAAAACAAAAATGTAATTGAAAGAATGATATTTACACATATAAACGCATATAACATTGAATTTACAAAAGATAGAATTTTTCATTGAAGTATGAAGAATTAAAACTAAACTTTTGGAGGTGAATGAAATTTTCTCAAAACAATTTTTTATCACTTATAATTTTTTGTATGTCTGGTGACTCTGACGGTCAGTATGACATAAGTTTAATGTATTTAATTGGAACCGCCTTATTCAACTAATGTATTGAATAATTTTTTTATACGCCAATTTATATTGGACAAACAGTAATATTTTTGCTTTTAATAATGATTTACAAAATGCTTCGCGGGCCGGATCCGGCCCGCGGGCCGCCATTTGCCCAGGCCTTTATACATATGTCTAAAATTTCATTTATATAAAATAAAAACTAAAAAAAAGGGGGTGTACCAGAAATCAGTTACACCCTGAATACACGATGCGATCAAATAAAAAAAAAGTTAAAGTGCCATGGGTCAGGCTCCTCAAGGAAAGAGTATCTAGGGGTCTAGAGTCTACGAGGGTTTTAATGTACATTACACAACGTTTACGCAATCTTATATTTTAAAATGATTTAAATATCTTCTTCTTAATCGTTTCCTTTTGTAACTTTCGGTGTCGAGTTAATGATTTAAATAAATATGCAAAACTGCGCATTGCCAAAACCAGAATAATATCTTACACTAACGTCAGGGTTTACTATTCTTTAAAAGGATTAATTTTTGTGTATTTTTCTAATAATAATTTTTAAATTAAAATTTGAGAATCACGAACAAAGTTACTCTTGATAGTTACTCTCAAGTGAAAAGGCACATTTATACTGAAAAAACTGTTGGTTCAGTTTTTTTTTGTCGTCATTGATATTCGAGATTTTTATGTTTTAAAATATTTGCTAGTGAGGAATGACATGGAAATTTGTGGTAAAATAAAACGTGTTTACAGTATAACCCTAATTAGCTATTTTTTTTCTACTTAACCAAACTGGTATAGTTCTTATTTTAAATTTTATGAAATGTTAATGGGTCACTTCCCAGTTTTGTTTTATCTGTAAAAAACATGCATATAATATTTTAGGTTATTTGAGCAATGTTTAAAGGTCGCTAAAATGGTTTGAAATTTAGCATTGTTACGTATATGCCTTCAGCCTGCGGTTCAATGAATAAGGGACACAAAAAAGTACTCTATTATAAAATGTTTACTGTTTTCCCTTGATTATTTTAATATGTTGACAACGTATAACATTTGACCACTGAAAAATAAATTTGAATTACAATTTTACAGAGTGAATGTTGCCGTAGTCAAAAATCGCATTGTGACATTTTAACAAAAAGTCACTAAACTCTTTAAATAATGGACGCTAGGGTTGATATTCTAAATCAGGGATTCCTAACGTGATCCAGGTGAACCCCTTGGGGATCTATGTAAGTTTAAAAAGGGTCGATAGTATTTCAGGGGTCTATTGGAGGTCGATGATAAACTTTTCGATTTAAATTTTTTTTTAAATTTTTAATGAGCGTAATTATTAGTTAATATATGTTTTAATATGTATAAATATAATATAGATATGCATAGGGCGGTGTTATTAGATATACTGTCTTGAATTATAAATCCATTTGGAAGTGACACCACCAATATTGATTTTGAGCTACAGGAAAAATTGATTGAACTTAAGGAGAATTTGGAAGATAAAGTCAACTTTCAAATAAGTGGTTATGTTAAATTTTGGAATAGTAAAGATATTCGCAAAAAATACGTAGATACAATTAACCCATATCACTAAACCATTATTTTTAGCTTTTCCTAGTTCTTACTTGGTTGAGGCAGGATTTAGTTAATAATTTATTAAGAAAAACGAGAAATAAATAAATTATTACAGATTACGATTATTATTAACTAATTTTACACCTGATATAAAAAGCATTATGAAAAACATCAACCACCACAATATCATTAACATTTAAAAAAATTATAATATAACTACTGTAAAATTAAAAATTAAAAACTAAATTGTAAAATTGTTTAATAAAATATCTGTATATTATTGTATATGTAATTATGTATATTTGTTACGTTAGTAACTGGATTGTCCTTACAACTACAACTTGATACGTGGCGCTATTTATGCATAATATTTAAAAAAATAAAAAATAATAGAATATAAAAAATGTAGGGTCTATTAAAAAAAAAAATTGTGAAGGGGGTCGATGTAGAAAAAAGGTGGGAACCTCTGTTCTAAATCAACTTCATGTTTCATTGGTTAAATGTTATATGTTATCAACATACTGAAATAATTAAAGGAAAACAGTAAACATGTTATTACAGTCTACTTTTTTGTGTCCTTTATTGAGCTACAGGCTGAACGCGTGCATATACGCAACAATAAGGGTTTCTCTCCCGGGATCCCGTAAACCCGGGACACCGAGATCCCGGTTCATTTAAACCCATTTCATATTTCCCGGAAATACTTATTAGGTACCCCTGGAAATCGCGGAATATTAAAAAAAAATTTGTTTTCGTTTAGTTTGTGTTAAGATTTTTGTAATATTATCATAGCTTATCTGATTTAATTATAAATGTCTCTACTAACATAAAATCATGGGAAAACTTTATTCTTATTTCAAAGTATTTTTTCTGTTTTATAATAAGAGATTATATGCACTTGCAGAATGCGTAAAGAAGCCTACCGTGGTAATTCGACGCAAAATAGCTTAAAAATAAATGACATTTTAATGATAAAAACTATGTCTCTTTGCTGCTAGATACTCTCAAGACGACTCCAGTCACATCAATTGAGACTGAGAGAGCATTTTATGCAGCAGGACTTCGGTTAATAAAATAAGAATAAGACTAAGTGATCAAAGCATAGATCAACTTTATTTTTGCAGCTTAGCATAAGAATCTCGCTTATCTTAAAAGCTACGAAATCTGTTAATTGTGGCAAATTTGTAAATTTTAATGCTGAATTCAAATTTGAAAAAATACCATTGTCGTTTTAATCCAGAAGTTAATTAGAAAGAAAAGCTAAAAATGTTATTTTTGTGCTTTTCTTCTATTTTTATATATCAACGTTGAAGATGGTGAAAAACTTCTGATACAAAATCTAATTAGATTAGAGCAACGTATAGAAAATAAAATGTTGTTTGTAGGAAGCTTTTTTAAATTTTGCAATATCCTTAAAAACGAAGGAAATAGAGCAAAAAAACAAAAATAATATTTTTTAAGTCTTCTAAACAATTTTTGAGCCAAGAGGACCATGGAACTTTTTTTTATAAAGATTTGAATTCGGCACCAAATTTCACAACTTTGCCCTCACTTAACTGGCTTCTTAGTTCTTAAAAAAAGCAAGATATACATACAGACAGGGTGATTTAGTTTGACTGTCGCACCCCTATAACTTTGTTATTTTAGGAGGAAACGCCTATAAATCTTATATTTTTGTAAATCGTGGAAAATTCTCTTACGAATGACGTTCAAATGTGTAATAAGTCAGACATTGTAGGAAAAACATTTGAACGTCATTCGGTAGAGAATTTTCCATGATTTACAAAAATATAAGGTTTATAGGCGTTTCCTCTTGAAATAATAAAGCGAAACTAGCGTTATTAACAAATTAAGATCTAAATGATAATCAAGTGTGTGATTGTAACAAAAAAAAACTACAAACGTTTACCGTATAAACACGTGGCGCAAATTCACTAAAACTTTTCCGTGTTATTTTTATTTTTAAATAAGCAACTTCTATCACTTTCCAAAATATTTGCATAAGTGAATCCACAAAATTAAAGAAATTTTACACAAAAAACTAGGTCGGTATGTTTTTATCTTATTTTATTTTAAAATCTCGTTCTTAAGTTTTTTTTCCAAAAAAGGTATTGTGAAAAATATTTGAAAAAATCTACTGTCTTTACAAATAATAAACACTCTCCAAAATATGACTGAGTGATTTTTTTTTGAAAAAAATAGTAAGAAATAAACAGATCTGAAAATATAGCATGTAAATAATTCAGATTTTAAGTTATTTAACTTATTTTTAGTAATTTTGTTTTTACCAAGCTAAGGTTGTAATTAACTTATCACAACTTTTTTCTAGCCAGCGCCTTATTTATAGATTTGTTCGCCTTTTCATCAACCCTTTCCGCTATGTCAAAATTATAACCTTTAGTTGTGGTAAGATTATCATATTAATACGATAACTATTACAAATGTTTTTGTCATACAGGGATGCGCAAAAGTATGGAAACAGACAAATATCTGGAATACTATTGCAAATATAACAATGAAATTTTGTATCTGAGCGTTATGATATTTTTCGGATTCGATGAAAATATTAAGGTTACAATACGACTTCCGGTTCAACCGGAAACGGACTCAAACTTTGAAATTTTAAATAGAACACCCTATATATTTTGACATTTTTGAATTCCTCTTAATATTTACTTTCAATAATGTAAAAGGTTATGTGGGTCTTAAGTCAACCGTTTTCGTAAAATTTACATTTTTGTGAAAATTTTGAGCGATACAGCACTTTTCGTTTGAAAATTAGATTGGCAATAGATTATTTAACACTTTGCACTAGCTACATTTAAAAAATATTATACAGGGTGTTTTTTACACTTGGTCAAACTTGTGAAACTTTAAACAGCGATAACTCGATTTTTTTAAATACATCACACTATTTGTTTTTACATAGTCTTGTAGAAAATTTGATTGTCTTTCAAAAACATTAACCATGTTTCATACCTAAAACTAATATTTTTCGAGTTATCGCGATTTTATTGTAAATTATTAGGGCAACATAATATTTTCGAGTAGGCCATGAAGGTTGACAGCGGTAATTTTGAAACAATTGAAAGATAAAAACAAGAAAATTGTAATATTATCGTTTCCGTTCGAATTTTCGAAATTTTTTGTAATGTAGATGTAATTTTACCAATCTTACGTTTATATCGAGATTTCTTATCAGACTACAATATTTTTCATATAATTGATTTTGATCGTTTGCAAAGTCCTAAAAACCGATTGATAATGTATTGAGTACGCGAAAAGAAGGCTGATTAAACAAAAGTCACTGGCCAATCCTATCTTTAAATTTAAAAAAATGGTTAGTGTTGAAGCCGTTTCCGGTTCAACCTAAAATCATACTGTAGAAACACAAAAAATTAGTTTATAGGATTTAGTAATTGTCCCATCACACTAGTCGACTAGTCCAATGAATAATATGCATAATTTTAAGAAACCTCGATTTAAACGTAACAATGGTAAAATTACATCAACATTTTTAGAAATGTCGAAAATAAGTGAGGAAAAGGTAATATTATAACTTCCTTGTTTTTATCTTTCAATTGTCTCAAAAATACCGCTGTCTACCTTCATAGCCTACTCGAAAATATTAGGTTGCCCTAATAATTTACAATAAAATCGCGATATCTCGTAAAATATCAGTTTAAGGTATAAAACATGGTTAATGTTTTTGAAAGACAATCAAATTTTCTACAAGACTGTGTAAAAATATACAGGGTGTTGTATTTTAGAAAAATGAGTTATCAATGTTTAAAGTTTCACGGGTTTGTTCAAACGTAAAAAACACCCTGTATAATATTTTAAAAATGTAGCTAGTGCAAAGTGTTAAATAATCTATTGCCAATCTAATTTTCAAACAAAATTCTACTGCCTTTTTAAATAACTTAAATGTTGAAAAAAATTGATAGTGCTGTATCGCTCAAAATTTTCACAAAAATATAAATTTTACGAAAACGGTTTAGACCCACATAACCTTATACATTTTTTAAAGTAAATATTAAGAGGAATCCAAAAATTTCAAAATATACAGGGTGTTCTTATTAAAATTTCAAAGTTTGAGTCCGTTTCCGGTTGAACCGGAAGTCGTATTGCAACCTTAATATTTTCATCGAATCCGAAAAATACCATAACGCTCAGAAACAAAATTTAATTGTTATATCTGCAATAGTGTTCTAGATATTTGTCTGTTTCCATACTTTTGCGCATTCCTGTATATTAATGAGACGAATTAAGCTA
This sequence comes from Elmis aenea, assembly GCA_947652605.1. NCBI lineage: Eukaryota > Metazoa > Arthropoda > Insecta > Coleoptera > Elmidae > Elmis > Elmis aenea. The sequence goes on from OX393576.1 coordinate 28,295,838, forward strand.
CATTTGGAAGAAATTTTATCTAAGTTCGAACAACCAATCATTGTCTAAATTAAAAACAATAAACCAAACATATTTGATGAATCGGAAGGTGCACTGATTAACATAAACAATCGGAAGAAAGTTGTAACGTGACTTTATTTATGATTATAGCTAGACAGACTTACAATTTCGAATAAGAGATTGAACAATGAAAATTTCCAAAATTAACACTAATATAAATAAATAAAAAACATCCATTTGTAATCTACCAGTATTTGACAATACTGCACATAATGGTTGACTTTCACAGCATATTCACCAATGTGTTAAATACGTCGAGTTACGATTTTTTTCTCAATTACAGAACTTCTTTTATGACCATTTTAAGACGAAAAGTGAAAACAGTCACCTACGAAGATTGCATATTAGTTTTGTTAAACGACTTAACATTATGCTTATTTGTGGTGATTAATAAATTGACACTGACATTAATATTACAAATTACAGTTTAAAATTCATATTTAAATTTATGAAACAAAGAGAAATCAAATGTACAGGGTGTCCCAAATTTGATGGGATTACATGGATGTCTCGCTTAATGATAGTTTATGTAAAATTCGATGATTTTAATTTTTTTATGGAAGCTTTAGTTGGCCATGTCCTATTTAAATTCCTTATTTTTTTCTAATTTCAAATATTATAAAGGTTGATGTCGTTATTTTTAATAATATGCAAGTACGAAGGTTTATTCTAGAATATTTGATGGTGCATGTTCATTTATTTTATTTTTTACTCAAAAACTGTAGGTTTGCGAAAAAAATTAAAGAATTAACAAAGGTTCTAAATAACTTAGGCTTTAAAAAAAAAATTAAATTGCAAGATTTTTACCCTCCAAAAAGTTGTTATAAAAAAACCAACAGGGGTCATACTTTTCAGCCCTTTGTGAAGGTGGGAGATAATTAAAAATATTACTGTGAAAAACCTACTAGTAAGTAAAAAACATCTACCAAAAGTAACTTATTTAAGTACATTTATTCAAATCTGAGAAATAAAATGAAAACCTACTTTCACCGCACCCCTTTAAGGGAGTGTAACTCCGAAAAAAAACGTTTTAGGAAAAAAATTATATGAAAGCCTTCCTTAATTTTGAAACGGAATTAGCTCCCGAAGTTTTTTTGCAATATTTATGAATAACCCTGTACATGGACACATTTAGACAATGTTTGGGGGTGCCCAAATTTTCTTTGCCTAGGGGCGCCAGATACCCTTGCGCCGACCCTGGAATCAAACAATTAGGAATATTAAAATATTTTAAACTATTATGCCTGATTGACAGTGTTGTCCAAAACGCCATTATTTTTTAAACTTCACAATAAATGAAAAAGTAGAGAACCATGTGTGATAGATACATCAAACAATTCAGAACAAAAAATTGATTTTGTACCAACTGTTTGGTAAGAACAAATAAAAAAAAAACAAACAGAAAAGAAGAAACAATAAAATATAGCGGATTAGCAATACACAAACTAAAAAATAAAGAAAATAAGGTGAAATACCAAAAAGGGACAGACATAGAATTCCAAAGAATGGCGAACGAACGAGCAAAATGGACACTAGATAAAAGATGGATGATATTCAAAGAGACAGTACTAACAATAACTGCAAAAAGTAAATACAATAACCACTTAAAAAGGACGAAATGGTGGAACAACCATATAAAAATTCTGATAAAAGTGAACATCGCAGAGGTTAAAGCGAATTAAAAGCTTAGGTGCTTTTTTGGGACACTGTTGGGATCTCGCAAACGATAAGAGATACAAAACTAGTTAAAATGGAGAAAATTAACCAAAGCAAATTTTTTAAATTTCAATTATAGGTATCTATATATATTTTTTTATAAATAAAGGGAAATTAATTTGTTTAAATAATGTTCACATTTTGAGTAAGAAGAAGTTTTTAAATGGAAACAATAATTTGCTTTGAAATTATTAAAAACATTATTTGCTTATATTTTCAAAAATATAGGAGTGCACATATTTTTTTAATGTTTTACACTAAATTAAATTAAATAATTTTAAGGGACTGAAATGCGATGAATCACTTGATTTTATGTAGTATTGTTATATTAACTTAATAATTGTTGATGTAGAAAATAAGTAAAAAAGTGGAGAAATAAGAACTGCTTTATTATCATTTCGCAAAATCACGTTCATCTTAAAATTGAAAAAGATTGTAGTTATATTCTACACGGTAAATCTAAAAATATCACAAACAATATAAAAAGTTTTTAACCAAAAGAATTAACATAATTATGAGCAAACAGAATTATTATAAAATGATCAATAAGATCACTGTAATTAAATCACAACAAATTTTCAAAGGGGGCTCCGTTGTTTTGTACCTAATCTTCACTAGCGCATTTTGTAAACAACATTTTGGCAAAAAAAAACTAAAATTTGTAGTTTTTTTAGTAGATTATACCTTAAATAAGTGGCCATTAAAAAAAATTATAATCAATAACGTTTATTTTTTTTTAAAACGAAAAATAGAAATACTCCAGAAAGTTAAAGGCACTTTGCTTTTTGAAGTACAAAAAAAAAATGGTTGCAACAATGCTCAATCTCAATATTATATTCAAATGGAAAGTAAGTTTTAAAAATTATTGAAAAGTGCTTGACTTTTATTTAAGGTGTAATTCTTAACGTTTTTGTGAATTCTTAGATAATAAACTGATAGGTAGTATACAGTAAGATTTCGTTTAAGGCTACCTCGATTAACGCTGATTCGATATAACGCGCTTAATATTCCACGATTCCATATAACGCGATTCTACTCGAATTTTATTATTATTAAATAGATTATGCACAATGAAAATAAAATTGTATAATAAAATATAATTTAAAAAATACATAAACTTTGTATTTATGTATACATATTTATGTGTTATGGACATAATTATGCAATTTAATATAAAATAACTTATAATTAAAGAAATACCCTATTCACATATTTACTATGTGTTATGTCTTCACAAACGTATCGCCAGCGTTAATCGTGGTATTACTGTAGTTGCTAATAGATATCTTAACCATTAATGTAAATTTAAAAAAAAATGTTTCCAAAAAGTAAACTGTTATACTTGTACAGGGTGAACCAAAGTCGAATGTTTTACGGAATATCTCGGTTACCGTAATACCGAAAATCTGATATTGGTCTCTTGGGCTATTTTCCTGAGAAAAGAACGCCCATGTTATCGGATTTTTTATATCGCTTTCCATTTTGGCACTACAGACGAAAAATGAAATTTTATTATTTTTAAAAATTTACTATTATACTTAACTTCTTTATTTATTAAAATAGAACAAAATGTTATTTAGGTTTTTTATTAAAATTTTGATGCTTAATTAAATTTTTAGCGACCTTGACTTTCGAGATATTAAGTAAACTTATATTTTTTTAAATACTAACCCTAGTTAGCCATGACTATATGAAAGAGATTTTTTTAGCTTTTTATAAAGATAGTTTTATATATTTGTATATTTCTTGCAAAAAATAACTGAGATATGGCTAAATTTGTAAACATTTCCTTATTAAAGTTTGCCATGATTTCGTAAACAAGAGATGTTTGCAATTAATAAACAAGTAAACGTCATATCCAAGTAAATTTTTCAACTTTGAAGCAAATCCGTTTATTCTTTTGTATTTTATAATTGTTAATTGTGGTATTGTGACATGGCTAAATTTGAACATTTTGAAAGATGTTAGAAGTTTACATTGTAGGTGATAAAAACGTAGCGGTTGCTGCAAAATTTACTTGGAAATGACGTTTAGTTCTTATATAATTGCAAACATCTGATGTTTACGAAATCATGGCAAACTTTGATAAATAAATTTTTACAAAATTAGCCACTATTGCGCTATCCGACATACCACATAAAACATTCGAATTTGGTCCACTCTGTATAATGTTTGCAGCTATAATTCTTATTAGTGCATTTTTACACTAAAATGTTATAATAATTTTCCAAAGATTTTTGTGAATGCTTTATTTAGAAAATTGATTACAACATCCAGATCGTTATTGACTTTTGACACCGTTAGTCGATACTTCATTTTAATTTAAAATTTTTATACATTGCTATAAGTACACGTATAAAATACTCACGGAATTTTCCGGAAATAAATGTAATATTTTAATAATAAATGCCTAAGTATATATTTGGTCTTATTTCCATTTATGCTACCGACTACCGATAAGTAAAGGAAGCGAATAATTTAATGAATGGTATACGAAAGTATATGCAAGGTTTCCACTCTCCTCTTGAGCCATTTTGTCACGTTGCAAGGCCAAAATTTTTAATTTCCTGCTTCTGTCCGCCTAAGTACGGTAACCGAATCAATTTTTACAGTGTTTCACTGACTTCCACCAATGTGAATGAATGATCGAAAAAGTAACAAATGTTTGATCTCTTTTTCAAAAAGCCTGGATGATATCATCATCAAACGCCTTATTTAGCAGCGACAAGTGCATTTGCATAATTCAAGTGATAATTTAGATCTAGGTCAATAGCAAGGTTAAGGTGGGGACACTGAAATCAAATCCTTGGATTATTTGCAGGTGTTAACTCCTTCAGTAAGGCTAAACGAATATAGTAGGTTGGATCTTAGACTTTACGGTTTAATTTAAAATTTGTTAATATTAATATTGAAAGGTGTAAAACCATGTATGTGGAAAAATAATGTCAGAATGGCGCATAATAATAATATTAAATTGGATCAAGATCGAACCAATCCTTCTTCATGTGACATTGCCTGCAACCAACATTCAATAACAAAACTCATGAGAAATATATCGAGTACGTGTACAACTAGATAAGGATAATATAATATTATGTACAACTAATAATTAGATACACTAGAGTGCAAGCTTTAATACTCCACTTTACCGACAAATGTTCCTTAAATACAGAGGATTTTCACACTAAATAAACTTCAATCTACTTAAATCAGCTTTAAGCTATATTATAATCATAAACCATAGATTGAATTGAAACTGAATATCGTTTTCGGTTGATAGATTGATACCATAAATAAAAAAATAAAAAACTTTACGGTTGCAAACCACATTTTTTAAATTGAAATATTGATTTTTAAAATCGTACGTTCTTTATGTAAACATGTTCTTTCATACTTTACTTCTTTAATAAACTATTTTCGTTAGATAAAATTATCCAATAAAATTACTGCATTTTTTAAACCTTTATTATACCGCCTTTATTATACCGCCTTTATTGACCACCTTTGTTTTAAAACTTGTGTTAGTCCTTGCAACTACATTAATGCTTTTTAAATGATGATTCAGTGGCCTTGGAAATTAACCATTTTGGCCATACATTAATACTTGATATACAGGGTGATTGATTGAGACCGGTACTTAAAAATATATGAAGAATGAAAAAGGTTATGGATCTGAAATTTTGGTTATGACCATAATGGCATCTGATGTGTTTATTAAAAATATTTTCAAGATGGCGACACTTCCGCAAATACCGGAAATTGACGTCTACTTTCTTATTTCAAATACAATGGTCTATTTTTTATTGCGTATTTGGATTTAAAACGTTATTTTAGTGGAACTTTTATTAGCATTCCCTATACCAGTGCAGTCATTTTTTAGATTTTTGGACTTATTTGAAAATTTTTTGATTTTCATCGTGATGCTTAATATTATCTAACGCAGCCATTTTGGAAGAAAAAACGCTTAAATTTAGACCATGCCTAGAAGAAACCTTGGAGTACATCCTGGAATTTTCGCAATCGTTGCATAACTTACAGGGTGTCCAAAATTTAATTTTCTTTTAATACAACTTCAGACCACTTAAACTCGTTTTTTTCAAATACAATGCCCAAACTTTTTTTTCGTTTTCTAATGCAAAATTACATTCTGCATCAATCTGTATTAAAGACATTCGCTCTCGCCTAAAGCGAAGACTGTCCCAAGACCTATACACGTAGTGATTTTGTTGTGAAATGTTTAACCAAGTGTCCTAAGTGTGAGGAATAAGATCCTCTTCGATAAATAAAGCCAATAAACATCTTACAGCTTCGTTACGAATAACGACTAATGTCGTTGAACTGACGAATATATATTAAAAAAAAAAGAAAGTTGTAAGCAAAATGATGCAGAATCCAACATTTAATTTAGAAATCCAAATCGAAATCGAAAACTTTATGACGCGAACCAATTCATTTTGGGATGATTTCCTAATCTGCTAAAACTGAAGGATAGAGAAAAAGTACGGTGACCATTTGTACCGGATTTTTCGGGACAGTTTCGTATTTCAGAACACTGTCTCGCATCAGTAAAATTATCAGAAAACGTCCCGGATTTTAAAAATCATCCGGTTTAAAAATCACGATATGGATTATAAAATGCGAATTGCAGTGACAAATGCAATGCAATGATTTAAAAAAATTCAATTTTGTGCACTCTTGTGAATAATGGTTTTTTAAAAAAACTTCATTTTGCACAAACGATAAATTAAAATACGAATTACAATTTCACCTTTTAATTTTTTAAGTGCTTTAAGTACGAATATTGTAATAAATACTTATGTTTTATGCTTTATAAATAATTGCTGTATTTACATAATTTTTTATACTGTTTTCGAATGTTCTTTTACATCTATTAAATTGCTTTTTGTGATTTTTATGCAAACTGAAAAACATGTTCGAATATTGTTTCCGTTCATTGTTTTTTTTTTCACTACTTCAGATTAAAAGCTAAATAAAAGAGTATTGTAATCAACTTTCAAACACACAAATTTAGATTTTTGGACAAATATTTTATAGGAATACTGTTATCAAAAGTATTCAAACGTTACCTGACAAATAAAAAGCATTTAATTTTTGATTTTAATTCTTCATCTCAAACCCCTTTTGCCTTTTCAAACGTCGGAAATAGGTTTCGTGCCCTCAGTCCATTTCCTCCATACCCTTCTGTCTCTTGCTAGTAGTGTTCTCATTTCCTCTATTGTATTTAATTTTTCTAACCCTATTTCCCTTATTTGGTCTATCCATTTTCTTCTTCGTCTCCCTCTTTGTTTTTTGGCTGGTTTTCCAATTTCCATTATTTTTCTTGTGATTCTGTCAGGTTTCATTCTTACTATATGGCCATACCAGTTTAGTTGTTTAGTATGTTATTTTTTCTATTATTGGTTCTTGTTTTGTTATTTCTCTAATATTTTCTTTTTTATTCTGTTCCATTCAGTTTTCTGAGGTGTTTCATTTTGATGGTGTTAATTTTAGCTTCGTCTTTTTTCCGTAGCAAGCAGTTTTCGGAAGCGTAGGTTATTGTTGGTAATGTTACCATATTACGGATTTTCATTTTTACCTTTAGGTCAATATCTTTGTGTCCTAGTATTGTTTTGATAAATGAGTAATATACTTTTGTTGATTTGTTTGCTCTATTTGTTAATTCGGCATCTATGTTCCCATCCTCTGTTATTATGCTTTTCAAGTATTCGTAATATTCGTATGTTATTAATGTTTCCAGTATATTGTTTTTACATTTAATATTGTTGTTCTGATTGTCAATTCGATTTTAGTTTACGATCATAGTATTTGTTTTATTTATATTCACTTCCATTTTCATGTCCTCGATTTCTTCGGTCCATGCGTTCACTAACTTTTGCATTTTATTTTTAGTATTTGCCATTAGTACCACTTCATCTGCGTATAATAGGCTACTCAATTTAATTAGTTCTAGATTTCTGTATCCGATTCTAGTGTTTAGTTGTTTGTTTTTCTTTAATTGGTTTAACAATCTTGTCGATAAAAATAATAAATAGTAATGTGCTTAGAATGTCTCCTTGTTTTATTCCCCTATTAATTTTAACTTCGTCTGATCTTTGTCCTGCAATTTGTACTTTAGCTCTAACTGTCTGATATGTGCTTCCTTTTCATTGAGAACCTTATTATTATTATTAAAACTTATTTTTAAACACATCAAAATTTCGAAAATATTTAATCGTATGTAGATATTTCCTTATTTCAATTTATAAATTTTTTGGAGTTTATTGTTATTATAAACGAAAATGTCAAGTTGATAATGATTCTTAGGACACGCTGTTTGCAATGCCTACTTAATTGCTTTGTTCGAAGAAAAATAATTTAAAATTGCATCTTTAACTTCGAAGATCTTTATATACAAAACATAAATATGCACTTATCTATTTTCATTGATTAGTCCCACCTGACTACTACTTTCAAATGAGATTAATTTTCACCTTCACTCCGTATTCTCTGAATAGAATTCTGCATAATTTGTTTTAAAGTAAATATTTTAGTTGCAGCATTATGAAAATCGGGTGTTTATAAATTGGGGAAGTGCTACTTCAATCATTTATGTCAATAGACTTCTCTAAGATTCTTCAATGGCAATAATTTGATTTTCTAGGTCAAGTAGCATAATAAAACAACCAAAAAGTAATAAAATTAAGTGAGTGCTGTAACAGGTGGTATTATGCAGCAGCTGCTAATGTTTATAAAACATAAAAGTAGTAAAAAATTGCAAGTTTATATAGAAGATCTAAATTAAACTAAATATGGTTATCAAGTGTTAATCACTGTAAATCGCTGGAAAAAAAAATTTTAAACGTGTTGTGTTTAATTGTTGCTATAGTGAATTTGTAACGATAGTAACCGATCAACAACAAAACAGTTCATGTTTTGGTGCTTTTGTGTGGTGGGTGACCAAAGTTTTACAAAACAAAATCGTTTTTGGCTGCACAACATTATAGAAATTAATAATGACATAAAAATTTTCACGCCAAATAATTCATGCTCACAAAAATACGTCCTGGACATTTTGTTAAGAAAGAAAAAAATAGTTTGACCAATTTACAGATGAAAAATCAAATAAGAAAAATGTACCGATTTTAATCATGCTAAACCAAGAATATATAGAGCAACTACCAAATTTTAAATATTTAGGAACGACAATAATTGCAGAGAATGGTAAACTGGAAGAAGAACAACAAGGCTAGAAGTAGGAGTGCGTTAAAAGTAATTATAAGGTAGACTAAACGAACTGAAATCACAGGGAGAAAAACAACAATGGAAGAACTCGCATAATACTGCAAAGAGTAGTTAAAGACTCTGAAATTATTTAAAAATGAATAAAATTATGAAAAACGCATAAAACTTAAGAAGTATTGTTTCTGCCAGATTTGTGGTATTTCTTGTTTTTGTTTATTTCTGCAGTCTTAGGGTGGCCATACACGTTGCGGTATACCTGTCAGGTTTGCCTGGTTGCAGGTATACCGAAGCGTGTGTGTACTGTACCACAACTACACAGGCAATGTTACCTGTTCAGACGACCGGAGAAGAATCGAAATTCGATTCTTACTACCTGCGCCAGACTACAAACCGGAACGTGTGTGCCGCTCGCCTGCACAGGTCAGTTGTCCTGCGTATGCGAGAGAATTAGATAGATATTCTATGCAGTATGCAGTGCTAAATTTTGTTTAGAAATGGCTAAGAAATATGTCAAATCGTAAACAAAACACTGTTATTGAAGAGTTCACTGAAATATTTAAATTCATACGTAAGAAATTATGATAGTATTTGGATCCTATTCTTAATTCTTGTCAAAATTTAATATTGTATTGTATTTTCTTTTCAAAAGCTACTTTAAGCAATTTTTCGCGTTTTTCTCTTCGTTTTTTTACATGATTCCATCGCGAGAAAAAATCCTATCACCGCCACCGCGTTATCTTGTGTCGATGCCATGGTCAACTGAAAACCTCTACGGTTTACCGTAGCGTGTGTAGCTGTAGAGTCAAAACTGTTCAGGTAAACCTGAACATTTTTTATTGTTCAGGCAAACCTGACCGGTATACCGCAACGTGTATGGCCACCTTTAGCAATTTACAGATGTTCATCAAGTGCCTGCTGTTATTTATTAAATTATTTCCATAGGCAAGTCAGATTAATTTCACTTTAAATGTAGGACAATCCTATTAGTAGAATAAGTGAAAACTAGAAATAGAGGGTAGATAACTATAAAGGTTAAAAAAAATTAAACTTGATCTATAAGGTAAAAGCAGGAAGAAAAATATCTTAAAAATAACAACATCCTAATCTGAATCGATGGTCAAACTGCTTTAAGGATAGTAATTTAACCTAGAAACATTACTTAATTGATCTTGGTTTCGTTGCAATGAACAAATTAGTGATATTAAGCACTTCGCGGAAAAAATTAATCGCATGTCATTATCCACGGAATAATTAAATCTGGTTAAAAATGTAATAGGCGCAACTACCTTAGATAAATATGATCAATTACTTGTTTAATGAATGCAAATGAAAGTGATAGCCTAAATTCTAATAAAACGATTTATCTACTGTCTAACTGCGACAAAGAAACAATAAGGTACCTCTTTAAACTAGTGATTGCAATACCGGTATACCGGTATACCGAATACCGGTATACCGTGCCATTTTACAATACCGAAATACCGTCTCATTTGATGGTCTAATACCGGTATTCGGTATTAATATTATTTTTTTAAAATTTGATTTTTATTATTTTATAATTATTGCAGTCTGCCATAAATAAAAAAATAGCAATAAATGCAAAATACAAAATTGTGCCACAAAATGATGTATTTAAGTTAATTAAAAGAGAGATGATATCATTAGAAGACGAAAGAATATTGCAACATTGGAATATTTGTTGTCATTTCCAAGGCTTACTATTAAAAAATGTTGCAATTTCTCTTAACTCTATCAAAAATTCTTAATAACTCGAAAATTTTTGCAGATAGGTATAGGAAACGCTAATATAGATTGATGTAGAATTTACTTTTGAATTAGAAAATGAAAAAAAATTTGGGGATTGTATTTGAAAAAAACGAGTTTTATTGGTCTGAAATTGTATTAAAAGAAAATTAAATTTTGGACACCCTGTAAGTAATGCATCGATTGCAAAAATTCTTCTATGCATAGTCTAAATTTAAGCGTTTTCTCTTCAAAAATGGCGGCGATAGATAATATTAAGCATTACGATGAAAATCAAAAAATTTCAAAAAAGTCCAAAAATCTAAAAAACGACTGCACTTAGGTATAGGGTATGCTATTAGTAGTCCCTCTAAAATAACGTGTTAAATCCAAAAATGCAATAAAAAATAGACCATGGTATTTGAAATAAGAAAGTAGACGTCAACTTCCGGTATTTCCGGAAGGGTCGCCATCTTGAAAATATTTTCATTAAACAGCTCAGATGCCATTATGGTCATAACCAAAATTTCATATCAATACCCTTTTTCATTCTTCATATATTTTTAATGCCCGGTTCCAATCAATTAGGTACCCTGTATATCTTCAGTTTTTTGTGTCCATATTTTTTACAGATTATGTAATTTTTTAAGTTTCTTTATTTTATGTAAATTTGTGTTTTGACATTATACTTGCTATATGTACATATGTGTAAAATGCATATATTGTATTTTCAAAATTAATACTTTTTTTAAAAAAGCAATACCGGTATACCGGTATTACTTGCGAATAAATACCGAATACCGGTATTGAATTTTGGTCCGGTATTGCAATCACTACTTTAAACGTTTGATATTGTTTTTAAGGTCAAAATCAAAAACAGTAATTATTGTAGCTCAGTGCCATACATTTTAATAAACCACTTTTAATTAAAAATAAATAATATAATATAACAATAAAAAAATAATTTGGAAAGACAAATTTGTAAAGTTTAAACGAAGAAAAGTAAAAGAGAAGAAAAAATAATAAGAAACGAATAAAACAGAGGAAAATAGAGGAGAATTAAAATGTAGAAAAAAAATCGAAGTCAATAAAGAACGACAAATAGAAGGGAGCTTAGAACAAAGACAAGCAGGAAAAACATAAATGCGAATAATAAAAAAATATTAATAATTGATAAACAAGTTATTGATGGAACTCAATTATTATAATACAAATGAAATAAAAAATAAAAATATGTTTCCAACAACAACGGTTGAGAATATAATATGGGCTTACTACGAATTAAATTATACTTTATACTTAATTCTTTTTGTTCTTTGTACAAAGAAACATTAAAGTAAGTTTCAAATGTAATTTGTTAAATCTAATTTACCTAATAAGTATTGCTAACGTTACTTTTAGCCACTTTGGCTGCATTTTTATTAACCGATTAGGAAATTCCTTTCCGATATCACATCTTCAGCTCAAATTGTCCTCTTGTGAATACCAATCAGCTAGAAATGTAAACTATTTTGAAATATGTCTGGAAAATCGTGTATTCAAGGGAGCTCAGTTGTGTTTGATGACAACGCTGTCTATTTTTAAATAATCGAGGATAAAATTATAATTTAATGTGTAAGTGCAATCGATCGAATGCGACACTTGTCATCTTTTATAGATCCTTGCGTTTCCTTGTATTGATTAATACTTAATACCGGTAATTTTACCACGCCCTGGGCAGCCTACCTTGATCTACTTTCTTAGACTAACTGCATTCCGCGACGCGGTCACCGCCCTGCTACCGGCGATAAAATTAGTTGTTCAACCCTGTATAGTAAATTATAGCGCATGTTCATTTGTTTCTTTTGTAAAATTAGCTTTCATTTTTTATGGTGTGCAACAAGGCTCTTGTTTGTGATCACTGTTATTGATTTAAGGATGTGCTTTGTTTAGCATAGGTTTCTATACGTACGTCTGCAGATGATGGAAAGTGAAAGACGAAGCGTGGCCTTTACATAATAACGGAATAGTCAAGTTGTATCTGTAACGACTTAATATAATTATTACAGCGCTGTTAATGTTATTACGAGACAAATAAACTTGAAAACGCGACGCATAAATGATTACAAATTAAAAACAAAAAGCCCGTTTTTAAGTTCGGTCTTGATAGAATGGCCATTAGTATTTGCATAATGTCTTTCAATTTGTTCTGATTTTCATTTTAAAGCTACTGTTTAGTATCCATAAGCGTGAAAACTTAATCAAGATAGCCTTTTTGATAGCTCTTTATAGTGCAACAACTTTAAATGTCATTGGCACCTATGTGTTAAGCATATACTTTGAATGTATTATTTATTTAAACATAAAACATAAAAAATATTCGCGAATCTACTTATGATGTGCCTTAAAGGTTAAGGGAGTGAAAAGAATATAAATTTTTTATTTACAGTTACGTTTGTCATAAATTAAACTGTGACTTTTGATATTTGAGAATGTCAGTAAATAAGATTTAAAATTTTTTTTTATTGCGTAAAACGTTCCTACCTGAAATTTAATTATGTGCATTTCAAATTAGCTACGAAGTTACGATGAACGTAAAATCTAATTTTGCTGTGTTTTCACGTTTACCTTGCTTGTATTTTCTATGAGTATTAAGATAATTTTGAAGATAAGGGCTTACCGTTTAAAAACAAGAAATTTAACTATTGGCGTGCATAGTCATGAGTCATGACCCAGAAATCGTTTTAAGACCATCTTGAACGATATATGTGTATATAAAGCAGGGGTTTGGAGCGGAGCACGGAGCTGGAGCACGGAGCAGTGGAGCAATGTGTTTTTGCCCGGAGCAGGAGCGGAGTCCGGAGCAAATAATTTTGATTGCTCCACTGCTCCAGTTTATTATGTACAATTAAAAAAAAAAAATTACATTTTTTAACCTTTAAAGATCAATAATTTGTTCTTTCAAACATTTATTTAACTTCACTGGTTTGTTAGGTTCAAATATTACAATTTTTGACCAACTTCCACATATCCGATAAAATTGAAGCTTTGTTTTCAACAGGACAATTTTCAATTAAAAAACTTGTTTTAAAAATGTTAACAATATTTGGAGCATGGAGCGGAGTTGGAGCGGAGCAATTAAAAAATTGGACTGCGACAAACCCCTGATACAAAGAGTATCCGATCCAAGACGAATTATTCGATAGCTGTGGTTTAAGTAATAATTTAAAAAAAATTATATACAAGCTGTTGTGTTTATCTACTACATAACCTAAAATTATTTGAAACTATGCAGAGTGATTTGTGTTGATGCACGTTACGTAACTTTATTCCTATACATAGAACAACCTGTATATTTTTGATAATTAATTAAATTTGTCTTTAAAATTATTTTTTTTATCTAAAAAATACGCTTTTCTGTAATTTATGTTTATAAAAATATTGATAGGTGGATTAGACTTTAAGAAAATATCAATATTTAACAAAAACAGATGTCCCTGTAACTTTAACCTATAATAGTGTTATTGTGATTGTGAGTCGTTAGCTTTTCTTTCACTTTTGAGCTGTATAATGTAATAAATAAATTTAACGTTTTTGGTATGTATATGGTCAGCTGTTTGCAGAGTGTAAAAAATTGTGAATGCAAGCATGCGGTGTATTTGATAGGATTAGAGATATAAACCTGGTTAAATAAGGAGAAACGCGGTGTAAGGCTCAACTTCAAATATTTCTTTTATTCTTGTTAAGGATTTCCTTATTTTAGGTAACAGGTGATCATTGATTTAATATCGACTTTTTATAAATTTTCAGGTTATGGTTTTTTCAGGTAAACTATAAAGTTTTGTAGTTGTTTTCAATCACGATAGAATAAAAATATTCGCGTACGGCAAATAGTTTAAAATTAGAAAAAATTAACTGCTTTTAACTGGTTTCAGCAAATTCACTTTTTAAAGATTTTATACTTGTTTAATTTTTGAAATATTCATGTCGAAGTTTACAGACTTGATTTTATTTTATGACAAAGCAGGTTATAAAATTATTAACGTGAAAGTCAAATCGATATTTGTGAGAAATATACTCATGTAGCATTGTCAAAAAATATTTTGCAAAAGTGTCATTGACTTTTATGTAATTTTTATAGAAGGATTTAATTTCACTGCTTTAGTAATAAACGATACCATGAATTCTCTTAATATTTTCTGTAGTAAATGTAAGTATCGTTATAAATTTGTGCTAGATTGGTAGTAGTTTATAATTTCCGGTTCCAAACAAATTATGTACCGGTTAAATGCTACGTATTGGCGATGGTAGGTGCGGTTGAATAATTTCTTCAATCTGCATTCGAGTCCTTGGAGATACAACGCTTCTATAAATTCATTGCAAGGAGCCAAGGTGACCTGCGGTCGCTTTTTTTTGCATGTAATGACTCAGCGGTACTGTGCTTTACAGAATGGAATAATCTTTAGAAATAAAAAGTCCGGTTTAAGTACCTTACACTGTACCACAACAATTTACACCATATTTTTGATGAGTCTTTTTAACATATACAGGATGTTTCACTTTTGGATGTGTATTTTAATTTCGCATTACATTTGTTTAAACAGTGACAGGATAGACTAGCGAGGGTCTAAATAAAACAATGGGTCGATTATTATTTTTATTTTTTACGGTAACGTTGATTTTTATCTTACATTTCGTCTTTAGTTAATTAGTCTATTTTTGTAAAAAAAATATTAAAGGTACTGGGCACTTTACTCTTGCGAATATTTCAAAAATCGCTCAAATCTAGTGTCCTATGACTTTTTATTGAAATTTTTTCTTCTTAAAATTAGTTTTAGACCATGCACCAACTTTTATCAAGAATATAATTTTCTGAGACATCAATAATATATTTTTTTTCTATTTGTTGCAGACTTTTTGAATGACGCTGTATATTGTCAATATTATTGAACGTGTGACGGTATACATATATTGCCATATTGTCAATATTTCAAATATTTATGGCGTGATTTCATGTAAAGCAAACTATTTTTAACATTGACAGTAAATATTGACCGTGTGACAGTTATAATCGACATACCTCACTTTGCATCGAGAAGAGCTACCTACAGTCAACAAGTTAGTATCAAAATCATACACTTTTCCATCAACACAATTAATCTTGTTCCACGATAGCTGGTTTTTTTGACACCACATCGTTGACTGCCAAACTTAAATATATTGACAATAAATATTGATCGTGTGTGGCAAATGCAGTTTGTCAATATTTATTGACAGTATTGACAATATTCTATTGACAATATTTATATTGATCGTTTGAGCGTCGCTTTAATAACACTGCCATTAAAAAAAGTTCCATTCAATATTTCGCACGAAAACTTCTAAACAAAAATTTGACTTTTTTTTATTATAGAAAGCAAATGCAGAAAAATGTTTATTATGGTATTTTTGTGTATAAGCAACGACAATCGAGATTTTTGAGTTTGATCATCTTGGTCGATTTCGGTTTTTCGTTGTATCACGTGAGTCATAAAATTAAAATCTTGTTTAAAATTAAAATACACTCCTATAAAGCTACATTATGCCTCATTTACCGATTGTATTTTCATTATTACCAGAGATAGCAAAAGTACTACATCGAAAAGTGAAACATCCTGTATATGTTGGGTGGATTAAAATTATGTTTCTGAATTTTTTTTTGCTATCATATAATCAAAATTGGTTTTACTGAGGAACGTTCCAATGATGAGGATGCTGTCAGCAAAAAAATCATCAACTACCTTCTTAAAGGTAAAAACGGTTCACTGACACAGCACCTCACGTCAAGTCACGCACGTCAGTTCACATTGTTTGCTAAAACTGCGAGATTTCAATTTTTTTGTACTAATTTGAAAAAACGTTGTTCTCTTGTCACATCACGTCTCTTTAAGTTATAAAATGCAATGCTAGGAGAAAATAAATCATTTAATATTTAGGCACACACAGTTAAAGGCTGGTAATAAAAACTCAAGGTAAGAAGATAATTATAAAAAAAAGTGAGTCATTGATAATGCAAAAAATAGCTAGCTGGACGCGTACGAACCCGTTTACTATGCTACGTAGTTAATAAAGTTTAATTTTAAAATTAAATAATAATCGAAACGTTTTTCTGACATTATTTTTGCCATGCAAATGCATAAGTATATTTCGGATATAAACACTGAATTTGAAAGACTTTCAAGGGACTTAAATAAACTATGCAATATTTTTTCGCAAAATTGAATTTAGTTGTAATAAGTTGGGCAAAGTTGATTAATTCTTAGCATAGATTTTTTATGACATCTATGATATACAATCTATTCGTAAAAACAATTAGTAAATTTGTATGGTTGATTAAACCTAGGGATAAGCTTGTCCAGTGCTAACTATACGCTTAAATGTACACAACTAAAGTTATTATGGACATTGCTTTAGTCATTTAGTTTGTACAATGTTTACAAGTAACAGCTGCTAATGTGTAATAATGTAATATTTAATAAAATTTGGAACTAAAACCTTTAATTACATTTTGTACTGAACACATATGAAGATCTCGCTGTATTGATAACACACCGAGGTGCGTTGCTTATTGATCTTAAAGTTTTGGGAGTTACTGCTTGAACCCCACAGTTGTATTTCTATTGGTTGTAATATATTCTTTGAAATAAGTTTTTTGTTATCGATCGACAATTTAAATATTTTAAAATGGAAAAAATTAACATAACTGAGTAAATGTTCGCAGACGACATGATTATAGTCGCGGAAACAAAAAAGAATCTACAACATAATCTAAAAACGCCAAACAAGGAATTGGAAAAATTAATATGAAACTAAATACAGGTAAAACTAAAACCATAATCGTTTCAACAGAAAACAAAGAGCATAACATCACTTCAGATAGGCTTAGGTTGAAATAGGTAGATAGCTTTAAATATTTAGGTGAGATCATTGAGAAAAATTGAGGGATGGACAAGGAAATAAGCGAAAGAACAGGAAATGTAGGAAGCTAGGAAGAATATTTAACAGTTTAAGAACAAATGGTTTTTTTGAAACCGAGAAGTCCCAAACAAACAAAAGTGGAAGTGGTAAAAAAGGTAGTAACTCCAGAACTTTTATACGAAAGTGAAACGTGTACTCCAAAAAAGATAGAATCAGAAATGAAACTTATACAGAACAATTAAAGATAAAATCAGTTGAAACAAAAATACAAGAAAGACAGCTGGGGTGGTTGAGTCACATTTATACAATAAAAGAAGAAATGTTAAAAGCCGATGAAGCAAGGTCACAGGAAAACAAAAGAGGCAGACCGAAAAAAAACTGGCAAGACGAAGTTAATATAGCAGTAACATCAAATGGGAAGAGAAAAAAAAGCTAGCACAAGACAGAAAAACATGAAAAAAGTCAGTACAACACAACTCAACAGTCCTACACCTAACAGTAACAGGACTTATTATTAAATAGAATAATAAAAAGTCATTTTTAACCTATTAACAATTAATTCTTTGCCAAGCCGCGAACTTTCCAATGCCCCTTGTAGTTATTATTTTTAAAACCGATATTTTTATATTTTGTTACATTTGGAAACGTTCTATTTTTCATAGCAACTTTAATTTCCTGAAATATAAAGGAAAATAATTATAATTTATCATACATATAACGCACCAACAAAAATATTAACCAGCAACATGAGAAGTCGATTCTGACAAACAAAAAATTTAATTTAATTACATTAATTATGTACTTTAATTGTAATTGTTATTTTAGACTAATCCATGAACCAACGATCAACTTAATTACATATAAACATTTAATTAACAGTAGAGGTACGCAAGTATGCATGATCTAAAAATAAGTGATTCCGTTTTGTATTTCTTTATCTGCAATTATATACAGGGTGGGGCACGGGAACCGACTGTTTTTAAATTGATTAGTACTCGGCCATTAAGAAAGGTAGCGTCGTGTGACAGGTGTCATTTAATTCCTTAGCTCAAAGCATTTTATTATCAACTAACATGGAGCCGTGGACACTAGAGCACCGCGGTTCAGCGCGAGTTTCGCTGCAGATTCAATATTCATAGAAATGACTGTTCCCGCTCATGACACAAGTTTACGTTGGGTAAACAATCTTCGAACAAGAGGCCCAATGATGAAAAAGAATCCGCCCGGCCCCCAACGTACTATGCGTACTCCAGAGAACGTGGAAAGAGTCAGACAAGCGGAACTGCGAAGCCCAGGTCGCTCTGCTCGAAGACATTCAGCTGCACTCACATCAGCAATCGTACTGTAAGACGGATTTTGTATGGTGAACTACGTTTCCATTCATAGAAACAAGCGGTTGTGCAGAAATTGAATGTAAGGGATTACCCTCAACGATTGCTTTTGCACAGGAAATGCTTGCACTCTTCGAGCAAAATGAAGACATGAGCGATGAAGTCCATTTCCACTTT
Organism: Elmis aenea; assembly: GCA_947652605.1. NCBI lineage: Eukaryota > Metazoa > Arthropoda > Insecta > Coleoptera > Elmidae > Elmis > Elmis aenea. Next base: position 28,315,043 of record OX393576.1, read on the forward strand.
AATGGGGCCGTCATCGGTATTGGGCTGCTGAAAATCCGCGACAATTACACGAAAAACCGCTGCATAGCCCGAAGGTGGCAAAGTTTACCCAACGTAAAATTGTGTCATGAGCGGGAACAGAGTCATTTCTATGAATATTGAATCTGCGGCGAAACTCGCGCTGAACCGCGGTGCTCTAGTGTCCACGGCTCCATGTTAGTTGATAATAAAATGCTTTGAGCTAAGGAATTAAATGACACCTGTCACACGACGCTACCTTTCTTAATGGCCGAGTACTAATCAATTAAAAAACAGTCGGTTCCCGTGCCCCACCCTGTATAATGCATTAATTTTGCCAGCAAGTGGTATGCCATTAATAGAGAAAGTTAAATATTTCTTGTGTACCTAATCGTATAAGCAACAAATTTTATGTATTTATTATTTAATTATTTCAAATTATGCTACAGTGATCGCCTTAATGTATTGCACCTTAATTAAAAATTGCAAAATATGAGCCTGTATGAGTGTATGTATCCATCACGAATGCAAAATTGTGTTAAGACAAGTACCGCAAACAAACTCTCGTTATACAAAACAGTACATAAACTTATAAAACATACGTAAATTTATAATTGTTACAATAGTTAATTTAAACTGTTATATAACAAATATCAGTTATTTATTACATAATGGAGGAAAAACTTTTTTTTTTACAATATTAATAATAAAAACAAAGTGTTTGAAAAAAGTTTAAGAAGTAACTATCATGCTTGTTTATGAAAGGGCTATGTGTATTTAAATTTATGTCAAATGTTGTGTCTTTATGTAAAAATCCAATTATTATCTTCTGCTTTTTTTCCTCAAATGCAACATCTACGCAAATTCCCAGTTACTGTAGCTCTCTTTTATTTAAAGCTACTATTTGTTTCAGCCTGTCGACTGTTTGATCTTAAAAATGTATTCTTAATGTTTTGGCTTGTCTGGTGTGACTTGTGCTTTTGTTTCTTTTCAGTTGTTTTTGTTGTTGTTAAATATAACTAAAACGGTAGTACAACACGATCTTCATAAAATATTTACACATAGAAAATTTTGTCCTTAAAATAATATACAAAACCATGTATCAAAAAAACGTTTTATTTAGCTCTTTTACTAGCTATTACTCATTTAAAGGGTAAGACATTTTTCTTTTGTTGTTACACACCATCAGTTTCTCCATTGTGTTCGTTTTAGGCTTTGCTGCTCGTTTTTATATTTTTTATATAATGGTTCATTAAGTTCGTGAGAACCTCACAATAACAATACGTAATATAAAATTCAAAAACAACAAAAAATAAAATATTTATTTAAAATACTGCAGTCGTGTATTTTATTCGTGATGAAAACGCCTAATTTTGAATTCTAAATTCGCTTTGCAGTTAAATTCTTACCGTTCTATGTAAATAATGGATCACTGTTAGAACGTTACCAGAATTGACAATTTTAGATAGAAAACTATTTAAAATATTTGTTTACGTTACCATAAACCACAGGTGAAAAGTTGATCTATTAAATGGAATACGTTTCAGTGATTTAGTGAAAGCAAACGCAATTTTTAATTTTTTTGCAAAAACATACGTTTCACTACTTAACCTTGACTTAAAAGATGAATAAGAAAATGTTCACAAGAACTACAAGAGTCGCTCAAGCGTCAACAATAAGAACCTGATCGTTAAAAAGCTTACTCACGGTGTTATTGAAATATTGTTATTTATTTTAGATTCTATCGTGAGCTTCAACGTAAAATTAAATAATTTTGCTATCAAATGACTTTAAATATACGAGCGCATTAGTTAAAAGGGTTTATACAGATAAATACAAAAAACAAATTTTAGAGGTATCGTAAAACTAAAAACACTTCCGCTTATAAATTTTATCTAATTTATACACTCACATTGCTATGAAAAACAACAATTATTTAAAATGTAACATTGTTAAATTGGTCAAGCATCATAATTTTCATCAATAGTTTTACAGTATTTTCTATGTTAATCATATCTGCTAGTAGGTAATATTGTTCGGAATTTTAGTTATTATTAAAAATACAGAACTGACCCTAGACATTTTTATTTTATTTTTATTTAATACATTTCTTTAAATGCAAAACCGCATCTAACAGTTTTCATTCAACCAATAGATAAAAATATAACAAGACATCAATTTTATTTCCATTTTTTAACAAAAATTAGACCTATCATCCGTAAATTTTGTATCTAATTAAAAAAAGACTTAAAAAAATACAATTACATGTATCTATTTTTTAATTTAATAATAATTTGCATGCAATTACTGTAATAATTATAAAACTATTGACAACTTTCGTTTTAAAATTTTATTACATTTTGGATAGATTTTGTTTTTTATGGCAATGTTGATTTCATGAAAATTGCATTTATAGATAATTATATTATTGGGTTAACCATATTTAGTAAAAAAATTTTAATTCCAAAATTCAACATGGTGTCTGTTAGAAAAACAAAATTGTGTATGGTTTAAAAAAGACAAAACGTATGATACAAAATATTATTAAATCAGGGTATACAAAATTAAATTATAATAATTTTTCTGACTAACTTCTCAACTAAGTAGAGTATGGCATTTTTCATTTTAGATTAGAATTCAGCATCAAATTGCTTAACTTTACCTCTATCAAAGCTATTACGAAGCTCTTAAGAAAAGCAAAATCTTCATGTTGTCTCGAATTTAAGACACTCAGTATAAGAAGTGTTTTTTAGTAACTAACTGCAAACGGAATTTTTTATGTCTAAAAATATAAATTATCTTACATAAAGACATAAGCATTCTCATATTTTGTCTAAATTAATTAGTATCATAAAATTATAACTCAAATCTGACGGCACGATTTATAATTGTGTTCAGCATATTTTTATGAAATAATAAGTCGAGTCATACATCTTTTGTCCATAAACATCCATACCTAAAGTTTAAACCCAGATGCATGTGATTTAAATATTGTCATCGGGGCAATTAATAGAATACTTAAGTACGTAAATCATAATAACTATCCGAAACATCGGTAATTAATAAAATAAATTATACAGTGCACTCTGCATGCAGCCTTTTTATTTAGATACATTCAACTATTTCCTAATTACACGAATTTTATATAGGTTTAATGTGGCAATTCTGCATTAATTTCAACGATAAAAAAACCATAACCTCATTTAAAAATATGTGTTACACTATTAAAGGGCGCATTTAAACATAGACGTGTGGTCTACCAAGTAAAAAATTTAGGGTGTAAAAAGATTGTCGATAAATGCATACAACTTATGTTTAAAAACAATCAGTTGTGATATATAAAGTTACTCTGAACTACAATTGTTTCGAAACAATACAATAAAAAGTCATTTAATTTAATGCAATGACTTAATAAAATGACACCTTTTGTTTGGTATTTTTTTATGACATACATCATTGCGTGATGTATCGTAACAAAAGGTCTCATCTTAATAAATTTACAAAAGCTTCGGGCTGAATTCCACTTATGTAACGAGGCACTCGCCTTAGATCACCTGGTGAAAGTGACAAATTATGTTTCAATAGACTAATAGCATCTTTAGTGCAGTGTATAATTGAAAGATTAAATAATAAATGTTTTGGACAGTATCTGGTTGTAATAATCTGATGTGTCGCGAGATAATTCATTCGAAAACACGAAGGTTTTTGTAATAAATATTATTTGTTTAGTAAATAAATACTTAAGTGCTTATAACCTTTAAAAAAATTCTTTAAATAGTATCGTATTCCAATCAGTACTTTTGATACATGTTGACATATAGAAAAATCGTGAATGTAGTATACAAAAATTGTTATCAAAAACAAAACTGACAAGTTTTATGTGTATAACATACAATTTAAAAAAAAACATGGTGCATTTTAATCTTTTAATCACAATATTTAACATGACGGTAATAGGGTAATATAAAATAATTATTGTATTGAAACACAAAAATGTAGGTAACGCTAAAACATACATACAAAAAACAATTGAGTATCACTTTGAGAAAAATTAAACGTTGAAGTGTACCCACGCATAAGAAAATAGTTATTAGCTGTCAAAAGTTGTAAGTAATGGAATGGAATAAAAAATCACTGATTGCTGAATTTTCGTCAGCCGAATATTAAAAAATTATACGAAATAAACAGAAATAAACGTTCCCATAGAATGAATTGTTTTGCACAGTTGTATGCGATCATAATGTCATATAATTAAAAAAATATATTCAGATTTAATTTTAAATATTTATAACTATTCTACAGAAATAAGTGTTTCTTTGTTTTACATTTAAAGTATAGTAAAACTAATATGTTAATAATAGTTTAAAAGAAAGTTTGTATGTTCAAATATGCATTTAAAGTTGCGCAAGCTATCTGAAGTGGGTTTAAATTATTTGGAGGTGCGTAATTATTGCAGGTTAATTTTTTGGTAGGTGGCTGGGTGTGGATGAACAGTCTGCTTTCCCAAGAAATCGTACTTCTTTTGTCTAAATCTAAATAAACAGTATTCTTTTTTGATTATGTTATTATTAATTTACCTAATAATGTGCTATTAATAGCTGGAGTACCGCAATATATTAGCGACTTCGGTTATAATATCCAACTCCAACTGGAGTGGAAATATATGGAAGATGGCCGTGTAGAAATTACAACGGTTCCAATTTGAAGGTTACCAATATACTTCCTTCATTCTTAATGGTACACGATTAAACCGTTTGACTATTACTATCTTTGTTTTTATAAATAAATCATACGTCAATGGAATTTGCGGAATTATTTATATTATAAATTATACTTGATCTCGATGTCATTTTTTCGATAAAAAAACTGTTAGAGGTCGCAAATATTTTTTGTTTTATTAAGAAATGTTTAAGTATTTCCTTAAGTTGATTATAAGACACGAATCAGTTCTTAACTGTTTTAATAATATTTGCCTTTCTCTGTCCTTATATACCGATACAAGTTTCACGACCGTCACGTCGCTTCTTCAGTAGGAAGGTTTCATATAATTAATTAACGAATTTAAAGTAACAAATTCTCTAAACTGAACTTCCGTTTGCATTTTAAATGTACATTAAAAAAAAATGTAATCTTTGGAAGAGATATTTGTGAATATGTTGTAAGGGATAGATAATATAATTTTATTTTGATTTTTTTATTAAGATTATGCTTTGTGTAGTTCGATGTCGTCCCCAAGAAAAAATGCAATATGAAATATTTTATTGGTAGATTTCGTTAGCTAATTAAACTTCATGTTCATCAACCTGAATTGTCTCGTAAGCCGTAAGAAGGTAACAGAACGCCCTTCGCACCCATTGCGGCGGTTTTATCTTCTTTCTTTATTCAAGTACTTTGGAAACATCTTTTTAGTTCCAGTACAGCATTTATTTTTGCCTCATAGTTCAGTTTGAACTAAAAAAAAAAAACCCGCGGAAAAGGTACTCTGTATTATTACAAAGGACGAAACTATTATTTTCTTTGCAATTTGTTATAAACGCATAGTAAAATAAGATAATACATTATAAATAAGTAAATCACTTGCGTCATAGTAATAATAAAACTTGCGTTTAACTTTGCGATTAGATAGTTTTGTTTTATTTCATCGGAAAGGAAACTTTTTGTTTTTACATTGGCGTAAACAGAGTTAATGAGTTTTTTGATTCTAAAACATTTGAAGATGTCGGAAAACGTAGAAGTGTATTTAAATGTACGACTATAATATAGACTTACCATATTTTCGTAAACTCAAACCGGGACACAGATATTTTTTTTTTAAATCATAAGAGATGGGCAAAAAAGTGGGGGGGGGGCAAAATGCGCTGCAGGCGATTTTTTTGAATTTTAAAAGTTCAAACGTGTTTTAATGCAAACTTAGAGTACTTTACCATCATCCAAAATTACAGATTTAAGGCAGAATCTTTTCTGTTTTTTTTTAATCAGATTGCCCCCACCGCCTACAAAATTAATCATAATAAAGGTAAAAACTGTCACTGATAATTTCTATTTAGGTACAGGAACTATAAACAATATTAATATGAATTTTAAAAAGCAAACTTTTCAGTCAAAAATTTTAAAAACATAAGCTTGTGCTTTAAATTTATTTTATTGTTGCTTGTTCAAATAGCTCAAAAGTTTATAACCAAAAAGCGTACATTACTATGAATATCTTCAATGGCGTGCGTACAGCATACACATTAATATTTTCCCACGAAAACGTGTATGTCCGCCCCAAAAACGTGCAATTGGCAACCCTATACACCCGCGCAGACGTTTCACAACACAATGACCGAAACACGTTTTTCTTAGCTCCTCGCGCTTTTTGTTACCCGCGCGGACAGATTTCACAAAAAAATCGGTGCGGAATATTTTTTTTCAGAAACCGGGACAAACGCGAAACCGACACCGGGACATAACCACTAAACCGGGACTACCCGGCCAAACCGGGACGTAGGGTAGGCCTAACTATAAACCCATTCCACCGAAGTTTTGAAGTAGTGTAATAATGGAAATAATTAGTAAAACATTTATTGGTTTGGTTGAAAAGTAAAACATATCTTTTATATCAGGGATGGAAAGTCAGCAGAAAAATAAACGACTCCCGGGTCGATATTTTTTAAACCAACTCCGACTCTCTACTCATTTATTAATGCTTTACGTTGGAGAATATTAAGGAAAACCGGTATTGAATATTTTCAATATCTTTTCTGTTCTTGAACCAAAAAACAAAACGTCGTTTCCATTTCCGTTCTTAAAAAAAATCGGTTAATATCGTTATTTTGTTTTCGTTTTCATTCTGTTCTCATTCTAAATAAAAATTGAATAAAAGAGTCGATAGTTTTTCCAACTCCCGACTTTTTCAAAAAGCATCGACTCCTCGACTCCCGACTTCCGACTCGCTATTCCTGTTTTAATAATGTCATTTATTTAGCGATTTGCTAATTTTATTTACATTTTATAACTTTACGTATAAATATATATAAAAATTAAAACTTTCCCTTAATATAACTACTGACCTTACGTCTCTAAACCTTACAATATTAGTTCCATTTGTTGAGTTCGCTTGAAAAATCGTCATAAAATTTTACTCCTTTATAAAATAGAGAATTTTGACTGTAATTTCGTGTCCTGAATAGCAATTTAAAGTCTTTACAGTTTCTAGTCGGATAATTATGAATATCAGAGTTTTGGGTTATATATTTTAACAAAGAATATAGAAGCAGGTTATTTATGATCTTGAAAATGAAAATAATCGTATTAAAAATTATCCGTTGTTAATACTAAGCCACTGTGGAGTATCTAGTGTATCTGGAATAGTGTAAAATAATTCTTATTTTGCAATTTTTGAAGCCGGTCTAAATCATTGGTGTTTGCCAGAAATAAAATACAGTAGCAATCTTGTGTATGTTTAAACTAGCGCAGCATGTTAACTAGAGCTCGTTAAACAAAAAATATAGATTTTTATTATAGTTATTTATGTTAATTACAACAAATATCATTTTGATTGCCATCTTTTGGTCAGTATAGAACATTTCACATTTCTTAGCCTTATAGACAACTGATTAAGTCTAGCATTGTGCAATAATATTAAAAATGTTAAATATAACACAAAATATTTTACCATCTTGCAACATTGCGATTTATGTTCTTCGGCAAAATTTATCAAAGAAAAAGTGATCGAATCATTCTGAAAATCATCTTTCGCAATCGGTTTTATTCATACCATTTCACATACATTTTGCAACTCCATTAAGAAATATCTTACATTTTACGCTAATAGTGATAAAAAAAAATTGTAAAATATGTGCTTTTTTAAATTTACAATTTCTTTTTGTAAATGTTATTTCTAAATCAACACAGCGATATAAACGCTTTATGTGTTTGGAAATATGCATCGTAGATAACATTCGCGTCGCATTTCCCAATGATTTGCACCTTTCACTAGCGATGAATCGATGAACCTATTAAAAATTATAATTACATAAGTTTGATCTTCACAGAAAGTCGTAAATGATAAATTGTTACCTTAAAGAACTCTTAAAGACCATTTATAATGGAAAGTTATTCATTTTAAAATCGGGTTCTATTAGTGTGAATAAATCACAGCGAAGATAGCGAACTTTTAATAATTGTATCGAATAGTAAAAGCAGCCTTGACCTTTGTTAAAATTTCGTAGAATCATTTAAAGTTAAATTTTCTTCGAGAATTTTAACGCTTTATAAAATACGAATGGTCAGCATACCTTAATATACAAAGTGAACAAAAACAAAAGTTTACCTTTCAACAAACAATCTCACGCGTGTCACCAGATGGCAAGCGAGATTATTTTGAGGAAAACACACTTTTGAAATTGTTTATTCTGTTTTCAATAAAATATATAAGTATAATTGGTGAAAAAAGACAATGCGAATCTTCATCTTACATTGCAGCAACACGGTTTTTTTTTTCAAAGGAGTCCAATTCAACTGTTTGAATTAAATAACCATTCTTAATTTTGTGCTGCTTTGAAAACAAATGACTTTCATTTTTGACAAATACCTGCGATTTTTATTCCGTTTCAGAAGCATAGCAATTGAGGTCACAATAAGCGGTCAATTTTCAGCAAAAGAACGAACGGCATAAAATTTTACTGATGTTGTTTAAGCTTATTTATATTCATAACGTTTTAGAACGATTTTTCTTCGAAGAGTATACTTTAATGCTATAACTTCCGGCATACCTGCATGGCACTTCCACGATTTTATTGCATATTTTAATGCACATTTTAATGAACAAAAGATGCACGATTCGGTGATAAGCTTCCTTTGTGAAATTAATTTTAACCTCAGAATTCATTTAACATAATATAAAATAATCTTAAATTTGACTTTTTTTGTATAACATACATGCTTGACACATAGGTACTGGATGGAGAAATACATACACCTCAATACAATTACTTTATTTTTTTGTTTCTACTTCTACTGCTCCTATTTAGGGTTTGTTATGCAATAAATGGAGTTAGTGTAAGTTTTTGCAAATAATTTTTTTGTCTGGAAAAGTAAATAGTCTGTTTCACTTCAATGCCATTATATTTTGTTCGAAATAGTTTTGACAAAATCCACAGAAGTTATTGGAATAATAAATGTAGGTCTTTTAATGGTGATAGATTCCAGTATGGAAAATAAATCATAATGTTATTTAATTTACTTCTTTATCTTGCCTTTTTTGGATTATATGCTAACTGTCTACTTAAAAAAATCGATTCCAAACCTAAGCGCTTAAGTTTCCTTGATGTAGAGAAAGTGTTTTATTTATATCTGCGGACCTTAAATAAACTTATAAAAAAATACAGAACGTGTAAGGATTTTTACCATTTCTTAGGTATTGTGGAACAGTGGACTGGTCGACTTTCAGGTAAAACTTAACAAAATTTAAGATATGCCTTCGATCACGAGGATCGTTCTTCAAAAAATAATATATGTTTAAAATTTTTGATTTGTAATATTTTCCTAAAAAGGCCGAATAAAAGTTTATTTATAAAATAAATTTATTTCATTATTAGCAGATTTTTACAGAGGATACTGAATTAAGTATATAAGCTTAAATAAAACCCGAATCATTAAAATCAACGAAACACTTCTTTTACAAATATGAAATAAAATTTTAAAGTAATATATGAAGAAATTTTGTTAAATTACTTTTAAACCACGAAAATAATTATTTCAAAGTAGCAACATGTACGAATGTAATTCCGTACAGATATGCATAATTTAATAGCAGACATTCAATAAAGTGTATTTTAAGTAAATGCAACTTTATCCTTGGTTTGTTTTCATCCCCTGCTTATTCTCAGCGCCTACTAATATCAGTGTATTGGACATTGTTACCGGTTTCAGTTTTAGTTTAGAACGGTGGGTGAATGTAGTGACGTTAAAAGTTTAACTGTGTTTACATCTGGCTATAAAATTGTGCAACAAATCTGTGGTTATTGTGTTTAATTGATAAGTATATTGAACAATTTAAAAACTGATAACAGTCTGTAAGGACCTAGCCTTAATATGTGCAAATGTAAGCTAATTAGTGATAGTGCATACGAGCATACGATTGAGTAATTGCAATAAAATATTTTAACTTCGTTATAAATTATTTAATAAAGTATTTAAGATAGCGTTTTTTAAATGTTTACGCTACTTCAAATTTGAAAAAATTAAAATCAACGTAATAACATGGGCTACTATACATTTTGTGAGAATGTTCTTCTTCGTTTTGGGATTCTATTATTAAAAAAATTCAAATTAATTTTGTATTAATCAAGTTGGATTAGCTGTTAATATTTTATTTTTTTTAAATTGGTTTTAATTTAAGTATTCAAAACACATTGTAGGTTGTGCATCTGTATGTATTTCAAACCATTTATAGACTTCTTTCAGATAAAATTTGGCTTGTTTGGTGATTAATGTGTAAAAATATGTCCATATTAAAATTAATTTTAAAAAACCTTAGAAAAATGTTGAACGCCGCTAGTGCAATTTGTTATTAATTTTTATAATTTTTTCATGAATAACAAAATAAGTACTTTTCAACAAAATAAATTTTGAAAATAAATTTTTTAATATACTTAGTACTGATCTTTATATTATTTTGCTAAATAAGGATAAATGAGTACAACTTTAAAAAGAGCTTTTTTTTAAAAAATATTTATAAGTAAAATGTGTAAATTTCGAATATTATTAGCAAAACATAGTTTAAAACAATTTTTTTAAACGCATATAGGTATTTTTAAAATTGGGTAATAAAAAGAGCCTTACATTTCCGAAAGCAGTTTAACAAAGAGAGGCGAGTTAGCAGTTCCAAAACTATTTTTGAAACTTTGAAATTAAGTTATCAAATTTAATTGTTTGATTATTAAATTAAGTCTTTAAAAATATACTCTTGTAGTAAAACGTCAAAGCATTTAAAATATTTCTTAATTTTAAAATTATGTACCTTTCAAAGCTTGGTATCGTAAGTAAATGTCTATGTAACCTTAGCATCAATCTGACTAAAGCGTAACACAAATCTTACTGAACAGTTGCATTTAGCAAACATTTGCCCAATAGGGACCATGGATAATCAAATCATCAATTTCAGATCAACAGTTACTAGTTTTAATTTATGAAATTAATTGGTAATCATTGACCGTCTGCATATTAACTTATTGTACAATCCAGTGATATATTTCTGACTTGTTAGCTAATAATGACAAGAGAATTAACATTTAAAGATACGAAATATACTATTAAATGCAGCAACTGCTCATTTCGAAGCGTAGTTTGTTTCGACATTATTGATGATTACTACTAATATTAACAATCAAATCATTTTTAAAGTAAATGCTTACTTTCTACTGTATAGGTATGTATACAAACCACAATAAAGTTTTTATTCCAAGTTCTCGTAATTATTTTATTTTACATTTATTGTTGTGCGTTGTACATAAGATACTTTAAAAGAAAATAAAACGTTTATTTTAATATTAATTTCTATTTTACTCTTCCGCGTAATGCAGTTTGTCCGCCTTTTTGTTGGCTTAATATAATTTTTAATGTCGAGATACTAATATTTACTTAAAAATCTATGCCGGTGATATATTTAACTGTTTTAGTCGATTTGAATGAAGTTTTTGTCATCTTATGTTTGTAACTGATGAGAGTTTCTTATGACAGTTGATCAATATCAAATATGGAGAAAACTGGTCGAAACGAGGGCAAAATATAGCTTTTAATGTTTTTTTTAAATATATATTTTGGTACAAATATGGTCTTTTTGCTAAAAAATGTTTTTTTAAACATACAACCAAATAATTGTAATAATTATTTGAAGGCTTTTATGTCAGTTTATGAAACCCATAATACTTTAATTCCTGTAACATTAAAAATTATGTGCAAGTATTTTGGGTAAAATTATTAAATACAAAGCGCAATTTCCATCAAAAGAATTTAGGAGGGATCTATTTTGCCAAATATAGTTTCAAGAATTAGTTTTTTAAGTAAATCAAAATAATTTTGAATCAACTTAATAAAAAATTAAAAACTTCAAAATTACTTTGTATTTTTACAATATTACCCTTTTAATTATAGGTAATTGTTTCAAGGCAGTTTGATGGCATTTCGTTAATTTTAAGTGGCAAACTAAATATTTTTTATATTTATTATCAGTGTCTGGATCTGAATTTAACAATTTTATGTTTCCATTGTGTATAGATCCATCTCTACTTGAGTGTTTTCGATTTGTTTTTCTTAATTTTATAAACAAATTATAGGTATAAGGTTTTTTAAATTATAAAAATTCTATTGTTTTTCATTTATTAAAACTTTAAACTGTAAATTATGTTACTGAAACATTTGCAGGTATTTTCATGAGCGAATAGGAGTCATATTTAATATTTTTAGTTTGCTTTATCTATACATTAAATTGGTTGTGTCACATACGGTACCGCTGCATTTATAATTTTTTCTGTCTTTGACATTGTCACTTAATGTTTTTCCCTTTAAGGTCTGTGAAACTTTCACTTTTACAAGATTTTATAAGTCGGATTTTTTTTTTTTTTTTGGAATTATTTCTTGGGTTTTAAAAGTAGATAATTTGTAAAACATGACATTTTTGTTTGCAGTTATAAATAACTTAAAAATGTTAGTGCAATAGTCTGCAATTATTTTGATGTGTTTTTTTGAAATAAAAAAGTTATGTTTTATTTTTGATTTTAACAAAACTAACTTATTCATTTGAGTTCACAGGTGAAATTGTTAAATAACTCATTTTTGTAGATTAGTTGGAAAAAAATTGTAATATATAGCAACGAAAAAGTTGTATCGCACAGAACAGTACAACCGGAATTCAAATTTTTTTTTTTGTAAAAAATACGTATCTACTTAAAAAGATGCATATTTATATACTAATTCTAACAGAAGTGAATTATATTCCACTAAGCCATTAGAGTGTATTTAACACATTTCATAATATAAAGCCATGAACTGGCATCTAAAGAATGTGATTTGAACAGAAATGCCAAATTCTAATTCTGGTTTAATCATATGAATGATACGTTAAATCTCGTTTTTTACGAATAATAAATTAATTCTTGGACCAGTTTATTTCCCCGTTAGATCATTGTGTCAGTGTGTAACTTGTGCTACACAATCCTGCCCATCTTCAAGGAGAACAACTTTTCATTTTACTTCTAATAATAACTGCCGGCTGTTAAAATTCACCTGCCGCAATTTACTCTGCATGTTTAATTATTAACTGTTAACAATAACTGCACTTAATGATCGCAAAATTCACGTTAATTTTCTGTACATCAATAAATTTTCCAGTCCATTAACTCTGCATGGAGCAAATTTACTTTTACTTCGCAGCGTTGTACGTAGAAGGAAGCTGAGAATATAATTGGACAAGGTTTTATCTGTTTATTATTAAATTTTAATAATTTGCATAAATAAATGATGCAATTTACGTGCCGTGGGACACATTATCATCTCAGAAATTTTGTTAACGGTTCATGTGTGTCTGCATACAATATGTCCAAAACAATCGCTACAGAGATCTTGGAACATTATTTATTATAAATTTGAAGAATGGAGAAAAAGATTTGTATTAGAATTTCACACAACTCCGTAAAATTTTAAAAGTCGTTTATTACCTCCCCTAATTATTTTAGAAAAAAAAGTGAAAATAGGGTTTTTGTAGAGAAAAAAATTCTGTATCCATAAGTGTAATCAATATTAATTTTTAGTTTTCCAATAACTGAAAATTAAGCAAATTAAAAAACGCGTTTTGACCAAAATCTGTATAGGTAAAGGTATAGTGCTTTGGAATTATGCTATGACAACTGCCCAGCCTAATGTCACTAATACTGTCACTTTGACGTGAAGTTTATTGTGGTTGATGATGGTTCTGAAGAGACGAAACGTTTTGGAAATTCTTTTTTATCTCAAAATGTAAAGCGTAAGAAGTTGCAATGGAGAAGTGCTTCCAGATTGTCGATATCTTAAAAAATGTAGAAAATAGGGCAAAAAAACGAAAATCTATTTTTTCAGTTTTTCTTGAATAACTTTTGAACTATGCTATGAAAATTTTCTTTGCAGATATTTGTTAAGCATCTAATTTCGCAACTTTGCCCTAATTTAACCGACCTCGTAGCTCTTAAGATAAGCGAGATCCCCATGCATTTACTAGAATTTGGGACACCCTGTATATAGATTTTGGTCAAAACGCGTTTTATAATTTGCTTAATTTGCAGTCATTGGAAAACTAAATATTAATATTGATTACATTTATAGATACAGAATTTTCTTCTCTACAAAAAACCTCATTTCACTTTTTTTCTAAAATAATTAGGGGAGATAATATACGACTTTTAAAATTTTACCATTGGATTTGCTATGTTGCGTGATCCAAGTCCTACGCCCTGTATAATTTTTAGTCCTAATAACTTTTCTTATCTAATTATTTTTTATAATTTCACAAGTGTACGTTACAGAGTTTGTAAATAAATAATAAATTTCCTAGTTTTAAGCTTGTTGCATTTTTTTAAACATGAAAAAAAATAATAACCCGCAACTTGTTTAAACATAATCAAAGTTAGTTTTAATAATTTTTTTAAGACTTGGTCTCATTTTTATTTCATCAAATAGAAACATGACCGTAAACGACGACTGTCTATGTGTTAAGCTTTTCATTAGCATTTTAAAGGTTAAACAATTATTTCTATTCACCTAACAAAACGAAAACCTGCTGTTGTTGCTGTTCGTTTTTCGTAATAGCTCTAGTTAAACGAACCATACACGAGTCACTTTAAATATTTCTAGTTAACATTCTGAATGAATTATTTAGTAGTAAAAGTACATGCAGTTTAAATATTTTTCATTTTGGAGTGAACTTAGAATGTGTTATGAATATGCATAATGTAATTTTAATTTTTTTGTACAATATTTGTTTCAAATCGGTTTATTTTATCATTGAGGGGTGAGAATCCACATCGTTTAAATTTACCAACCTGAACATTCCTGAATCTAATTTAAAAATCTAGCTTTTTACATGTATAACTTTGGCAATTTTATTAGTCGCGATTCAGTACAAATTGGCAACAGTTTATGTAGGCAACAAATGCTTTGATTGTCAAATAATTGAGATTAAGATAACTCGGCATTGGTATAAACAAGTGACGCATGTATTCGAAATTACTGCGGACACAATCGGCTACAATTTTAAAGTATTTAAAGAAAATGTGTGACAACACAGCAGCTGTTTCTCAACAACTATGCATCACTGTTTTACGCTGCAACTAGATATTTTAAGTCAAAGATTTAAAAAAAAACTAAATGGGTTTACATTTATATTATTTAAATCAGGAGATAAATCTTTGATTTTTGAAATTAATGGCCTAATAATAATTGCTTAATGTGACGATGATCTAAGGAAAATACTTGAAAATGAAAAAAATATGAACAAAATAATAATACCCGTCTGTTGATCCTAGGGGGTTTCTACACCTGTACAGGGAGGTCCAAATTCGATGGGATTACATAGTTATATTGCTTAATATTCAAGATAGAGAAACAGTTAAGTTACCAAAAATGTGCAGTTATTTAAGATAAACTAAGCACCGTTTTCAAAAATATTTTATCATTTCCAGTTTTTGGCTTATTAGAAAAAAAAGTGTTGTTTTGTGATACTTATAATGTCATGTCTCCGTTATTGTTATAAATATCGAAAAAATGTATGGAAATTATTTTAGATTTTTTTATGTAATATTGGATGATCCTAAAAAAATTTTTACGCTCGGCGTTGACCATTACGACACTAATTTACCTTTTTTCCTTATTTTTTTCTCATCCCGTAGTCTATATCAGCAGTGAATGTAGTATAAGTGTTGTTTATCTTATGTTTAAATATTTATAAAGTTTATCTCAACGAGAAATTAAAAAACCTTCGTAATATCTTAACTTATACCACATGAATTTTAAAAGGTTTTACACCTTTTTTTTTGTTTTCACAGCTTCTATTTAAAAAAATAAAAACTAAAAAAAACCTTCCTAACTTCCGTATTATTAAAAAAAACTACATTAACCCTTATACCGGGTGTAAATGAAGTGACGTACACCCCCTTTTTTTTCTTCAGTTTTGGTTTTAGATCAATGAAAATTTAGACATATGATATGTGCAAAAAACCGGGCTTTTTGAGCCGTTGCACACATTTCTTTCACTTCCGGTTTCGCCGGAAATGACCCCAACTTTGTTATTTTAAATGGAACACCCTGTATATTTTTACATTTCTGGAAAGAGGAAGCGACTTTGGATACAAATGCACTGTTTTGGTTAATTTTTATAACCTCAAATTTTTTTTTAAACAATATTTAGTTTTTTGTTAAGGGTGCCGTGACCTGCACAAATTGATTTTTATTATGTCAACAATTGTCCAAAAAACGTTTTTGTAAATTTTAAATGACCTTTAGGTTACTTTAATCGGCTTTGAAGGTTGCGGAATCGGTTTTTTGACAAAAAGTCAATTTTTTTAAATGGAACCATGCTGGTACTAGCGGTTATTTAAATGAAGCATCTTCTAACGAATCCATCGTTACCAATAACTTGTATTTTTATTAATTTAATGATGTAATAATAAATTGATTTTAGTGCAAAACCAATAAGAAAAAAAAAGAAAAGTGAAACAGAATTAAGTTAGGTTTCACAAAATTTTCGATCAACAAATGTCATTTTCCGACGACCACTATGTAAAGCGAGTAATTTCGCACGACTTACTACAACTGAAAATGACAAATTGCGCATGACACTGGAAATTGTGTGCAAAATGCACTTTGCACACAATTTCCTGCACTTTGCACACAATTTCCGCTACTTTACACACGCTAAACGCGCTGTCAAGCAAATCTAACCTCACAAGTGTCAAGTGTCACCAACGTCAAAAAAATGTTATTTTCACAACTTTTTTGCAGAATTAATGATTATTTGTCTAACTGGTCGTCGGAAAAGCATAGTGTACAACACGTGCTGAAAGAATATTTCAGCACTAGTTGTACAATATACTATTAAACGTCAGTGTGGTATTTAAATGACATTTGTTTATTAAGATTTTTTTGTTTTCCACGGCACGCTTGAAAATTTTGTAAACCCTAACTTATTTCTGTTTAACTTTTATTTTTTTATTTCTTATTAGTTTTGCGCTAAAATCAACTTATTATTACATCATTGAATTCAGAAAAAAAAATGTCTACCAGAATTAGTAAAAAAAGAGATGGTGAAATTTGAAAAAAAATGACTATCGTTTGACATTTAAGTTAAACTTGAAAAAAATTGAAATCCAATTAAGTTTATAGTTTTTGAGAAGCAATATCATTTACTTTTTTGTTCATCAAAATCGGACCACAAACAACGGAGTTACAGCTTGCGGCGTTTTTTGTATGACACAATATAGTTATCACAAAAAAAGAACAGTTTTTTTCCAATAACTCACAAACCGGAAATGATAGAATATTTTTGAGAACGGTTCTGCGTTTGTCTCCAAAAACTGCACATTTCTGGTAAGTTAACTGTTTTTCTTTTTTGAATATTAAGCTAGATACCCATGCAATCCCATCGAATTTGGACCACCCTGTACAGTTTTATCTACGTTGATTTATAGTCCACTAAAATGCAGTGGGTCTAGTCTAGTTCATAGGTACTCTCCGTATGAAAAAATTATTGTCTCAAAAAAAGTGTTTTCGGGATTTTTTTTGCAAAAAAATAGAAACGAAACCTAGTAAATTTCATGATTAACTTATAAAAAGCGCAGTGAAGAAATTTCTAACGGCTTGTTTTTTTTAAATAATCGGTTGAACCGATATCGCATTATGCATTCTTACAAGATTTGCCATTCATTCATCATACTCCCCAAGGTCCAGCTGTGCCCATCGGTTGGACTAAACAGCGTCCGCTAAACATTTTAATATATTCCTGTTAATTCACTTTCACTATACACACCCAACTACCACTATTTTATATACGATTCTATTAACGTTCTTGGATTTGTAATGATTTAGGAATGTGTCACATTATATGCGATTTAAATCAAATGCAGACTTAAAAATTGCATCTTTTACAATTCACTTTTACAGTGAAACAATAAATACCATCAATATTGTCTGATTTTCAATAAAAATTAACATAATTGTTCTCTAATTATGTAAACGATTTTTATTTCACTTTGAAATGTGTGTATGAATAAGATAATCTCGTGCAAGGCACCGTTTCACGCATACTATTCTAATGAAGTCAACTCTAAATAAATCTACAAGTTGTGATACGTGCTACAGACACAATAATTAATGCTCTATTATTTCCTTCGATTAATTAATTGCAGGTTTTATAGTAAATATGTTGCTAAAATATTCAAAGACGTGACTTATAAGGTCAATAGCGTTGGGGAAACGACAAAACTGAATTAAAAAAACATAAGAGAAATCAGAACTTCTACATACTAGCCGAATTTAAACCTAATGTAGGTCACATTTTTGTTAAACGATTATACAGTCAACTTTTTTAAATTAATTAAAGAATATTTTCTTATGTTTTAGCTAATTAGTGGTAAGTATTGATATTTTGGCCGATAAATATAAATATTCCAAGAAAAATGTAGATGTATTTTTCACTTATATTTTTCAAAAAAATAACTCCAACGTTTCAAAATTATTGATCTATAAATCAAGAGACTTTGTTAAGAACTGGCCGTAAATGATTTTATGGTCCTTAAATGAATAAGCATTAGCAGACGTTTAAACCGATTAAAACATATCCAGTTTCTAAAAAAAAAGGTAGAAAATGATTTCAGCAATTTCAAAATCTAATAATTTGTGAATGAAGCTGATTTTATCAAGTACAACTCTTAACCCTTTCGAGACTAACGGGACAATATATCCCAGACAAATGTTTATGAATACTGCTGGGCTAATTACTCCCAATATAGCTGTAATATAGCCAGTTCAGTCTTTTCAGTGCGTGCGAATATAAGTACCGTTGTTTTTTACGCTAATTTCGCTATTATCTCAAATTTGCTATATTTCTGGTTCACTTTTTGATACTGTTGGGATATATAATCCCACTTAAAAAGCCTAATGGGACTATATATCCCACAATCAAGAGTAAAATTTGAATTTTTTTAAAAATATGGCTATATTGAAATCTTGTATAATACACTTATATTAACACAAAAACCATAAGAATAAGCAAATTTCACATTCCGTTTAGGAAAAAAAAATCCGTCTTGAAAGGGTTTTAAGGAAGGACAAATTGACCAAACTGATACTAAACTAAATGAGGTTTCCGTCTTTAAAAAATTCCTTGAAATTTGGTTTGATTTATAGGGGGCTGACAAATGGGCTAGTTCTATTCAGATATTTTCGTAAAGATGAAATGGACAAAAATAATGTAATTTACAAAATTATAAATTCATTATAAAGAAGAGATTCGAAGAAACAATGATGAAAACATAAAAAACATTTTGAAAACAACTTCGCCCAGCGATGATACTTCAAATCGAAAATTAATTTCATTTCTCGACCTATACGTGTGTATAATCTGCTGTCTGTCCACATTTTAAACTGACCGATTTTTATTTAAATTAGTCGGTGATGTTCGACAAAAAATTCTTTTAATTCTATCTCCTAAAATTTATCTGCCAATTTTTTTCACCATCATATTTACTTAAATCATTTTTGTGCGATACTTTTAGAGCTTATTTGCAATCAATCAGACAATTTTATTTCATGGGTCGCTAGTAGTGATAGCATAAATCATAATAAAATAATTGTAATACCTTAAACGGGACTACTTCTTTTTATATGAAATTTATCACGTTAACAATATATTTCGATTCACTGATTCCAAATGGATATTAATGAATTGTTTATTGACAAAAAGGTAAGTGTAAACACAATTTTTGTTGAGCGATATCAAAACTTTTTCTACATTACTAGTAAAGACAAATTATGCTCCTATTTTATAAATTAATGTAGCCTGAGATATGTCAAATATAGATTTATCACGAGTAAGGTAACACATAATGTATTATATAAAATATTACATATGACATTGCGTAAGCTTAGGAAGTTAGATATCAAAGTGAAACCCTAAAATACCTAGTTTAAAATATCCGCAAGGTATTTACGTTTCTACTTAACAGGTATTTTGTCATACATTATCATATTTACAAGAATAAGTGAGACATTTTTCAAAACTTTTTTAAGCGAAATTGTTATATTTTTTAGCACGCAGTGTCTTGTTAATTATGCGGAAATATTTCCTTATGGGCTCCAACATATTTTGAAAATATTTTAAACAAAAAAAAACCATTGTTCCATTGTTTCATTGATAAGCAACACCTTGTCACAGCAAAGTAAACATGAATGGTAATTTATGTTTTTCAAGCTGTAAAATCAGTTAAACTAACAAAGATGGCTCTATTCACGGGCACATCCTTATAACAAGTTTATTTTTTGACATTGAAAAATATATATTTTACTTAACAACTAATTACACATAAATTAATAGATTTTCTAGAAAAAATAAAAAGATAATTTTCAAATGCAAATATATTTTAAATTTAATATAAACAATATGTAGAATAAAACAATATCCAGATATTTCCCCAAAAATTCTACTTAATGTGAAAAAGTCGTGAAAAATTACAGATTTTTCAAACTATTTCATACAACTTTATCATAAGCATGTTAAAATCTTTTGTCTTTGTAGACTTATGGGATTTGTATTTTAACATAATGCTTTAAAGATGAAAAAACAAATTATATGAAACGCGAAAATCTTTCGTTATATTTTACCAACAATATGTGTAATAGTTTATCGTAAAATAAGAATTTAAATAATTAACAAGAATGTTTGTGTAAATAGTAGAATGATAAATAGTATAATAAAAATAATATCCCGGAAATATGTTTAGCCATTAAAACGTTTTTTTAAATGTGTCTATAAAGATATCACACACTAATTAATAGATATTTCTGCAGTTTGAAATTCTGTATTCGAATCTCTATAAATTACTATAAATATTTGGGGTACTAACATAAACGTCATTTTGAAGGTCAAGGATGTAAAACCAGCTTTTATATAATAACGAAAATATCTTCTTGCAGTTGGTCCATTTATTTTTGCTGCGCCTTAGAATTAGAAGAACGTAAATTAAACTACCGGAATCTGTTGTTTATTTCATCAACGTTTGCATAAATAAATGTGAGTCATATACAAAAGCAAGTTTGAGCACTGGAAAATAATGTCCTTATTTAAAAATAGACTTGCCTGTTATATTTCTTTATTAACAAGTAAGTTATTCAAAAGCTGCTACAAAACGATTGAAACCACTAAATAAAAAAAGTCTTAAACAATCAATAAGTTCACATAATTAACAAAACTACACCTGTATTTTTAATGTGGAGTGCCCCACCTAAGGAATATGGCAGTGATATGATGTAATGTGACGTATTATGCCATTTTGAGTATAAACTCAAACGAAACTGAAATATTTAGTATCTTACAGCATCTTTATAATTAGAGGAAGGCCATTTGATAACTTACAATACTTAGTTATTTCGTTAAATTACTTAAATCTGATCAAGGTATATAAAAGTGGTGTCGCTGTGACTCATCTACCTGCATTGTAGCTAAAAAGTATGGAAACATGTTCGTTGTAAGAAAGCGGTTAGGTGTACACAACTGAAATTTAAGGAACAAAACTTTGAATTTTAGTTTCTTTGTACGGGCGTCATCTTGATTTTCTAAATAGATTTCATAGATTATGGAATGCCCATAGATATTATTAATTTTTAATTTACTCACACATTTGACTAAAAGAAATGAATTACCTATTTTCTAACAAGCTCAACAAGCAAAACATAATCTGGGACAAGCAAGCACAGATACATTACGGAGATACAATATGAGTATTAATATAAAAAAGACAAACACTATGTTATTCTTCAGGCTTTCGCGGCTATCGTCCATGTTACAATCTTCGTTCCCGGGTTTGGAACCGCGTCTTCTTGATTTGTGTGACGTTTCGACCATTCTATGTTGGTCTTTATCAAACGACTGAATTGGTGGGTTTGTTGCAGGGTTTATATATCCTGCTGTGGAGGCGTGGTGTTCCGCCTGACGAGTTCGTTTCGCCTCAGCGATTTCTTGATGACCGGTTTCCAAATGCTTGGTAGTTGCAGGCCTGTGTCTCTGTTAAAGTTGTTGGGGTTCTTGGCAATTTCCATAGATTCCCTAAATAGTCTAGGCCAGAAGTGGTTGGCGCGGGCCAGTAATTTTGTGTCGTCGAAAAGTATGGTATGCCACATGTCCTGGGCATGTTCTGCTACGGCCGATTTTTCTATTTGTTTTCTTTTTGTTTGCCCTTCATGTTCTTTAAGGCGCGTCTGTATGCTTCTGCCAGTCTGTCCTATATACACTTTTCCACAGGAGCAGGATATGCTATATATGCCCGGGTGATTCAATCCTGAGCCAGGCGTTCTTCTTAGTTTACTGGAGAGCGTCACTGGAGCGTTAAAGACTGTATTGATGTTGTGTTTTTGGACTATTTTCGATATTCTGTTGGTTACTCCTCCGATGTAGGGTAGATAAGTTGTAGCGATGTAGTCCTTCTTCGTTTTCTCCTTCGGCGTGGCACTTTTCTGTATAGCTCGAAGTATATGTCTTTGTTGATAACCGTTTTCCTGCAGAGCTCTTGTAAGCATGTTTAATTCTTCTTGGATGGTCTCTGGGGTACATATTTCTTTGACTCTGTGGATTAACGTGTTGATCACTGATTGTTTTTGGGCGGGGTGGTGGTGTGATGCTGCGTTTAGATACCGATTGGTGTGGGTTGATTTGCGGTATACACTGTGGCCTAGTCTTCCGTTGGCTTCTCTTTTCACCAGTACGTCCAGGAAAGGTAAAGCTCCATTCTGCTCTTCCTCCATCGTGAATTTGATGTCCTTGTGCAAGTTGTTCAGATGTACTAAGAAGTTCTGGAGTGATTCTCTGCCGTGTTCCCAAATGACGAAGGTGTCATCTACATATCGAAACCAGTGTTTAGGCTTTAATCTACTGCAGTGTATGGCTTGCTCTTCGAAGGCTTCCATATACAGGTTGGCGAGTGCTGGTAATAATGGTGATCCCATTGCTGCTCCCGTGGTTTGCTCATAGATGCCTTCCTCAAAGGTGAAGTAGGTGGACTGTGCGCATAGTTGTATTAGATCGGCTAGGTTGCCATCGAGATCATTTGAAATCAGTCGTTCCCTTGCCAATTCCACTGCTTCTAATACCGGTATATTGGTAAATAATGATGTAACGTCGAAGCTGACCATGATGTCGTTGTCGTTTATGTCGAGCAGGTGTAGTTTCTGAATGAAATGAGTTGAGTTTCGAATATGATGATCCGATTGTCCAATGAAGTTTTGCAGTGTCCTGGCGAGATATCTGGCAAGAGGGTGGGTTGCTGATCCAATGGCGCTCACTATTGGTCTTAGCGGTACGTCTTGTTTGTGGATTTTCGGTAGGCAATACAGTTTTGGTGTTCTGCATTCGGTTGGTGTTAGGCTTCTGTGGTGTTCCGTTGGAATGGATGAGGTTTTTACCGCAGCCTTGATCTGCCGTTCTATGTTCTTGGTGGGGTCCTTCTTCAATTTTCGGTACGTAGAATCTTGAAGCATGTCGAAGACTTGTCTGTTATATTCTGTGCTGTCCATAATTACGGTGGCATTGCCTTTATCGGCCTGCAACTACCAAGCATTTGGAAACCGGTCATCAAGAAATCGCTGAGGCGAAACGAACTCGTCAGGCGGAACACCACGCCTCCACAGCAGGATATATAAACCCTGCAACAAACCCACCAATTCAGTCGTTTGATAAAAACCAAAATAGAATGGTCGAAACGTCACACAAATCAAGAAGACGCGGTTCCCAACCCGGGAACGAAGATTGTAACACAAACACTATGGTTATAACAAAAATCATGTAACGGTTTCAAACATACTAGACCAAGATAGGAAAGAGCAGGTATCAAATTTTAAATGTTTAGGAAAGATCATTGCAGAGAATGGTAAATTAGAAGAAGAGCTGAATAACAGAATAGCTGATGCGGCGACGAAATTTTACCACGCCACCAATAAATGCTTGATAGCTAAATATCTCCAAAGAAACTACGACGCGAGTATTTAATGCAGTGAACGTACAAATTTTTACTTTAAGTACAGAAACTTTGGCACTAACAGGAAAGCAAAAACAAAGGTACAGACGCAGGAGATGAGATTTTTAAAAAGAATAGAATAATTGATAAGATAAGTAACAATAAAATCAGAAGAAGCCTAGGAGTATAAGACATAAAGAAAAAGATGGAGACAAACCAATTAAGATGACTGGGACATCTACTACGCACATTAGAAAGCAAGTGCACAAAAATGAGATGGTAAACAAAGTTTGAGGGAAAAAGAAGTAAAGAAAGACCAAAAACAAAATGTGAAAACGAAGTGAGACAAAGTCTAAAAAAAAAACGAGTCAGCTGGAGAGATGTGCATCAGTTAGCCAATTATAGGCAGGGGTGGAGAAACATAATCAAGAACTAGGAAACATACCTTAACACCAAAAGGTACAAGAGGACCCGTTTAGAAGAAGAAGATGTAACGAACTGCTACTACTTTGCTAATGATTTTGTTTAATTCGTGTCTGTGAGTGGTTCGTTTCATTATGATTTTGTTTCCTACGTTAGACACTGTTAACCTCAGTAATTGAATATAGAATTTTTTTAAAAGCAGTACGTCAATAAAGTTGCTACTGACATTCCATAAACACTCGTAAATTTTGTATTAGCCTAAGAATTTGTCGGTATGCACATTACGCCTTTAAAAGCCATTTTAAACACAAAACTAAGAAATAGAAACCTAAGAAGCAGTTCTTAATACTTCAGTTTATATCCCTTAAGTTACTCTCAAATCTAATAGCTGCGTAATTGTGAAATCTGGCGTCACTTTACTTCGGTGGGCGCTGGGTCTTACTAAATTAGCCACACCGTTTTACAGTATCTGATCATTATTTATTTGTTTTCCTTCTTTACTATTTTAAATTACGTTATTTTGATACTCAAGTAAACTCAAAGACCCAAAAGATATTTTTTATTGCATTCTAAAAAAAAAGATACTTTCTTTCCCATTATTTTGTGATGATGTTCATTCTGATCTCTATCACAATTCTTATCTATCCCTGTACATTTAAAATATAATTAGCATTTTTATATTTTGGGGTCTGATTATTTACGTTTTTAGGTTGACTACAGTCACAGTTCAGCAGTGGAACGTGAAGTATGACTTTGAATGAAACTATAAATAGGCCTATATTTGAAAGTTTTAAATAATTATGTAATTATAATTTTGCTACATTGCATCTAATATTTTAATTATTGGCTGACGATGATGAAATTTTGTCCAATAAGTTTTCTAGTGAAAGTTGTAAAATTTTATAATTAAAATATTTTTAAAAAAATGAAATAATTATGACAGTAACCGTTTGATGAGTCTATAATAAATGTCTAAAACTAAAACGTAATAAATTCCCACCAAAGTATGGCATAACTATCAACTTAAGACATTAAAATTAATTGTTAGGTGTATTGGCAGTTTTTTAATACATTTTAGTTTAAAATAGGCCGAAAAACTAGTAATGCACGGTGGGGTATGAGCGCACCGATTTTTCCTTAGATCAATTACAACCTATAATTTGTTTTAAACTATGGGAAGAAACTCCTTCAAGAATTTATTTTAATAACTTGGATATTTACTTAATAGAATAAATAGAAATGCATTGCTACTTTTTTAAAGATAAATAAAATCTACATTTGTTTTTATTTTGATGTCAAGGAAGCGCACTTGCCCCACAAGTTAGGGCAAGTGCAATGTAGCTCTTAATTTTCCATACCAAAACACTGACAATTTTGAACTAACAATAATGTATTTGCTTTAATCAAATTATTATACTTTTATATTCACTACAGTATGTCTATTCAATGCAGTATGTCAGTGATTGGAAGTATCCTAGGGCAAAAATCCTGTTTAAGTGGCATTTTCAAAACTGGGTAAAATCATTAGATAAATAAAATCGTTAATTACTAACCTTTACCTCAAGAAAACCGGTTCATTTGCCAATTTATCCAAATTTACATTTTTTTTTAAGTAATAGCTTGTGTACAATATTGCGTCTTTATAGCATGCGTCAGCTAACAAAAAACACAAGATTTTGCAAATCCTCCCTCAGACCCTTGACCGCGTTAACAAAACCCACAGTTTGAGTGGTCTGTATGAAAATGTAGTGAAAAATTATGCGGAACAATGCAGATATGTTAATAGTTACCGAGGGAAGACAAAATTACACGTATTTATTAACAGAGGTTGAGTAATACCGCCTACTGACCAAAAATGTTATTAAAGATCGACAGTCCGAATGCATATTTCTGGTAACAAGTTCGAGTTTTTTAAGGTCGAGGAAATAAATTAGTAACCTCCAGTTTTACACTTGTTCTTGTAAGTCTAGCAGTACTTGCTTTAAGGACAATATACGTATGTAATTATGTATGGAACAATGTCGAAGCATGTTGTACTTTTTATAGAGCAACGAATATGGTCGAAGCTTGTCAGGTCGTTAATTAATGTTTTAAATTTCAATGCCAGGTGACAAATACCTGTATTATTAATCAATCTGCATAAAAAATTAAGTTATTTACGCACGTAATATCATTTACACATTAAAAACATTGTGTAATATCACTACTACTTAGTTATTTAAAATACTACACAGGCCTGAAGCGATAGAATTACAAAAAAAAACTGGAAATAGACTTATAACACACATTTGGAAATTGTATAAAAAATTGATTCATTGCTTAGAGGAGGCGAACATTAATAACAAAGGTCCAGAGATTAAGTCAGTGGTGTGTTCCATGACAAAAAGATACAGTGCAAATCTGCAAATTGCAAAAACAGTCGAAGTTGAGTTTAGGCATTGGTAAAAAACATGTATCCAAAATTTGAACAACGACTTTCTTAATGTTTATTTTTAACTGCTTATCATAGATAAACAAAAACAATTGGTATTCTTTGTTTTACGATAAATTTTTGTTTGTTTTAAAGAGGACGCAATTTTTTATGCCATTAGTGTTATAGGTCAAATATGATCTGTACTCGGAACTGTTCAGAACGGTTACATGCGAGTTATAAATCATAAATCGGTTCGAGTTCCAACCGCGGAGGATTGACTAAGAACTAACTTGTAAGGCTATGTAGTAACCTTACTGTTTTTGGATCAGATTCATCTGGTGACTGAGAAACTGATGAGGAGTGTAAACTGGGGAAGACTTCCTCACCCAACTTTCTTATCTTCAAGTTTGATACTGTCATTATAACGGGTGGCCAACTTAGAGGTTTACAACTTTTTTTTACCGCCATTTTGTTGCGGCGCCAAATTTGACAGTTGTTTGATAACAATTATTTGGTGTAGATGCGGCGAATTCGGTATGGAGCGTTTTTCGCCTGAGCAACGTGTTTTAATTATCAAACCGTTCTACGCAAATCTGCTGCGGAAACGCTTAGAAAATTGCGTCCCATTTTCGGAAGAAACAACTTACTTACCTTCGCGACTAAAAATAACTCGTTTAGTGGATAAGTTTGAGCAGCATGGCATTGTAATAGATAAATCAGTTCCTCATCGCTTCAGAAGTGCTCGTTCGGAGCAGAATATTGGAAGTGTCCGTGAAAATGTAGCTGACAATCAGACATTGTCTGCCAGGCGGCGTTCTCAACAACTAGGAATTAAGAAGACCTCTCTACAGAATATTCTAAAGAAAGATCTGGGTCTTTTCGGCTATAAGATTCAATTAACTCAGAAACTTGAACGTCAGGACCATAAACGCCGTCGTAACTTCAGTAATTTTGTCCTAAACAGATTGAAAGGCGACCCAGATTTTCGTCAAAAAATCAATATGAGTGACGAAGCCCATTTCGACCTGGTCAGGAGGGGTAATTGGGCCCTACTTTTTTGAAGACGCTATAGGTGACAGTGACAGGTGATCGCGACCGTGAGATGATTAACCATTTTTTGTTTCATCAAATGAATCAATTGGGTCTGGAAAACATGTGGTTTCAATAAGACGGAGCCACAAGTCATACGGCCCGAGACACAATCGAAACTTTAAGAAGGATGTTTCCAGGTCAATTAATCTCAAGAAATGGCGACACTGATTGGCCCACAAGATCACCGGATTTAACAGCTTCTGACTTTTTTTTCTGTAAGGCTATCTAAAGAGACGAGTTTGTCCTAACAGACCGATAAATCTTAAACACTTAAAGCAAAATATTCAAGACGCTGTAAGTGGAATATCGCCGAAAGTATACGAAAATGTGATGAAAAACGCCATGAAAAGAGCTCGAATTTGTTATGCAGCGAGAGGCAGACATTTGACAGATGATATTCCATACGTAATTGCCAAGCCTAAATGAATATGAAACAATATGAAAAAATATCTTGTATTTTTTATTTATGATAAAAATAATTTAAAATTTAAGTTGTATCACTCTTATTTGGACACCCGATAGAATACGAATGCATATTTTCGTTTTGCTTAAACATAAACATACAGATCTATATTTCTCATAAGTTAAGAGGAACAAGACAACCCATTCTGCCAGCTAACTAATATTCTTGTTATGATACTTGTTCCAAATTTTCAATGTAGATACACGGCTAAGACTACGACAAAATGAGTTTGAAAACCTACAACCGTTTGGAATTGGACCTGTTAAGAGTATCTAATACAACAGTGGAACTAGAACGTTTGGAACTATGATAAAAATGAAGCGCTCCGTAACATCCCTTATCTTTATATCGTTTTGATACGCACATAAATCAATATGAAATATTTATATTTGCATAGATTTGTGGAGGTTAGAGATGTTTTATTGAAATTTTTATTTGATGTTCTGAAGAATAAACATATTTTGTACGATATTTTATAATCTGAAAAACTATGAAAATGAAAATTATCTCAAAATTATAAATCACAAGAGCTTCAGGCTCCAAAACACTGGTTAATTGTGCATCTCTCACTTCTGCCTTATTGAAGCTACGCTACTGTTTTTACCATGCTTTTATAAATCTAGCTACATTTGATCAATTTAAATTTAAATCAGTTAAATATGACAATCAGGGACAAGAAAGTAATATAAAATATCGCTATATATTCTCAGGAAATGTTCCTGTCCAACTTTGAAGGTGAAATATGTTACTTTGAAAAATTATTTAGCAAGTGCTTGAATTTCAAACTGTTAAAATCAAGGTTTGCAACAATTTTATGTTTAAAGTTTTAAATAGTGAACAGCAAACTTGCAAACCAAAGCTGAAATTTTATTAAAATTATTAGGTGTGCCTTAATTCAAACAAACGAATATGTTTTTTTTTAAATACTGTTTTCTGCTCTCTAAGCACAAGACTTTTACTTTTAATATTGAAAAATATATACAGTGTGTCCAAAAGGAATGGAATATGCTATATATCTGTAAATATCTACTTTAGGGAATACAAAACATTTTTCCCTAAACTGGATATTTATTGAGATATATAGCATATTCCATTCCTATTGGACACACTGTATATTAAGAAATACAATACGAATAAAAGTGAGGATCAAATATTGTACTTTCTTCTTTATTTTATAGCAAGTGTAGGGGTCAATAGATAGTTTCACTATTTTTGCGTACATAGCATTTAATTATAACCATCAAGGATTGTATATTATATAGTGTCGGATCACCTTGAATACTGACTTTTTTTATTGGGGGACGAAACCATCAAAGCTTTTTATTCTTAGATTCTTAAATTTGCGATTGAAAAAAACAACACTATATTAATTGCAAAACAACCAACACACTGCCAACTCGTAATTGACAATGAGATACCTACTAGAGCAGAGGTTCTCAACCTTTTAAAATACTGTACCACTTAAATAAACTGCTAAAAATCCATGTACCACCATGAGCATACTTCACAAATCGGATTTTGTAGAGTCATGACTCATGAGTATGCGAGCAAGATCAGAGGACAAACGTAATAAAAACAATCTTGTCAAAAAAGAATTGTTTTTTTTTTGTATTAATGATTACACGTCATGTCAACTATTGTATTATTTACGAACGTTTATTTAATAATAATGTGATGGCTGGGCTTGTTTTTTTAAAATTATCTTTGATACATCGGGTTTTATCTTCGTTTTTAAATGTAAGTCGGGTTCAAGTTGTAGTTGTGCCCTACCTAGTACTAAGTTTCTGTGTACCACCTGGAACAACTTAATGTACCATCAGTGATACATGGGTTGAGAACCCCTGTACTAGAGCAAGTGATGCGTATAAAATACCTTGACACAACAATTATGGGCAACAGTGACGTGAATCTTGATATTTTAGACCAGGGGTGTCAAACTGGCGGCCCGCGGGCCACATGCGGCCCGCAACGAACATTTTTGCGGCCCGGCCAATATATCAGCACACAATAATATATACTCCTAATAAAATAACAAACCGACGCAGAATAAAAATAAGATAGGTAGAATTCGCTAAACGTTTTTTTAATTATACTCTTTTTTTGCTATTATTAAACAAACCAAAAATATTTTTTGCGGCCCACCTAAAGTTAAACCTTGTTTGTATGGCCCAAGTTAGACATTGAGTTTGACACCCCTGTTTTAGACCAAATAAACAAGCAAATCGGGTAGCAGTACGTCTTAATTACTCTATATGGCGTAACAAATTAATATCTAAAATGAAGAACTAAAACAAGAATCTAGAAAGAAATAAGACCAATCATAAAGCTGCGTTCACATAGAAAAGTATTGCATTGTATTGTAGCGTAATAAATTATATCGTAACGTGCCTGCAAGAGTAGCGTTCACATAGAGGTATTGTAGTGTTTGTACACTAATGGTGATTCCCACGCGCATACGCAGGATTAATCCGTAGATCACTGTGATTGGTTCTTGTTATGGGGTATTGCAAGAAGCTTGGACCTTGCAAACTCTTACCTCGCGGCTTGCAACGCAATTCCACTACTTTGCTTATGTGAACGCTATCATTTGATATTCCTATACTTAACTTTGCTTACGCTATCTACAATACAATACAATACTTTTCTATGTGAACGCAGCTTAACATATGGGGCCAAAAAGACAAGAAATAGCAAGAAGTAAACAATAGCAGTGGTTACAATGACAAATAGCTTAGCAGCACAATTTAATGTAGCTCTCATCAGGCGATCCTTGAAGACGAATTAATTTATTAATTATGTTCGTCTGTAGTGGAGGCATCGATATCTTGTGGTCGTTTGCGATGCTGCAACTTCTGGTAAATATTTTTGTGCTTGAAGTTATAGTGGGCAGCGCCTTCGCATGTGTTGATGTTTCGTAAAGACTTTTTTGTAATCTTGTAGTTATTTATAAAAATAAATAAATAGTTGAAATTTTTAGTTTTTGATGAAGTTGTGTGTTTCGTACGAAGCAGGGAAAATTAAGTGAAATACGTAGGATTTTGTTCTGTAGTGTGAGTAGTTCGTTTATTCCCATTGTGACTACTTATGAGCAATTTTACCGATTTCCGAGATTTCTCGATTTTTACGGGATCCGGGAAATCGTTAAAAATTCCCGAGAAACACTGGGCCGTATGCATAAATAGCGTTGGGATGTGTTTTACGAAGATGTTTCATTGAGGTACACCAGCGTTGACAGGTTTGTTGTCAGATGTAACCGTATTTAATCAGGGCCGCAAATGTTCTCTTTTCTACAATTGATTACAGTTTTGCCTTAATTAGTCTAGTATGAGTGGCTGGAGTACTTTATACTTGAAATCTTCAAGCCTTAATTGTTGTGTTTTATTATTTATATTCGTATCCTCTCTCGGTAGTTTCAGCCATCCGTTGCAGCAGATGGCACGTAGAGTAAAAGTTATGACTAATATCATAAAATTGTAATAACGTGCCACAGAGAGGTGGACAAAAATTCACCAACATTACAACGATGAAGGAAGAATTGTTTTCGATAGTGCTTGTAAAAAAGTTTATAGAAATATCTCGAGCAACACTAAGAAGTAAAATATTATCAGAAATAATTGTAATCGTCCGACTTGTAACATATTACATTAGATAAAGCGTGATTGCCTAATTTATTACTTTACTAAATTGAGATCGCTATAAGCTGATCTTGTTTGATAATCGACTATAACCAACCCGAGTGCTTTCAATTATATTCCTTCACACCTTGAAGACACGGTGAGCTAGAGCAGCGCTACTCAAAGTGGTGGTCCGGGGACCGGTGCCGGTCCGTGAGCAAAAGGCTGCCGGTCCGCCACTTTACCGTTGAAACGCAATGATTATATTTATAGGTTTGATGGAACAATGTTGAAATAAGTCTGGTACTTTTACGAGATTTTCTATTACAAAATCTCGTAAAAATGAATAATTATATATTATAAGAGTAATTAAAACTTTTTTGGGGAGCGCCGAAAAAAATTTCGCCCGGGCGCCAAATTTGCTAAGGCTGGCCCTGTATATTTAGTTCCATGGCCAGCGGGATAGATGGCGGTAATGTAGGACCTACATTACCGCCATCTATTGCGGATTGCATATCCTATAAACTGAATATGATACAGTCCGCAACACATTGGGACAAAAAATGCCGGTCCGCTACTTTAGATAGTTTGAGAAGCACTGCGCTAGAGTACAATATAAACTACACAATTAAGTACATTTTATACTATGTTGTCAAATTGGTTATTAAATGAAGTAAGACGACTTAAGTAACTAAGTACATATTTACTAAGTAGTCTTTTGCAATGGTTTATTAAGATTTAATCTGAATAAACATATACGTTTGAAGAGTTTCTAATTTGATGTGTGAACACCTACGTTGCCTCGGGCGTATATCTTTTATTATTCAGCTTACATAATTTGGTTTTTCAAAGCCATCGATATGCACTTCCTCATTCTTACAAATATGGCATGAAACTGGGTAAATTACCGACAAAACGTGTTGACTATGGTAACCTATTTCTAGTAACGGTCTTAAGTTCATATTTTCATGTTAATACAGGTATGTAACTTTATCATGTATTTATAATTCAAAATATTGTTGACGGTATTATTGTAAGCATCTATTCATTATTTAACTAAACAGATTTTTTCAGGCATCAATAAAATGAACTAAGTTAAAGTAAACAAACTCTGTCAATACTATTTTTTGCTGGAGAAAACTTATTTCTAAATAAATAAATTGTCTTAGGTATTTCATAAAATACCGGTTCTCAGTAGTTAAATTATAATAAAGTAGGAAAACATTAATAAAATAGGCCTATTATTTTCATTTTCATTAATTCCTTGAAAAATCCTTAACCAACCTTTAACCTGACCCTCTAATACTGGCCAAATGAATGAGGGTCAGGTTAAAGGTAAGTGTAGTCAAAAAATTATTTCAGTTTATAAAAATTACCCAATATGTTATAGTTGTCTTAAAAATTGTATAATCTTACCAAAAACGTTAAAATATACACGGCGTGCCACTTGAAACAACAAAGTTAAGATGTTTTCCGATTAAATCAGAACTGGAGTATTTACTAAAAATCCACGATTTTATGTATTTTATTTTCTGAAAATATAATTTTCACAATATACGTATATTTATATTGTTTGTTTTAAATTTTCCTGTTTTATGTTTTCTGGTGTATTAAAAACTTAATTATTTCACATTTGTATTTGATTTTCTAAAAAGGTTTATTTTTAAAGTCAATTCAATAAAAACTAACGCAGCTTAGTGTACATAAAAATTCTAATGTAGTTTTAGGCTCATTCAAACATGGGTTTAATTTGAATTTGTATTAAATTCATAAAAATAATAAAATATTCTGGTCATCCCACATACAAGGAGGCGAGCAAATTTAAGTGCATACGTAAGCTGCATCAAAGGGACTTTTTCGAATACTAACGAAGTACGTTTATGTAAGAATCGTGACGCAACATTAATAACAGAAGGAACAACGGAAGAAGACACGTTCAGTCTACAGTTATTAAATTCTTGAAGGTGGAATTGTGACACAACCTCAAAGGAATATCATACAGTCTCAAGTAGTCAAAAGTAGTGAAAAGTAGAAATACCAACAAAAATAATTATTGAGATCGATAACTAAGCGACTGCGGTAAACACATTTTTATTATATTATCGATTACATTAACAAAACATGGATTTTGCTTGTAAATTAATCTTGCGCTAAAAATAAAAGGCCAAAAGCCAGTTTATGTTACTGACAAGTTATTTCATAATATTTAATGAACAAACTACTTCGAAGCATAAATAACATAAAATATTACATTACTTTCAAATGCTCCTAAGAAGGTTTGCTTATTCTTAAACGCACAAGTTGTTGCTAAATTTTATGGATATATGTAACTAAAGTTGTTTAAAAAAGTATGCGACACAGTAAACATCGATTTTTTTAACTGGAGTACCCAACCTGCTGCTGTGTTACAACCTTACAACCTTTTAATTTTTTAAAAATAAGTTTGTATATTATTATCTCAACATTTCACAAACAATTTTTATTTTACTTTTAAAGTTATTTCACTTTGTAAATTAAATGAATAACATGGAACAAACAATGACGCATCAATTATTAAAACATGTTATATAGTCTATCCGGCCAGTGATGAGGTCTATCGGATTAACTGACTGATGTATAAATTTAAGTACGTAAGCGGTATGTTTCGTGTTTATGTGCTTAGAACTCGATGACACAGAAAAAGACAGGATGCATGTATGTATTTCGTTGCAGCCTTACTGCCCTAATCCAATAGACCTCATCACTGGCCGTACAGACTATACTTCAAAGGGCCAATTTATAAAGATTTAAGCGTTAGTAAAACACAATAACATTAAAATATTACCGTCATAACTTGGAGTGTAGAAGTCAGTGTTTTAACTTTGTCGATAAACAAACGATTTGTTGTTAAATTTGTACATCATAAGTAGGACACAATACTCGTCCAATATGTGCTTATAGGAAAGAATTACAACGATACACATGCAATGACTACGGAGGGCCACATGGACCCAAAATCTTAGAACGGTCGTGCTTAGGTAGTTAGGAACCAACAACCGAGGAATGGACAGCCAGTCGAATAATAAAGGAGTTTGTTGTTAAAATTGTCGTGTTCTATTCGTCGTCACTAAACTTTTTTTTTAAATGATACTTTTTAAATTTTCTGTGTTAGGCCAGGACCGGTTTTACCATTAGGCGAGTCTAGGCATTAGGCAATTGCCAAGGCGCGCCAGATTTTCCCATAAAAAAGGGTAAAATTTTTATGATATACATAATATGTAAGTACGTATACAAATTTTTTAACGTTATTTAATTTTTTTTAAATTCAAATGTTTATAGCAGTGTAATATTTTTATAAATATCCCCGTAATTCCTAAATATTGCGAAAAACTTCGGGATGTAATTCCTATTATATAGAATATTAAGATCTTTAAATGTTTTCCGCAAACGTCTTCTTTTGGAGTTACACACCCTAGGCCTTTAGTAAAGTAAGATTTCATTTTATTTCTCAAATTTGAAGAAATGTAGCATAATGACATTCGGTAAATGTTTTTTACTTACTAAAAGATTTCCCACAGTAATACTTTCAACTTTCAATCATCTCCCACCATCACAAGGAAATTTTGCCATTTAATTTTTTTTTTTAAGCCTAATTTATCTAGAACTTTTCTTATTCTTTAATTTTTCCCGCAAAACCTACCTTTTTTAAGTAAAACATAAAATCAGTGAACATGCACCACTAAATAAACAAGAAAACACCTATCACTTTTACTCAATATGTACAAACCATGATAACCACCAAAATGAATCATTTTATTTTAGAATATTTGATAATGCATGTTCACTTATTTTTTAAAACGAAAATAACCTCCCGAAGTTTTTCTTAATATCCATGAATCACCTTGTATGTAGACATATACGAACACCTGGACAATATATGGGGACGCCCAAATTTTCTTTTGCCTAGAGGCGCCAGATACCCTTACGCTGGCCCTAGTGTTATGTATTGTAAAAAATTGATTAATATTTGAACATTTGCTGCAGTTTACTGCAAATTTATATTAAGTATTTAGTGATTATTGTTGACTTAATAAGTTTCTAATATTATTTTAAGCAATCCGTTGTATTTAATTATTTAATTTCAAGATACGTTTCTACACGAGCATTGCTTGTATTTCTATTAAAAATTTAAAAAATGTGTTAAGTAAGCTTTTTGTCTTTGAATGCAGACATTTTTATATGTCCTACTTATAAGAATTATTATAAATTGGACAATTTTTTACCAAAGTGATTTTTGTTAGTTTTCAAGGTTATCTTATTTTCAGATCTATTTAGTTTCTGTGAAATCGTTTGCAGATATCTGATATTTGTTTTGGCATTTGTTATTTAGCATGATATTAAGCATTTTTACCAAATATACAGTAATAATAAGCAAATTTTAATCATCCTACATTTGAAGAATGTTATGTTTGACCAACTAATTACTTCAAGATTTGTGTCATTTCTTTTTAAAAAAATTAATGCTATTGCTATTAAACGAACGAACAGGTTACAATATTTATTATTTGATTTTGACTACTAAATCATACACTTTCCAGAAGAAAACGACGGTCGAATGAGACTTGTTTTATATTACATCAAAGCGATCAAAATTTCATGTTGCTGACAATTTTTGCAAATAGTTTATGAATGCGTAATGTTTTTAATGGGCTAAACTTAAGGTTACGAAAGCAATCACTGATACAATATGCAAATAAATGACAAAGGTGAGCCGCAGTTGTCCCGTAATAACAGAGCTCAGGTAAAGACAAAACAAACCTAGTGAAAGTGTCAATCGCATAACTCGCGGAGGGCGGCAAGTCTCTGGTACTTTCACTCATTCGGTTGCACTGTTTCCAATACGTGTTTATTTTAAAAACTTCGTTGAACAATTACATCTGCAAAAGAAATTTAAATTAACCAGCAGTAACATCATAATTAGTTTTAGGTCGCTCGTGGTCGATTCTTAATTTGGTTTTTGTTTGGTGACGCAATGCTACAATTATTTACAAATGACTATATCGCATCTGAACACATTCGACATTAGATTTAAAAAGAATTTAATTTAACTTGGATATTATCATAAACTTAAAATAGGCCATGAGTATTGCTTTAAGCCACTTTCATTGTGATAAGACTTAAAATACTTTGTTATTGAAAAAAAATTTATAAATAGCGTATTATCATCATTGGGATTGGTAGTTTGATTTTATTACTGTAGTTACTTGGGAAATATTTATTTGTCCAATAATTGACTACACAAATTAAAGACATTTGAATGCCAGCAAGAGAGTAGCAACAAACAAATAACGTATTGATTCCGGACTACCTTGCCACTTTGCATTCATATTTTTGTAAAGTCATTTGATTAGATTCTAGCGTAATATTGTAATTAAGTGCCCAAATTTTATTGTTGTTGTTGTCGTCGAATTGCTAAAAAATATTTAGGTTTCATTTACGAATACATACACTACTGTTCAATAAATCCAGTATCACAATTGCGCTCAAATTAATCCAGTCTTAAGATTCTTTATTTACACTTTCTATGTAATTTTAAACTAATAAAGATTTTACCGTGTTTTATTTAATTGCTAAAAATTAGTTATAATTACAAAAAGAAAATGATACGTGTTCAAAATGTATTAACTAATTGCGATCATAACGGGGATCTCGTTTTAACCCTGCAGCGGTGGCGCCGGGTCTCTCAGACTCGAGCGTCACAAGATTTTGTGTAGAAAGGGGAGGGGTGGAAGTACACTTTACCGCCTTTCAGTACCTTCCTAAAATTCACTATATTAGCGATTAGTGCAGAAAGAACAGTAAAAATTGTTTTTTTTTCAAACTTTTTGAAGCCTTTTGGGTCTGTCAGACCCGGCGCCACCACTAAGCGAACGTTCATATCAAGTTCAATATTCCACGAATAGGCCTATTTTCATCGCTTTTGGTAAGTAATAAGTGTACCATTTTCAGTGAATTGAATTATAAATTAATGTTAATCACAGAAACATGAGTTACGAAGATGAACAGGCGCGATTATTGCGTTTATTAGAAGAAGTAAACATTGAACCTGACGAACAATTTGACGACGAAGAATCCGAAGAAGAAGAAGATAATGTTGAGGCACGTTTGACTGATACAGACATAGAGCAAGAAGGAGAAAGCGATACCGAGAATTTACCACTATTAGCAAAAAAAAACACGAATTCCCAGCTTCGTCGGAAAAGACGAATGGACCTAGTGGACCAGCACATGAAGCGTTGTTCGTTATTGGAAAACATTGCTCCAGTAATTCGACGAAGAGGTCAAAAAGTAGCAGGAACTTCAGCGGAAGTTTGCAGTGTTGCACTAGTCGGCAGAAAAATATGTCATTTGTGTAAAAACAACAACAAAACACGTTACTTTTGAAAAATGTGTAAAAAAAAAAAGATGTCTGAAGAATGCAGAATTTCGCTGTCCTGTGTGTGTGACACTGCCAGAAACTTGTTTATAATGTCTCATAATGTGTTATATAAAGAAAAAATAATAATTTTTTGGTATTTTCATCATTCATCAAATAAATTTTTAATTTTAGTTTACATATGTAATATTTCTTCCGTTTTCAGGACACATTGGTATTTTTTGAATTTCTTTTAACAAAATTAAGTGACAGCTTTAAAAAAAAATCTGTTTATTAAAAATATACCTACCTGGGCAACAGAAACACAAATTTTATATGGTTGGTAATTAATTACATTGTTTTTAATAGTGGGTCTGTCAGACCCAGCGCCACCACTCGTGAAATGCAAAAGGGTTAATAAGAGATTGAGATTCGGTTAAATTATCAAAACAAAGTTAAAGAGTTTAATTTGTAGGTAGTGATTTTAAGATGATTTGAGAAATGTACAGTTAGGTTGATAGAGATAAAAATTAAATTTCGTTATTTTTATTTTGTTTTATTACCTTTTTAGCGTTAACAATAAATATTTGAGTTTTTGTGCATTTGAATAACTTCAAAAGATTTTTTATGGCATCTTTATGACAAAGATATATTAAAATCTTATGGTCGTCATATTCTTATGTGTAATAATAGCATTTAATTTATCTTTTCAAATAAATGTCACTGATACTAAAATACCAACCGAAAAATTTACATACTCCGATAACTTTTTTGAGCATTTTCTTTAAACAATTAAAATGTGTTAGTAATGAGGCATAAAAGGTTGTGTACATAAAAAAAAATAGTACCGTTCATGGCCAACTTATTATAAAGTAATTTTTGTTGGCATAGGTTAATTTTTTTAATTGTTTTACAACAAGATAACAGGAAAATAAGTAAATATCTGATATGGCGTCCATAAGAAATTTTTAGGGATTTATTCAAACGCCCAGCAGCAAATGAACAAACTTTAAGGCGGGTTAATCCCCAAGAACATATTTTTATTTATAGAAATAATTTTATTATAAATTTTTAAATATCATATTTATTATAATATTAATTAATACTAATACATTTGTACATACATATGTTTATGATTACTCCTAATATTTTTAAGTCTGAAATACATTAAGAAACATTAATTTGTCGGGCTTTTGCTCAGGCGAAGTTGGGAATTATTTTTTTTATATCGATTATATATGCACTTTCATGCTCTATAGCAGGGGTTCTTAACCTTTTTTGTTCCATGGGCCCCTTTACCAGTCAGGTGAAATCCGTGGACCCCTTCTCAGCATAAATAGTTTTTTCAAAATGTTTAAATTGCATTGCGATATGAAAATATTTATTATTTCTATTCAGCTATCGGTGCAGCTAATACTCTATTGTAATTTAATGCATACATTCATAAGTAAATGCAATCTAGATTTCAGTTAGAAGTTAGTAACAACAAAGTTTATAAATTAGTTTTTCCCATCGAAGCTCGCGGCCCCCTGAAATCTTTCTACGGAACTGTAAGGGGTCCGTGGACCCCTGGTTAAGAACCCCGGCCCTATAGATCTTTTATTCCTAGACAAATGAGTCGTTTCCGATACATCGTACGTTTTAGTAAAGTTTTAATGTTAAAAAACTCCTTTTTGAACTTGCTACCGATACTGACAATGTCGCAAAAATTCTCAGAACAGTAAACTCGTTTGGAACATTTTATTGTAAATAATTTTTACATCTATCATTACATAAACATGTTCCGTCAATAGAACTCAAAATATCAGGTTTTAAATAATTTCACGACGTCAAAGATTTTTTAAGCAGTTGTGACGAAGTACTTTTGTAAATTTATAGACATTTAACAAAAAAAAAACTAAATTTAAAAAAATTGTGAATGTATGCTTAAATTTTTTATCAGCTTTATCAATTATTACGAACTAAAATTATAGGGGAAGTTGGGGTAAGATGACGAACGGGGTAAGATGACGAACGATTTTTACAAAAAACTCAAATTCAAAATTTTCACTACCATCTGGAGGTTAGTAGACGAAGTTAATATTAGCTGATAAGATTTTAATATACATAGTTCAAATTTCTTCCGTTAAAAGCAATTGTTTGTCATCACATGTTCGGTTACAATATTTATTGCCGGTGTTTAGTGTTTTTTTGGAAAACTCGGGTAAAAACAAATTGAATTTTGCTGTAGGTTGTACATTATCTGTGATAGTATTGGTATTCTGTTTAAATTTTATAAATATTTTTGTAGTTTTTTATGTAAATTAGAAAAACATTTTTAATATGTAGTGGGGTAAGATGACAGGGGTAAGATAACGATTCGTCATCTGGCCCCAGCAACCAGTAAGCATTGTTTTTGGTAATAAAATTTTATTACATCCAGAACATCAATGCCAAGAACCCACAAAAAAAAGACCAATCGTGGTCAGTGGTCTCAAGACGCAATGATAGCTGCTATGCACGACATTGAAGAAGGAACTACATCCTGCAATGCAGCTGCTGCTGCTGAATGTTTCTGACCATATCAATGGTAACATTGGTGGAGATACTAATGGTAACATTGGTGGAGATACTAATGGTAACATTGGTAGGGAGATTCCTGATGAAAACTCAGATGATTCAGACTTTTTTTCAGATGGCAATATTCCGTTGAAGCAAATGAAAAGCTATGCTTTGTTTACGGCTGTAAAAAATGATGGAGAACCTGAACCTTCTTCATCATCAAGGATTGTAAAGGGCAAACTATTTACCTCTAAAGGAACAAGCCCTAGCTGCTCAAAGTCGAAATCTGACACCTCACTGTGGAAAATCAGACCCTTGCCAACTATTAATCGTCCTGTTCAAAATAATAAAAAAACTCTCAGCGAGCGTAATTACTGGCACTCCCATAAAAAATCAATTAGAAGAGAAAGACAGGTTAGCAAAACAGAAGGGAGGAAATGGGCCTAATGAAAAAACTGCTATATCTTCTCAAACAACTGAATCTTTATCCTATTATTGTCTAATCTGCCACAAACCTTATACAGAACCACCAGCGACAGACTGGATTCAGTGTTGCAAATGTCAAGAGTGGTGCCATGAAGACTGCACCACTTATGATGGCCAAGGACAATTTATTTGTGTTTTATGTATGTAGGCGCCATCTTACCCCATTATGTTCGTCATCTTACCCGCACTATGGGGTAAGATGACTAAAATGACATTTTTTGTTTATGTTTTTTTATTGTAATATTGGAAGCGCTGTTTAGTTTAAAATCATAGGGAATTCAAAGGTAATTCACCAATGTATGTATTCGTCATTTTTATTTAATTATATCATTTTTCTCTTGGCCAAAACTTAATTTTCTAGTTAACCTAGTCATCTTACCCCAACTTCCCCTACCTCAATTTTTGTTTAAAATATGTTATGATTTCGTTATCTGCTTCATACACAAACTTTTTTTTTAAGTCGACTCTTTCTTGTTTAAAATTTTACACTAATGGTTTTGCACGTGGTTTTGCCGACTTGGTTTTGCATGTGGTTATGATCGTGTGGGTCAACCCTAAAACCAAGCGATGTTATTGACCTTGGTTTTACACAAGTGAATCTAGCGCTGCTAGATTTTAAAACCACGTGCAAAACCGTAAGTGTAAACAGGTACGCGATCATGTGCAAAACCAAGTCAGCAAAACCACGTGCAAAACCATAAGTGTAAACGGCCTATTAGACCTCAGCGATGTTTCTATCATCTGTTTTTTGAAATCCATCTTTTTTTTTTGTGAGTAAGGTTGGCGCTTCCATAACATTATATTTAATTTTTAAAGGAAATATGTGAAGTAATCAACACAAATCTAATTTTGAAAACATTGTTTTCCGATCAACAATTAAAAACACATCTGAATTGTTAAATAAGATTTCGTAAATAATTTTTTTAAATATATCTAGACATTGCCATAATCTCATTCTTTAGTTAAATTGTGTTTATGTTAACTTCAAATCCTTAACTCATTTTAGATGGAAGAATATAATTTTATTGCATCAACGTATCATGGGGTAAAATTATCTTATGTTTTTTATAATTCTTGCTTGTTTAATAACTTATTTCTTGCAAACATCTGTTTATGTACACTTATTCTACCTAATTAATATATTTTGTGAAATTGTACAAGGTTGTTTAATATTACGAAGGAGAATTAAAGAAACAAAACAAGTTTTAGCGTAAGAGCGAGCTGGCTAATGGATAATCTCCTAAAGGATGTGTGCCTTAAATGATTATTTACTCGACTGATTCAAAATTTACTTAAAAAATTGTTTTAAAAAAATCATTTTATATCTTCTTCTGGTGATGGTATACCGGGTGATTTAGTTTGACTGTCGCACCCCTATAACTTTTAAATTATTGAAAATAACCCCAACAAACCTTATATTTTGGAATCGGCGTCAAATTCTCTATTCAGTGATGCGCATTTGTTATCTCTACGATGACGTATGTCAAATCCGCGACAAGCAACTGTTTTTTTTTTTTTTAAATATATAGTATACATGTTTTTGTTGATTCGGATAGAGAATTTAATTCTGAAACCGACCATGTATTAAAAAAGTATGCATACAAAAGAAAATTTTCGAGAAAAATCGGTTCAAAGTTTATTTATCAAATTATAGCAACCAGTCCATTTAACATAACAAAAAACGATCAAATCTTAAAAATTATACTATAACTGTCAATGAAAATGTATAAAAAATTAATTTTTAATAAAAACAAATAATAAGCGTTGACATTTTGGCAATAATGTCTATTGACTATTACATTCTTATGAAACCGGGCTTCATCTGACCACAGTATTTTATTCTCTATCCGAATCAACAACAACAAAAAAACTATGTAACTTTAAAAAAAAACAGTTGCCTGTCGTGAATTTGACATACGTCATCGTAGAGATAACAAATGCATATCACTGAATAGAGAATTTGACGCCGATTCCAAAAATATAAGGTTTGTTGGGGTTATTTTCAATAAATAAAAAGTTATAGGGGTGCTACAGTCAAACTGAATCACCCAGTATACGTTACACAGGAGTCAAAATTAAGTATCATTCGAAGAAATTTTGTGTACACGCGAAAAATCAATTAAAAAACTTGCAATTGAGGTAAAATGGAATTGGTTCATTTTTAAGACGAGGAAAGTCTAAATTGAAATTATTTTTTGTCGTCGACATTTTAAGGGACACAGCCAATTTTGGTTTTAGCATCGACTAAACCAAGTCTTTTGTATATTTACCTATACTTAAAAAAAATGAATTAAAAATGTAATTAAGATACGGTAAATTACGCAACTTAAATGACATGACTGAAAATATTGCGTAAATTTGAGCATATCGCATCACGTCAATCGACACTTTTTGCAACACCTCGTCTAGCCAAACGGTTAACATTACAATTTATATGCAAATACATATATGTTTTCATTATAAATTGAAAAAAACAATTTAAGTAAATCTTCGCATCCAATAACCATACAATTTTGCAAAAATGTAATAAGAAGTAGGTATTTGATCATATTATTTGTAAATTTTATAAGCTTTTATTAGGTATATTGCATATTAGACGATTGTCCACGATAAGCCAACACTGTCGGTTCGCCTCTGCATAGAAGGAGTTTCGTCACGATAATGATGATAATTTATGTTTGTTAACAAGTCATTTATTTTGCTATTGGCACATTGGCATATTGACATATTTGTTATAATTTGCCATTAGTCTAACGATTCAAATCATTTTTAGTGATTTACCGACTAAGTTGAAACATGCACCGATTAAAATTTTCGAGTAACGAACCTCCTTCACCTCTTAGTCGCATGTTGCAATACATTGATGGTGAATGTGTGCATATATGGCTATATACCAGTAAGTAACTTGAATATTTATGGCAGTTACACCGACATCCGTTACTTACTACTTACCTATCGGCTAGACATGAAAGCTATCCATGTAATTTCACGTCCTGCCACTTGTTAAAGGAAGTCACGGTCGCGATTGATG
Source organism: Elmis aenea (assembly GCA_947652605.1). Taxonomy (NCBI): domain Eukaryota; kingdom Metazoa; phylum Arthropoda; class Insecta; order Coleoptera; family Elmidae; genus Elmis; species Elmis aenea. The sequence goes on from OX393576.1 coordinate 28,359,730, forward strand.
TGCGGTGTATTAAGTATCATTGCACTAAAGCTGTAACCTGTGAGCTTTATTTAATGTACAATAAATCTCTGTGAATCATCGTTCTATCGTTTAAGTATTATATCTGGTGGTCTTTAAGCACTTCCTATATATTTTTTCAGCTAATTGGTACAGGAAAGCATAGAAAATTAAAAGACTATGAAGAACTACTAAAAATATTATTAAAAGAAATAAAATTTCGTTTGAGAAGCAATGAGCTATAAGCAGGACCGGCTCTGGGCTTGCACAAAAGGCACCGTCCTAGGGGCGCAACGGCTTGAGGGCGCCCTCAACTTAAAAATTTAGAAATGCTGCTAAGTAGGGATAAAATAATGTTGAAAATCGTTACGTTATTTGTATAGCGTTATTCTAATCAGTTGTTTTATTATAAGTATATCATTATATTACGTTACGTAAATAACGATATAATAACGTTATAGAAATAATTTTAATTTTTGACTTAAACATTATTTTTAGTATCTACATAATATATGTAAACTGTAAATTTGAAAAAGAAGAACAAATAACAAATTTTGCGAAATTAAAAGTCAGAAAAGTTAAAATTTAGTTAAAAAATAGTTTTTTGCTACAACTCAATAGTTATTCTTATACTTTAAAGACACAGCTTATACAGGGTGTTTGAAATTAGAGTTTAAACATGTCTCTCTTATTATAATAGCTAGAAAATAGGTTTTAATTTGGCTAAATATTTCGAAGAGAAATTGGAAATATCTACCGGTTTCCGAGAAAATTGGGAAAAACAGGAGAATCACGATTTTTGAAAATCGTCTTTAACTCCCTTGAGGTATAAAATATTTCAAATGTGTAAAAACATTGCCGAAGCAGCTTTTTAAGGCAAATTGGATGGTAATCATTAAATTTTCCTAGGTCAATTCGGTTCTGTTTTATGACAACCAACTTTGTTTTTCTTATTCTCACAATTTTGCTCTTTATATAATCAAATAGAATTTTTATTTCTGAAACTAAATGAATTCTCGAGCTGGCCCGGGCTATAAGTCAACGTAAAAAAAAATTAGACAACAAAAGTTTCAAATATTCAAATATTTATTAATTTATAAATTATCAAAAAAAGTTTATTGGGGAGGGGACGTTTAGTCTAAATATGTTTTTCGGTTTAAACTGTCAAAAATATCAGGAACGTAACTTTTATGAAATTGTATTATAGTATTATACGACAATCTTACGCATGCATTATTTCGTATCAATTTTTAGAAATTGTGGTTTGGCATTGTTGAGCCGCGTTTAGAATAGTTCCTAAATTGTTTTAAATTAATGAGGGGTTTAAACATACGAAAAGAAGTTTACCGGTTTCAGTATTTTTTAAGTTATGCACATTTATGCAATATCTTTTACTGTATTTTGCAGACTTTCATTATTACGAGACTTGATACAAATTTCATGATTCAGTTCCGGAAACTAAAAAGTATCACCATTTAAATTAATCACAAAAAATAATATTTTTGTTTAGCATCATTCCTTGATTTTTCCGAACACCCTTTAAGATATCCTTGTATGCTTTTCAACTCTGTTCCAATAGGCACATTTATAATTTTTAGCTTTTACTTCTCAAATTCTAATGCCGTAAAGTTTGCAGCTGCAACAAGAAGCTTTTTTTAAAATGTATTTTAGAATTTTTTATAACCCACTAGCGCAACAAATATTTAACATTGTATATTTTAGTCTATCTAGACGAAGACTTACCGTACAAAAATCTACTCTAACCAATACAGTTCAATAACTACGTTTCAAATATTCTGTTTGTGTTGAAATGATTAACTCTCGATTATCTGAATAACGAAGACGTATATTTAACATGAGAGTAAAATATTAATAAACAAAAGAATGTGCGAGGTTGTAGTTATTTAATAATAGGAATATTTATAATGTAATTTTTTGTTTCATTTATAAAAAAGAGCATTTTTTTTTAAACATCACAATTTTAGGTTATTTCGGTAAAAATGATGTTTAAAGAAGTAATTTGTTAAATAGATTTGATCATAATTTACTGGTAGAAATAAAATAGCAGTAATAAAAAAATTTGCGACAACTATAAGGACATTTACGACATAGTTGTGTGAGTATGGTATTTCTTGTAATGTCTAGTGGTAAGTAAGAACGTTTTTAAATGCCCTTATTGTGGTGTACGAATTCTTTACGATATTTAAAACTCGGATTAAGCTTTTCTTCATTTTAATGTGTTTAATGTAATTCTTTTTTATAAACCTACAATAATTTTTACTTAGTGTGGATTTAAAACAAGGCTACAAATTGTATTGCTATACATTAGAGCCAAGTAATTCAAACTTGAAAGTTATTTTCTTAATTGTTTTCATTTGCGTAAATATTTCGATAAAATTTACTTGCTACATCGATACATCGATTTCTTTTAGTAAAAATATGAATGATTGTATTGTGTTCACCAGCAATGAACGACCAATTATTTATTTAGTTTATCAAATGAAATAAGTTAAAATGAATTTTAAATAAAATGCAATTCAGTAGTGAAATTTTTAAAAGTACACCGCGTACAACTATGTCTTTGAATTTATCATAGAACTAGGTGTAAGGTGTATATATTTATAATCAGTAAAATCAAATTTGCCTACTGAATCTACAAACAATTTTTTAGCCCTAAACAGTACAGGGTGGTCTATTTTCGATGCCTATACAGGGTATCTCGGTTATTAAAATAAGAAAGTTAGGTGTAATATATCAATATTCGTATGAGTAAAAAACAATTTAACATCGCTATCTTATTAAGCACAAAAACCCATATCAAAAATGTTTCCAAAGTTTTTCTCTATCTTTTTTTGTAAGCGAGATATTTAACATTTTTGAAAAGTTCCAAAAATGTTTTATTCTTGAGGCTTTCGCGGCCGTTATCCATAATACAATCTTGGTTTCCGGGTTTGGAACCGCGTCTTCTATATTTAGAAGTAGTTGACGTTTCGACCATTGTGTCTTGGTCTTTTTCAAAACGACTGAAAAAGACCAAGACACAATGACCAAGACACAATGGTCGAAACGTCAACTACTTCTAAATATAGAAGACGCGGTTCCAAACCCGGAAACCAAGATTGTATTTCCAAAAATGTTGTTGCTATATTTCGAGTATTAAAAAAGTCATCAAAAATGTTAAATATCTCGCTTAAAAAAAAAGATAGAGAAAAACTTTTAAGACATTTTTGGCATGGTTTTTTGTCCTTAATAAGATAGCGATGTTCAATTTTTTTTTACTCATACAAATATTGATATATTACACCTAACTTTCTTATTTTAAATGGCAACCATAGTTGGCTTTGACATGAATCGAAAGCTTGTTTTTTGCGCTTTTTAAAAATATATAATTTGCTTATGGTTGCCATTTAAAATAAGAAAGTTAGGTGTAATATATCGGTATTGATGTGAGTAAAAAACAATTGAACATCGCTATCTTATTAAGGACAAAAAACCATTCCAAAAATGTCTGTAATGTTTTTCTGTATCTTTTAGTTTAAGCGAGATATTTAACATTTTTGAAAATTGCCAAAAATAGGTTTTTGGCTGTATTTCGAAAATTAGAAAAGATATCAAAAATCTGTTTACGGCAATGAATTTCTCTCAAAAAAAGAGATCAAGACTACGTACTTAGTTTTTTTCTATCTCTGATAATAACCGAGATACCCTGTGTGGGCATCGAAAATAGGCCACCCTAATGTACAAAATTAAAGGTACATAAAGGGTCTTTTAAACTGCATTACGTGATAAAAATATTTCTAACAATAAAAAATTATGGTTTCATTGAATAGTTACGCCTTAGCTATTCCCTATGAATATAATAATAAAGCTATAGTGTGTTGCGTAGTAATTTATTTATATTACGATTTTATTACAAACGTACAAACGTAGTGAAAATGATAAATTTAGAAAAACCCAACACCGCCCCCAGGCAGATATCTTTAGAAGAAATGTTTCAAGGCCCTTGAAATATAAATTGCACATTCCTTCACTTTGTACAAACAAACTAACTCATTTAACAGTAAAAATCGATCTCTATAAAATTTAAAACACTATTGGGAATTGAAACGATTCTTCTAAAATCTGCAGTTTCTAAGTAAATGATTTTGGTTACTAAACTAATGCCTGTTCAAAAAAGTATTAAATAAAATACAGATTTCTGTTATACATCACAAATTTAGTAGGTCTTCTCTGCTACTGAATGATGTGCACGTCATTAGTTTAATTATACAATACGGTTTTAATTATAAAATAGTAACTTTATTTTTAAATTAAGATGGCATCAAGTCTGATCACTTCTAAGAATGACTGGAACGGTTTAGCTAAAACAAAAAGACATGTATGTTTTACTTAAGATTTTTACAAGTCTCATAAATAAAAGTAAATTTTACCCATATAAAAACGCGTAAATATGAAAATGTTACCACATTTTTTATTAATAGCTAATGTGCTGTTTAATCAGTTAACAAAACTAAATTTATATATTGTTTATTAACTTTAATGTATTGTTACTATTAACTTTAAAGTACTTTATACATAATATGGATGTGTCGGTATATGATAAGTTGATAAGTCACTGAAATCAGCACTGTTAAGTATACCACCAAACGTTATGCTCAGTGTATTTAGTTGCCTATTTCTTAAAAACAATTATAAATAAAATTGCATCTTCTTAAATACAGAGTGTCCCCATTATACACCGCCAAAAAGTAGGTGCATATTCCTAAGTGAAAATGATGACCATTTGTCAAATATTTTGTTATCCGAAAATGCTTCCTTTCAAAGTTGGAGACCTCCAAAGTTGCAAGAAAAAAAAATAAAAAAATCGAATACGTCCTAGCGGTTTAAGCTAGAGCTATCAAACTTGGCCGAAATGTGTAGGTGTTTTCCATTGACTTTGTGGGATTAGAAAGAAAACACGTAATTGGAAGTATGATTTATAGTCAGGTCATCCGCTTACCATCTTCAGAATTTTTTTCTCTGGAATAAAATTGAAAATGTCATTCGTCCATAAGAAAGTACAACTTAAGAGGAAAAAATTCGTCCCTCTTTGTTTTTTGCTGTAAACGTAACCGTTTTCGATAAAATTAGCGCTAAATATGCATCGACAAACTCTGTTTATACACCTCAAATATTTTTTTTACTAAACTTAGTTGACTAATGCCATGCTTGACTTAAAGCTTGTTCATAACCTAACCTTTTTTTAAAAATTTCAGACACAAACTTGTATACTCTAAACGAATTAGCCGACATTCACTTAGTTTATTATGAACAAGCCTTAAGTCAAGCACGACATTAGCCAACTAAGTTTAGTAAAAAAAATATTTGAGGTGTATAAACAGAGTTCGTCAATGCATCTTTAGTGCTAATTTTCTCGAAAACGGCTACATTTACAGCAAACAACAAAGAGGGACGAATTTTTTCCTCTTAAGTCGTACTTTCTTATGGACGAATGACATTTTCAATTTTATTTCAGAGAAAAAAATTCTGAAGATGGTAAGCGGATGACCTGACTATAAATCATACTTCCAATTACGTGTTTTCTTTCTAATTATCCCACAAACTCAATGGGAAACACCTAAACATTTCGGCCGTTTGATAGCTCTAGCTTAAACGGCTAGGACGTAATCGTTTTTTTAATTTTTTTTTCTTGCAACTTTGGAGGTCTCCAACTTTGAAAGGAAGCATTTTCGGATAACAAAATATTTGACAAATGGTCATCATTTTCACTTAGGAATATGCACCTACTTTTTGGCGGTGTATAATGGGGACACCCTGTATAAATAAAATTTAAAAAGGTCTTTTATCCTATACATCTTCCGATTTTTATTAAAAAATTTTAAATTTTGTGTGGTGATCTATCGTTAAAATCACTAAATAAAATAATTTAAAAATAAACTTTATGTTGTATTTTATGTAATTACAGCTTTTACGTTATTATCAAAACAATAAAGGACACGTTTTTTGGACTTTACTACATACTTTCGATTAAAAAAATAATAATGTTATGGTTTTGTGCACTAATGTATCGTTAAAGTTACAAAACAGAAGCTACAAAAACATATAAAAATAATCACATAGTTTATCAAGAAAATGTTTACTTTGAAATTTATCATACTGATACAGTAAGAAGTTAAAAAAAAAAGTTTTAAATTGTATTTAACGTTTTAAAGCTCAATAAAAAAATTAATTTTACAATTTTTTTAAATTAAAATAAAGTTGAGAAAGACATCGAAAGACACCGTTTTTCGTTTTGTATAGTCGATTCGCCTTTTACAACATATGTTTTATTACAGGATAAGGTGACTGTACCAAACGCAATAGTGCTTCATCTTGCAATATTCGATAATGGAACGCTTTTCTTTGTAAAATTAAACATTTTGTTTGGTCTTCAGATTGATATATATTTTTCCTTACACTTACTATATTTGTAAAAGAAAATTGCAAAGTATATTTCACTTCTCTTGATAACCCGAAATGGTTTTTATTTTCTTACAAAACATGTCGCTTTTCGGACTATGTAGGTATATAAAAATCGAATTATCAATTTGAAAAATAATTTTCTTGGCTTAAAGTTTTTATGTTAGTGATTTTTTTAGTTGTTACTTAAACGTTCAAGTGATTCACTTACCACCGTGCTATGTTTAAAGGCAAGCACCGATCTGAAGCTCTATCATATGCTAATCCTGCGTTACAGTTAACAACTTCAACACCTCCACTTCGACATAGAGCAGCGCTGGTGCATGAAGGCGTTAATGGGAATACTTTACCCAATTGGCAATTTGCAGTTGCATCAATCAAAGCTAAAATGGATATATTGTTAGGTACATTTCGGTTCTGTTGGAGGAAACGTTTCTCAATTAACTAACTAAATAACAAGATAAATAAATAATGCAAAAACAATTTCTAGGAAACTGTTCTTCTTATAATCTACTTCAAAAGAGATTAATCTTGGGGTCTGCGAACTTCCAGCTGGTTGTGAATGAATGATTTAAAGGAAGATTTGCGGCGATATTAACTTTTATTCAATAAGTTTTTTTAAATTTTAGGTTAAAAATGTGATGTATTTTTGACAGTTGTTTGAGCATTTTGTTTTGTATCAACTCTTTTATTTGTATTCCCGGGCAGACAAATATAATTAAAAACAAAAGTTTATGCAAGATTTAAGAAAACATCCTGCATATTATTCTGTTTTTTCAGTTTTCATTCTAAAGCTTGTTTATACTATACTATTTTTTCGTTTAAGAAAATCGTATACGATTTTCTAGTACGGTGTCAATCAGAAATTAAAAATCTTGAACGAAAAATTCGTACGAAATTACTACGTGCCCTAAATGCGTCCAATTTTAGTATGGGCGCATGCGTATTCTACTGTAACTGTATCTGACCGCATGTCATTTGTGGGTTAGGTTAACTGAAACAATCAAACGATGTTAAATACTACTTATTACCGTTAATCCCTCACAATTTATTTTGTAGGAATAAATATGTAGAATGGGACAAGCGTTATATACGTTAAATTTGAAAATGATTCGCTCTTTGTTCTGTGTTCAAATTGAACATTTGATATGGTTACTCAAGATGCCAAAAAAATATGATAAAAGTTACTAAAAAGTAACCAAAATATATTGGAGTTTTCGTACCAAAAAATAGTACAATGTAAATGGTTCATATTTTCCATGCTAAATTCTTGAACGAAATGTTTGTATTAAAAATCGTATACGATTTTCTTAAACGAAAAAATAGTATAGTATAAAACAGACTTTACACATTTTTCGTCAAAAAACGAAAAAAAATTAACATTCTGTCATCAGATTTTTGGCCGCTGAAGAGGTGAAACCGTTGGAAATTTACCGTCGGATGACAAAGCAGTATGTATAGCTTATCATGCATGGCTCAGAGGCATGCGTGAGAGTGGGCTAAAAAGTTCAAAAATAGTGTGAGTAATGTGGCGGACGTAGGTAAGGTACCCTGTCCGGGCTAGGCGCACAGATTCATAACTCCGCTGATGATTGCGGCTGCTAAGGGGCTAACTCATACGAACCGGTGCATCATCGTGGCAGAGTTGGCCGAAAGACTTCCTACGTAATCACTTGAAACCGGCAATTCGTCTAAACTTTAGACTTTAGACTCTAAAGCGCCGAGGTTTGTCAAGCAATGGTGTTTTGTTTTAGCAGGATATTATACACGTCCTCGTTGCGCTCACAGGACGGTCTCAACTATACACTATCTCCAAATTGATGTCTCCCACATTCATCTTATTTCTCCGACCTGGTAAATTGGGATTTTCACATTTTTGGAGTTCCCAAAGAACATAATTTCGAAACGACGATGAAGTCAAGAAAACGGTTTTAATATTGGTTGCGCACACTTTCGAAAGAAGTTTTTTTACAGACTATTCACGCTTTAGTGTGTACCGTTGGGGCAAATTCAACGTCCTTGGGGATGATTACGTTGAAAAATACGCACATGTATTTGCACGTACATGTTATGTACAGTTAGCAAAAATTCATTTGCGGTTTTCATTTGAACGGCCCTTGTAAACAAGTAAGTAAAACACACGAATTCGTCATATCAAGTGAACATTTTTAGCCGAAGGTAATCAAAAACACTTAAATTTAACCTAAAAATTAAATCTTTGTATTTCTCGATTGTATTTTACCTGCAGGTATTTTTTGTAAATATTCAGGCTTGCTATAAGGTTCGTATATTACAGGTTCTCTGGAACAGTCTACTCGATATGAGTAATCACATACTCCAATCGCCTAAAAAAAATTGTTTTAAAATTTTGGTTAAAAATTATATACCCACGTTTTTACATCGTTAAAGTTTAGTCCTGGTGGGCATTGATAATTTGCTACCACTTTATCATTCGAGCAAGTGTAGTACAAACTACAATTATATTTATCTCGGAACGTTCCATTTGGTGTAGGACATGGCGAAGTTTTATGAAGCTCTGTAACATTAAAAATAGGCAAATAAAAGCTGTGTTATTATTTATCACAAAATATTATTCATAAATAAATAAGTATTTATCAGAAAGTTCTTGCGATATCTCTGTAAATACTAGGGATCCCGGTCCATTTTAAGCTATTTTATGTTTCCCGGGAAATGCTTTTTGTCCCGGGAATTCCCGGGATTTTAAAAAAGTGTTGTTTTCGTTTATGTTGTGCTAGGATCTTTGTAATACTATTATAACTTATCAGAATTTTATGCTTAAAATGTCTTTACTAACAGTACATTATGGAAAAACTTCAAAATAATTTTTCTCTTTTAGTATGGCGCAAAGAAGCCCGGTCTCCATTACAAAGTTAATATCTTCAAAATATTTTTACAGTTTTATTTTTGTGTACCCTGATTATTCAAAGCAAAATAGCTTATAAATGAAATTTTATTGATAATAACGATGTTTCTTTGCTGCTAGATGCTCTCAAGACAATTTCACCTACATCAATAGAGACTGAGAGAGCATTTTATGCAGCAGGACTTTTTGTTAATAAATTAAGAAAAAGACTAATTTACTAAAGCACAGATCACCTGTGTTTTCTTAAATCACATTACAAAAATTCATTGTAAAAATTATATTATTGTATTCATAAATATGAAATAGCAATAGAAAGGTTATAATTCCCAAATGTATGTTTCTCTCACCAATGTTATTAAATTATTTGTAATAATCATGGAGCAAAATGTATTACATATATGACTTGGAGTTGTTTTTAAGTAATAAACCGCTCCCTTAATTTTTTGGGTTATTTATTTAAAAATATTGACATAATTTATTACATCCCGGGATCCCGGGAAATCCCGGGACAAAGGCCGATTTCTTCCCGGAATCCCGGGACAAGCAAAATGGTCAAATATGAGAAACCCTAGTAAATACCATTCATGAAGTGACATTTTTCGAAAATACATAACAAATAACTAAAGCAGATACATAATGACATATTTAATCTATTTTATAAGTTAAAAAATGTGAACATAATTACGGATGAGGATAGAATAATGCAAAAATGAAGACAATGCTTTAAGTTACCAGCGGAAACAGGGGAAATATACGAAAGATACGAAGTAAGAAATGTAAAATGCAACAGAGTTTATCAAGAGATAACAAAGGATGCAATGGAGGAATTAGAAAAGCTAAAGCAAAATTAAAGATAGGAAAAGCCGCAGGTAAAGATGATATTACACCGGAAATGATTAAATACTTGGAAGAATTAGGGAAAGAAGCACTAAGGGCGCTGTTGAACGAAGTAGTGAAATCAAGAAAAGTACCAAGGGATAGGAACACTGGAATCATCCTACCAGTATACAAAAATGGAGACAAAAGAGAAAGAGATTGTAGCAACTATACAGGAATAACATCAATGAGTGTACCAGGGAAAATACTGGTAAGAGTAATGGAAGGTAGAATAAAAGAAAAAACACTTGAAGAATCCCAATATGGCTTTAGAAGAGGAAAGAGTACACAAGACTCAGTTTTTATACTAAGACAAACAATCGAAAAGTGCCTAACCAAAAACAAGGAAATACATTTATGTTTTATAGACTTGGAAAAAGCATTCGATTTAATTAAAAGAAAAGATGTATGGCAAGAAGGGAATAGAAATAGAAACGATCGACATAATAAAAGCGATGTATGAAAAAACGGTAAATATTGTAGGAACACAGAATAAGGAATCGGCAGAGTTTGAAACCAAAAAGGGCTTAAAACAAGGATGCGTGCTCAATCCACGATTATTCTCAGTAGTTATAGATGGAATAATGAAGGAAGTAAAACAAAAAATCAGACCTTCCACCTAGGTTGGTAAATTTAAAAAAATTATCATAACGGAGCTTATGTTCGCAGACGACAGAAAAGAATCTACAACATAACTTATAAACTCTTAACCAGGAATTGGAAAAAATTTATATGAAAATCAATATAGACAAAACCAAAATTATGATCATGAAACTGAGAACAAGAGGCATAACATTACTTAAGATGGGATTAGGTTGGAACAGGTAGATAGCTTTAAATATTTAGGAGTGAACAACAGACAACAGAGGGATGAACAAGAAAATGGACAGAAGAACAGGAAATGTGGAAGGAATATTTAATAGTACAACGTCATTATTTTTTGTAAATAAAAGTCCCAAGACAAACAAAAGTAGAAGTTGTAAAAACAAAAGTATACGGAAATAAAAAGTGGACACTTACAAACAAAAATAGTAGCCGTGTGAATGCAGCAGAAATAGGGTTTCTAAGATAAATTCAAGAAAAATTCAAAGAAAACCAAAAGAGATCGAATCAGAATATAGAGAACAATTAAAAATAAAATCAGTTAAAACAAAAATACAAGAGAAGAGACAGCTGGTATGGTTGGGGCACATTTATAGAATGAAAGAAGAAAGGCAAATATTTGACGAACGTCAAACCCACTGACTGCAACAGTTTGCATCAAAATAGAGCAAAAATAATAAATCTCATTTATTTAATTCTTTACCTTAATAGCATTATTAAAGTGTTTTTGTTACTATTTAAATTTAATCATTTGCAACATTTGAGATTCTGCGTTTAATAAATGATTTACGTATATTTATTATTTATGTAAATAAGACTGCAAGTAATAAAGGGACGAAAGTCTTGAAACTTGAAACTGGTTTTGCACTTGGCCAAGAAAAAAATTGTTTCTTATTAACCTTATTTATTGCTTAAATAATCAAAATGTTTTTTAAAGTACTGTTTTTTGAGTGCTCTTGGTTATTGACAATTTTTGTACCTTGCATTCTAGGTTATCTCCACGATAAAAAAAATTACTTACGAATGTTGTTGGAACGACGATTACAATTAACGTTATAGTCATAATCACAGTATCCTTTATCTGAAAACAGTTGTCCGTCAGGACATTCTTGTTCTACAGCAGAGCCGTCCCAACAGTTGACGTATCTGTTACAGGTGTCGCTAGGAAACTGTCCTCGAGGCTTAATACATTTTTGTAAAAGGTAACCATCAACTGTAAAATATTTTTTTTAGTGAAACTATTTTTGCACAATGAAAATACAACCTGCTGGTAGTGGAGGTGGTGGTGGTACCGTTGCATCAGCAAATGGAGGTATAAAAGGAGGTACAGGTGAAACTGGGGGTATAAATGGAGGAACCGGTGCTGGAGGAAAGTCTGGTTCAGGGTAAAAAGGAGGAATACTAGGTGGTTGTGACGGCAACACAGGCTGGTAGAATGGAACATCTTCTGGTTGTGGTGGTGGTGGAGCAGGCGTTGCTGTTATTAAAAAATACATTACAAGGTGCGTCAAAGAAAGAAAAACAATATGTGTGCATAAATGAGATTTAAGATTTACAATTTTTTGGGTTGAAGTTGGCTGTGATTATTTTTGAAAAAAAAATAGATACCTGCCAAATACTGTCTTAAAAAAACTATTATTAAAACTAATAGATATGTTTACATGAAAGCAATATAAAAACTTTTATTATTTTGGTTTAATTAAATACAATGTAACTGTCATTTAAAAACAAATCGAATAAGACTTTTTTTTAGTATCAAAATTTAAATATGTTTGTATTCCATTTTATACACATTTTTCTATTATGTATAAGGTTTGTTGCTATTTTTTTCCTCTAAAAAATAAACAATCTACACATGCTACTTTGTTTAATAAATATGATAAAAAACATTATTAAGAGCTGCGCAAAATTATGTAAAAAATATTTGGTTTCTTTACTATAAACCTAAAAGGTACAAAAGATGTTATTATAAATTGTATTTCATTAAAAAAAACAACCAATATTTTACAAAAAAGACATCTTTTAAGAAATCTAAGGATTTTTTAATAGTTCATAAAAGTTTTACCTCATTATTATACCTACATGTTAAATTTTTATAAAATATCTAAATAAATACCTTGGACAGGTTTTCCTCTGCAATCGATGTTATAAGGATAATCACAAAATCCGGCGGGATTAAATAATAATTCGCCAGGACAAAATTGTTCTACTGCTGTACCATCCCAGCAGTTGACAAATGTATTACAAGTATAACCCGGAAATTGTCCTCTCGGTCTCAAACAAAACTTCAGAAGGTAGCCATCTGCTAAAAATATATTGTATGATAAAAAGAGGCAAAATATACCTTTAACACTGTCGTTGCTAAAGCATTTTTAAAAAAGGCTTACCTGCAGGAGGTCCTGAGGGAGCTGGTGGAAGTGGTTGTTGAACTGGTGGTGGTGGTGCAGGAGGTCCTACAACTGGAGGTGAAATGGGTCCAATTGGATATTCTGGAGGAGGGAGAGTTGGTGGTACAGCAGGGGGACCTGGAGGAGGTGGTAATTCAATTGGATAGCCTGGAGGTGGCAAACTGGGTGGTCCTATTGGAGGGTATGCAGGACCTGAGGGAGGGTAATTTCCAGGATAATATCCCGGTATTTGTAACCACACACTACCTCCTGGCTGCTGTCCTGACGGAGGATAATTTCCAGGATTTTGTGGATACCCATTTGGTGGCATTTGTGAGCCAGGGGGAAGTGCCAAAGCTATTTGCCATTGTTGAATGTTTTGTTTTAATTTCTCAGGAATTTCTAGCGTTGGAACTGACTGTAAAAGACTTTGTACCGGACGAACAACTGTAAAAAAAAAGTAAAATGTATGTTTTAAGTTAAATCACTGTGTTCGACAAAAAAATTACTGTAAATTTTAAAATCCATTACTTACATCGATTTTCTAAATTTTTTAAAGTACATTTTTAAGGTATTATACATACTAACCAGTGTTTCTTAAACTTTTAATCGATAATAATACTCTTATAGATTGATAATCTCGATGTATTTCTTTGATATATATTTAAAACTGTAGCTTTTTCAACATTTAAGATAATTAAAAACAATAAAAAAAGGGATATTAGGCTGTCCGATACTTATTTAAAAAACGTTTTTTTACGCTCGTTAATATTGGTTGAGAAGCACTGATAGACACACACGTCATTTAATAATCGATGCTGTATTCATCGTCATAAAAATGTCTTTAATATTTAATGACGTACGATTATTTAATACTTATTTGCACGTTTACAATGAATAATTAAAGAAACGTATGAAAAACAGTATTAATATTTTTAAGCCTAGGTTAATTATGGTTTTTAAATGTCGCAAACATGAACAGTGAAACACTAATAATACATATTTATTAATGCAAATTCACACCAAAAAAAATGAACTGGCGTCTGGATCAGTATTTATGACGTGTTTAGTTGTAAATGTTAACATTTTTATAACTAGTTTTATTGTCTTTAATAGTTTAATTGAAAAGTGAATCTCCTAGACAAAAAGTATTTTATCGAATATTCTTAGCAAACAACACTTGGTTTCGACATAATGAACCTAATTTTTTGAATTTGTGTAAACTACCACCACATAAAATTTCAAGGCGCTAGCTAACACATCGAAGTGATAAAACATTTAGATCAGTTATTTATTAACAAGCAACCCGGGCGCAGCTTAGCATCATTTGTTTTCTTATATCAGATTTAAAACGGAAAACATAATTTATTTAAACAAGTTGATATCATCTAAAAGATTTTTTATTTTTGCACTTCAAGTTGTGTCCTTCCAGCTATAACTAGGTTTTAACTTGATGATAGCGACACAAGTACAAAATGTCACGTAGCAAGTTACTTACTATCCTAGAAAATTTAGCTAGATTTTATCTAAAAATATTTATTACTTTTTGTAGTTACATAAACTCACACAACTGCGTGTTGCGTGTTATGTTTTATTTTAATGTAAAATTTGCACAGTTACTGCGGTTTATTTAAATCTGATTTAGTTGTAAACAACTTACAACGACTTGTTAATGTTTATGTGTTAGCAGCGAGTATTCAACAAACGTTATGTTATTGGACGTGGTTCAAGTATCATAATTTCTGTTCTAGTAGGTTTTAATCCTTGGGAAATTGTGTGTAAGTGCATATCTCGTAGCTGCACGTATAGAGTTTAAGTTAAGGCATACATGTTCGCTGCATTTTAAGTTTTTCCTGAATAATTTACTTGGTAAACATTGAGGTACCGTTTTAATATTGATCTGTGCTCGATTATTTTCAGAATTAATTTGAAGTTAATTTATGTGTGTATAACTACACGAAAGTTAATGACATTTTGCAAAATGATCCGTTTTTGTAAGAAAAATGGCAAAAAAAACAACATAAAACGTGGACCATGCCATGGGCGATTGTAATCTTAGATATTTTTTACATATATTAGGCTGGACAGTAAATCTTCTCAAATTTACTTTGTCAACAAATTTGCTTATTGCTTCATAATAAGCAAATTATACAAACATTTAGATGTAAGAAAAGATGTTCTTCTAAGTATACAGGGTGTTCTACTTTTCCATGGGACACTATTGCTATCTCCGTAAAAAATTAAAATGCAAGGTTGGTTAAATGGGACAAAAGTTCACTATTTGGGAGTGTATTTTAAACGATATCTTGTTTTGTTTAAAAAATTCATGGCTTGCTTGATATAACGAAATGACCGAAATCGATCAAAATTTTCAAACTCAAATATCTCGGCTATCTTTGCTAATACACAAAAATGCAAAGGGAAAAAAATTGCTAGATTTTATTTGCTATAAAATGGTGATAGTCAAATTTTTATTTGTAATACCGTGCGAGATATTTCATAAAACTACTTTTTTTTTTAAATGGCAGCTTAGTAGTTGATATATTCCTAATATTTTATATATTTATTTACAAAAATAAGCGAAATAACTAAAAAAATGCGAAATCTAAGATAAAAACCAACGTTGCTTGGAAAAAACAGTAACCAATTTCAATTGTGTTATTTCTTTGCTATTCCATCCACCGTCCTAAGAGTGACGGGATGGACTAGCAATGGTCGAAATAAAACAACTGAAGTCGGTTATTACTTTTTCCATGGCTACGTTGGTTTTTATCTTAGATTTCGCATTTGTATATACATATACTTCGCTTATTTTGGTAAATAAACATATAAAATATTATATCATTGTAAAGAAAAAAAAAAATCTTTACATCTAAGTCACCACCTACTAAGACTGCCATTGAAAATTTTGATCGATTTCGGTTGTTTTGTTATATCACCCAAGTCATGGAATATCTTGTTGAAAATACACTCCAAAATAGCTAACTTTTGTCCCATTTAACCAACCTTGTATTTTCATTAGAAATTGTTCTGACCGTACACTGACTTCAATGTATCAATTTTGTAATGATGGAACAGCCAACTAAACCGTCCGGTGAACTATCAGAGTGTGTTCCAACACACTCTGATAGTTGTACCGTGTGTTGGAAGGCTTGCAACCAAGGTAAAAATGTATACAGCGAAATGGAAGCAACTATGGGAATATAGTCTTAAACATTTGAGAACTTTTTGAACATAAACTTAAATGATGTTATATGTATATGTTCATAATTATCTCAAATAATATCGTTAAAGGTAAATGTAAGTAATAAATATTTAAGATTTAAAATCGTAAATTTTATTGATCCACCCCTCACATAGTACTAACCTAATTTCTCTGAGATTTGATGGCTATCTTGTTTATTATTAGTACAACAATGAAGTTTTTCAAATGACTAGTTTACATTTTTTCTGTTTTATATGATATGCTTCTTGCACACAACAAAATTGTATACATTTATTTAAGATGAGTAATTCTAATTCAGTTTTATTTACGAGTCATATAAATAATGGAATGCTAGATTTGTTTATCATGTTAGTAAAATTTTTGTAATGTATGGTATGCTATTTAGTGACTGGTACGATATGGCACTTTTTAACACAAAAATGCTTTACTAAGCAACTGAAAACTTGTAAATAAAACAATAAAGAAAATATCAGTGAGCATTAGGTACTATTTCGAAACAGATTTCATGTAAAAAAATTAAATATTACAAGCTAGTAAAGGCTTTATAAAAGTTAATTGTCTACAATTTGCACGATAAACATTTTATTTATTTGACCCATAAATTATAACACACTTAATAAGATATTTTTTTTCTAATTATTAGTCTACTAAAAATTTAACAGAAAAGAATGCCAATGTGATAAATATTGTTACGAAAATATTAAGTTTCATTTATGTGCTTTATCTTAAAAGTTAACATAGACGTTCGATTTTCGTTTGTTACCACAAGTTTTTTTCTCATAATTCTAAAATACAATATCTGTTTGTTGTAACTGCCAACACCTTCTTACAAACACGGCCATTATGGATCCTGTGCGGTGCTTTTTTTATTTAACTTGAGCAACCCATGTATTTTTTTTTTAAGATAACCCTTTTAAACCCATATAATTTGTTTCAAAGTGTAACAGAACTATGTAAGACATTAATAAATTGGTTTGTAGGAGTGTACAACATTATGTGGAAACTTATATGGCTACGCGGAGTTCAAGGCAGGTTACAATAGTTTTGCGAGGGTGTACGTTACGTATATGTCACTAATGACTGTGAATAAAAGATAATCGAAAATGCTTGGCAAATTTTAATAGAAATTTATTACGTGAGGTGGTTTTATTTATGTTGAGGGTTGGCAAAATGAAATCACTTTACTATGTATAGAATTGTTCAGGTTCAGAGCATAGAATTAAGTTTTGATACGTTTTTATATAAGGATTCGTCACTTTTCACAACATCAAGATTTAACTGTGAGTTTAACTTTCATTAAGACTAAAAATATTTAAAATAAAAGTTGATACATTTTAAATCTTCGTAATGTAAATGTTACTTTTTTTGTGTATAAAAACTTCCAATTATGTTTTATTTATTTAATACTGCGGTAACAAGTTGCTTTTTGTTTTTTATCAGACCAATTTGACTTTTGAAACCCACTCACAAAAAAATGAATTTTTAACCTAACCATAATTGAACACAAGATAAGGGTTTTAATTTTAAAGCGGTTAAAAATTATAACTCAACAACACTTTGTATGAGATACGTTTTTTAAATTGATCTAAAACTATAGATTCCCAACAAATCAAGGTATAATTCACATAACAATAAAGCCTATTAGGTTTCATAACGTTCATATTTAATTCTTTTGTATACTATTGTAAATCTTATTCTTATATTTATCTTAAGGTTACTCTTGCGTTCGCGTTGTCATGTATGCATTAGTAACAATATGGTTGCTTTTAAATTAACCTAATTACGATACTTATGTTATTAAGTTTTGACAAAAATTAGCAAATTATACAACTTAAAAAAAATGTGTTCTCATCGTGCTAAATCAATACTTTTTGTTGATAAAAGACTAGTCTTTTTAGGTTTAAGAAGATAAAAAAATGTTTTTAATTGATTCCCAATACAAATTGTTAATAATTTTGCGAAAAAAGGCATATAATTTCAATTGAACTTGGCGTTAACTTTTTAAAGGTAAAATTGAATATGAAAAAAAATGTATCACTGCTTTTAAAAGCTGGTATTAAATCTATATATATTCAATTTTTTTGTATTAATTTGAACATAAAGGTTTAGGTATGTCTGGCCGTTTCCTTTAAATCAAGAATCGATTATTTTAAAGTGTCCGCAAGAAGTGTTCTAGTTAATTTTTTTTACCAAAAATGTACAACATTTTCAACTATCAACATTTGTTGAATAATAATTTACTTTAAATAAGAAAATTTGCAATAACTCAAACCAATCGCAAGTGATACATATAAGACAAAAGTAGACTTTTTCTTAGGCTTGTGTAAGAAACGGATTTGCTTGTTTCTTAAACGTTAGTACAAAATATCAGTTTAAAATGTAAAAATTAATGTCGAAAGGTATCTGGTTTTTCTAAAAATACATCATTTTATATAAATAATATCTCTTAAATCGGTTACATTTGATGTGCTGAAATTTTTGAGAAACAAATTTAGAATTTAAAAACTTCTGGTAGTTTTAAGATCATTTGTGTTTATTAAAATACAAATACATTTAACCAATTATTGTTAATGTAAGATAAAAACGGGGCTTTATTAATTATTTTTTATTGTGTATCATAAATCGCAAATATCTAGAATAGCTACAAATATATTTGGTAAAGAAACCTACGGTGTTAGTGACCTCTGAATCAGCTTTATTTCAAGTGGGATTAGTTATTTTAGCAAAACCAGAAATACTCAAATACGCTTTTAATTTTTATGGTTGCATTTAACCATTTTTGATTTGAGCACCGTTGGTTTGAGTTCAGTTATTCAAAGTGGGTGTCAAGAGGTCTGTCTTGGTACAACAACTCAATGATCTGTATCGCATCCTTATTTTCAAAGTCGTTTAACGCCCTCATACCACTGGGTAAAACTTTAGTGTTCGGTAGATACCAAAGAATTATAATTACGGTGCCAATTATGATTTATTAAGTAGCCTTTTTTAGTGACTTCGTATTTTATAGCGTATTTATACTAAACGTTGCGTTTTTAATGTAGTCTCTTAAAAACCCACGTTAAGGCAGCTACTTTGTTTCAACAATCAGGTAGCTCAGTTAATTTTCACGTTGGTGTATGTAATGATTTTGTATTGTCCTTCGAAGAAATTTTTAAATAACTAAACGTGAAATATTTTCTATACTAGCACTTAAAGTAACTTAAAGCGATGCTATTTTCTAAAAAAACAAAAGAATAACGTTTCAGTGGAGTAACTAAGCAAAGAATCTGTGCAATGTTCGCAATGTACAAGATAATTTAAACATAATTTCTACTTCATCTAGAAATAAGTACTAAAAACTTGTATGTTACTAAATGGAGAAAAATCTGCTTACACTGACAGAAATAAATTCAAAAATCGATGTTTTTATATGTTATTAAACTTCTTTTTAGTTTCTTCAGTATAGTTTTAGGTCAAAATCAGACTTCAAGTGTTATTATCTTGATGTAAGGATTTTAATACTTTTGGTATCGATATTTTA
The DNA here is from genome assembly GCA_947652605.1 of Elmis aenea. NCBI lineage: Eukaryota > Metazoa > Arthropoda > Insecta > Coleoptera > Elmidae > Elmis > Elmis aenea. The sequence goes on from OX393576.1 coordinate 28,379,682, forward strand.
GAAAAAGTTAAATCTTCAAGTAAGTAGGCTATAAAGATATGTGCAAAATTAGAGCTTATAGTGACAAATTATTGATTTATAAAGTTATATAAAATGACCCATTATAATCTACTTTCAAATATAAAAATGTCTTCACTAATTGCCATTATGCAAAGAAATCTATCTGATAATAATAATAATAATAATAATAATAATAATAATAATAATCAACGCGTGAATAATCTCTGGGACGGGGTATTCTGAAAATACATTCAAGTAAGAAATTGTAATAATGGTTGGATTATTTTTGTGATTCATTTGGTAATATAGTTAAGTTTAAATAAAAACCATTTATATATGAACCAAAGGATCTTTTGTCGAAATGTTTACCAGCTTTAACACTTTCGTCTCTTTGCAACCAATAAATTTCTAATCTCTATTTCATTTTATACATTTTATATTTATTATATTTTTTTAGCTATAGTGTTTAAAAAAATTACCACATCAAATTAAAAATATGAATTTTATTTCTATCATTTCAAAAACAAATAAACAAACTGCACCAACTTTTTGTGTGGAGTAAAATAGCTCTCCGTGTTTTTATGAAGGACGTTAAAAACAACATCCCATTAAATTTGGCTAAATGTGGGAAGATTATAAAACTGTTAAATAAAATCACCTTGACAAAAAGCGTTTCAGTTTATGGTAATATTGCGTCTGGAGGTTTGGAATTTTACAAATGTAAAAATATTTTAATAAAATATTGTTTATTTATCACATTGTCAAATCGTAGGCAAGTTTAACGATAGTTTTTCCTATTTTGTTGAATAATTGCCAGTAAAAGTAAAAGCGAAAACATGTTAAAATCTATAATTCTTTTTAAGTCATTTAGGTACCTGTTATGTTTACTACCTCATCTCTTTTTCTTGTATCATAATCAGTTGTGTAACTACCCCAAAAAAGCTCGAGTACAAACTTGAGAAAATTAGGCTCAATCATATGCATGGCGATTTCTCCAAAAACTATGTACATACACCCTCCTATTAGCCTCTAGGAACGAAGTTGGACACTTTTTTACCACGGCAATTATATCTCGCTTATTGTAAGAGATACAGGTTTGTTTAAATAAGATGAATTATTCCTTAGTATGAGAGGAGTCACAATCAATTTTTAAAAGTACAAAATTCCTCGTGCTTCAGATGTTTTAGCAAAAAATATGAAAATGTCCAATTTCTTTTTTCTCTCATAAGTTTTTTGCCTTAATCGTTAGAACAATTTTATTTGTACTTTTTTAAGGTACTTTTTAATGGAGGATGTAACTGTTATTTTAGATTTGTTTAACACCTACCATTTTTGAGAAATTACCTCTAATTTCATTTTTTCTTATGGGCCGTGAAGTTGGCTATGGAATAGGTAAATGTTTTTTTTTCTCCTTTAAATGAGATATTACTTGCTATATCTTTTTATAAATAAGTCACAAAATGAAGAAAAATTTATTTTACCCATCACTTATCAAGTTATCTATGAAAATAAAAATAAAAAAACATCTAATTAAATGTCAAATGACAGTTACTATTTGTCTGCGGTATCATTTTTTATAATTTCATATTATTGTTGTGTAATTCAATAGTCCTTGTAGTAATTTTTATAATGATGGCTACATTTAAAAATAGCGAAAAATTTGACATGTTGAGATGCTACATTCTTTACCATTAAAACTGTGTAGAAGCTGGCGAATATACTTAGAGCTATGTCCCGAGAAAAGGCAACGAAGGGTGCGTAATTACAGAAATTTGGGAATAAATTTGAAAGAATATGTTTTTTTCGAGAAACCAACCAAAAATTCAAAACAAATCAATAATTAATTAGAATTATCTATTTTACACAGTTTCTATTGCAAAGAATGTAGCATTTCAGCATTTAAAATTTTTAATTAATTGTAAATGTGCCCATAATTATATGATAACAAATTTGCTAAAACGACTATCGAATTACACAAAAATACTATAAAATTCTAATAAATGAACCGTTCAAATAGTAACTATCATTTGACATTTAATTAGTTGATTTTTGTTTTTATTTTCATAGATAGCTTGATAAGTGATGGGTAAAAAACGATTTTTCTTCATTTTGTGTAATATCTCATTTAAACGAGAAAAAAAAAGCACATTTAGCTATTCCATAGCCAACTTCGCGGGCCATAAGAAAAAATGAAATTAGGGATAATATCCCGAAAATGGTAGGTGTTAAAAAAATCTAAAACAACAGTTACATTCTCTATTTAAAAAAAAACTTAAGAAAGTATAAATAAAATTGTTCCAAGTTCTAATGATTAAGACAAAAAGGTTATGAGAGAAAAAAGAAATTGGAAATTTTCATATATTTTGCTAAAACATCTGAACCACGAGTAATTTTGTACTTTTAAAAATTGATTGTGGCTCCTCTCATACTAAGGAATAATTCATCTAATTTGAACAAACCTGTATCTCTTGTAATAATAAGCGAGATCCCCATGCTGGAAATGTAATCTGGGACACCCTGTATATACACAGGGGGATTCTAGATTCCAGTTCCAGCTGATAATTTCGTTTGCTAATAGAAAACCTTAAATAGTATCAAATGGGGCAAATATTTATATTATGATATAAAAATAATCTTAAACTCTTGATATATTTAAAAAAAAGCGTTATTCAACTTTTTTTCCAAACGGCTCTAGCATGGTTTTTAGTCAAAATAAAATTGTAATTGTTCCTATCTTTTCTATCACATACGGATAATAAATTTAAAAAAAATCAAATATAAGTGGGCCATGACTTGAATTTCAGAGTTAACCATTTTAAACAACTTGATAAAACGTTTTAAACCGATAACAATAACGCTACCAATTCTCATTTAGATACTCACGAGATTGTTTGCATAAGTCAACTAATTTCTTATTGATTTTATTGAAAAAATCGGTGCACACGAACTGCAGCCATTCTAATCCCATCATTACCAACTTTTATGACCATAGCTTAATCCTACACTCGAACTGCGTACAAATATTTTCTAACACTTGTGAATCTTTTCATAGTAAATTCAATTCATATTATCCGTCACCACATCCAATATTCACGTTTTTATGCATACTTTAATAAACATTTAGACAGATTCTTATATTAAGATTATCAGTGTTCATTGTATCAATCAAACTCTACGAAATAACATTCAGAATCGCCATAATGTATTTAGAAATAAAAGTTGAACAATACAAAGACAATTTGATTTCTCGAGTAGATTTTGTTAAATGTTGTTCTTATATTTTCCGACTGTAGAAATTATATACTCCTATTCAGTAATTACTATGTACATATTATTGACAAATAAAATATTTTATTTACAGTTTTTAATTTCATTCAACTTAAGTAGTGAATATTTACGAATAGTCTAACCATTTCTGACCGCTTACCTGAATACGAAATTCCAGGAAAGGTATAATTAAAGAATGTCTGCAGTTCGTGTATCGGCTTAACTCTCATGCTTAATTACTGGCTGCAGTTCGAGTGGTACTTAAGTACAACTCATTGAAATGGCTTTAGTTCGAGTGCGCCCGAAAAAATTACCATCGAAAGTATTAAAATTACAATAAAATAAAGACATATCCTTTTCAATTAAATTTCAAAATGATTTAACTGCTATTTTAAAATAAATAGAACAACTCTTTTTTAAATTCAATAACATTTTGAATATATCTCTATGTTATGAGTCGAGCAGTTGCTTATAAAATCCATCGTTTAGTTAGGTACACAAATTTATTTTTTAGGACAATTTTAATTATAATCCTTAAAGAATAAGCTATTTGTGAAAAAAGTATACCAAAAAGCTGAATATCATATTTTACATGAACTTTATTTGGCACATTAAAATTATTATATTCATAAACCATCTCAAAAAAGCTAGTGGCGACGGCGGAACAAACAGTCTGCGTTCCGTTCCGCAAGGGATTGGCCAATGGCCACAAACTATTAATTTAGTGGTCGATATACTGGTTTTACCCCATTACACTCGTTTTTTTTTCTTGAGTTAAATTTAATACAAGATAAACCAAAAAACTATTCGGCCTTTTTTAATCTTAAAGTTGTTTATCATCGCTATAATTTTTTGCGGTTTACGTCTCCTAATAACAAACGAGTCCACGACCCGAACATCGTAACCTTTGCGGTTCACAATTTAAATTTTCACCTTGACTGAAAATAATTTCATACACCTGTAAAAATTACGCAATTTTGTTATTATCATTGTGTATCATCTGTAATATTTTTCAAGGATAATATTCAAATGCGCTAAATGTTACGCTGTTCTACGAAAACTACTTATTGTGTTGTGTAATCCCTTGTTTATGGTCCTAGATATATTTTTTAGCCACTTTTCGCATTTTATTTCTCATTAATTCTCTTTTTACAACTTGCGTTATTCTGACTGGAATTAAGATTTCTAACTGCGAAAAAATTCCTTGCAAGTATTTTCAATTGTAATTTGCTTAAAACAAAAAAGCTCAATTCAAATTATTATAAAGTCTTCCAAGTCTTCAGATACGTTGTTGGAGATCTGAGGAACGTTTTTAAACGGTAATATTTGTTGTGTTACAAAGATTTTTTATTTCAATGACAAAAGTTTGCAACAAAACTGAAAAAAAACAAAAGCTGGGAAGTTTTATGGTGTGCATTGAATAATGGATTATTGGCTTTGGTGTTTATTCCCATGACAAATTTGTAAATATCAAGTTTACTATCGTCACTTGTCGGTGCGTTAGCATTATTAATTTAATTTAAAGTGTGATCTATATTAAATCAAACAACTTTAGTTCATGAATGATTCAAGAACAAACAATGAGATTAATTTATTACGAAAACAAGTTTGGTAATTATTGCTCGAGGGTGATACTGAACAGAATTGTGTCCTGTAGCTTGAATTAAGAAAAGTTTTTGAGAATTTAAAACTGACCAATTCTACATAGTTTTATGGCATTATTTTAAAATATATTAAAACGCAATGATTGCATAGTTGATTTGATATTCAACTAGTTGCCATACTAATTAAATAAAGCTTAATTTTGCTAATCAGGGCGAGAAACTTGACTCGATGAGCTGAGTTCAGTTTTGAAAAGATTTTTTTTAAAAATTGTTATGTACTTTAAACGGTTTTTAGTAAAAATATATCTTAAAAAAAGCAGTATCTGCTATTTTATGATCAAACTGAAAAAATAAAGTACATTTACTTTCTCTGTAATTATTTTGTTTTATGATTTGCAGTAAATAAAAAACTGTGTATTTTTGTAGATCAGCATGTAATGGTGCCTGTACACCTGAGAGTAAAGTACTCTCGAGAGTAGCGTCGCCAAGGATACAGCCCCTGAGAGTAACTCGCGATTGGCTGTATCCTTGGCGACGCTACTCTCGAGAGTACTTTACTCTCAGGTGTACAGGCACCATAACAACATAAAAACGTATGCTAATACACTAGCAAATCTATTGAAATTTATATGTACGATTTACATTTTTCAAATTTATTAAGAATTACTAAAATAGGCATATTGTAAAATGCCTTTTCCATAATTATTAAAGAATTGTTAATATGTAATGTTTTGGAATATATTTGTTATTAAATTATTAACTCAAAAATAGGGTATGTGGAGAATTCGTTCTCAACAATGTTTATATCAGCCAAGCTGTTTCGAGGACAATTCTTCCTTCAGATAATTCTTTCTGTACAAATTAAATTTGTGACCATTCATTCATATGTCGTTCGCTGCAATTTTATTTTACGTGCGAGGGTTGAAGAATTATCAAGGGGAGCATTGGCTGAGAAACAAATTGTATGGGACAAAAATTCTCGAAAAATCAGTTATCCCAGGACAATCCTAACTTTAGACAATTCGTTTCTGTGCAATTATAATTTATTATGACTACTTATACAAAAAATATTCTTTAAACATTTACATTTTAAACTAGTATTTTATTTTACGTGTTGGTGAGGGAAGGCATTGTCTGAGAAACAAATTGTTTGAAACAAAAATACTCGAAAAATCAGTTATAGCAAACGAATTGTATTTAAACCAACAATGAAAGCATAGTTTTTAAAATCATTGCCTTTAAAATGCATTTAAAGTTAACAAATATTAATAAAAATTTAAATTTTTACTTCATTGATTCCGAATGAGCAATTTTAAATCGACCTACAGTAAGACACATTACACTTGCGCTTATTTTAAATTGATTCATTCATAATTATTGCTACAAAGGTTTAAAAATCTTCCTTTAAGTGCTTATTTAGACAGTATTAAATAACAACAAACAAGTAAATTTAGCTACCAATTATGGCCTTTTTCGAGTAAAAAATTAAAGGCTGACTTCAAGCTGCATCAAATGACCTCAGGATTAAATTACTTTTAAAGCAAAACAATTTAAACATCGGACTCTGCATTATTAAAATATCGTATACTATTAATATTTTTTCATAGAACTACTTAAAGAATGCTAAATAAATATTACAAAATTATAAAACAATATAAATATTCACTTACTGTTAGCTAAAAAAGGATTATGCTCGTACAGGCCATTGGCTATCTTGATAATAACTATTACCAACAACGCACTGGATTTAAATCTTATTGCCCCCATGGTAATTTAGGATTACCCTTAATCCTTATACTTAAGTTTACGCAATCGCGAATTCGCGCCAATGTCACGGTCACGACTTCTTATATTACTTAAGATATCCCCCTCCAACATCATGAAAGAGATTCACAATAAGAGGAAAATTCATAAAAGGCTATACTTGCCAACGTTTGTATTACTCATTGACGAAACCGTAAAAACCACCCATATATTTTTGGAACAATAAAATAGAAGTATTAGATTCAGTTATTGCATTAGATGTCAAAAATGTGTGATTGATGATTTGATTTTCGTAAAAAATGAAACTGTTTCCAGACATGTTTTATTACAACATCAATTTTTTTCGTTACGTATTAGGTGTTGTTGTAATGATCGTTTAAAATTCCTGGCATTTTTACAAGTCATGTAACTGTAATATTCGTGTGTACAAAACGATAACTAAAAATTAACAAGAGATCATTATTATTTAAAACTGCAGTGTAACGCATATAGAATGAAAAAATAATAAGAACTGAATTATGATTGATGGTTAGAGGGCGGTCCCGCTAAAACCAAATAGTACTACTGTATAGAACAATATAAATTGTGTATTGAACACTTTTAAATAGCTTTTAGTTTAAACAAACCGCTCAGCATTTCATACCTACGCATAAAAGATTTACAATAATAATATTTGAATCATAACACAAGTGGTACACCTTTTTTTTATCGTGTTTAATTTAAGTATTGTAATATATTTTAAAGGAATAATGGTAGATTGTAACTCTTTTGATTGTAAGAGATTTGCATTTTATACAGCTGTTAAAGTAATGGATAAGAAATGTTTCTCGATCATTAATTTATGTCGGTGAAAATTTCATAAAACCATTTAACAACAAAAGTCGAAACTTCAGTTTCGAGTTGAGTAGAATTAAGAAAAATTAGGTTTTGGTCCAACATAAGTTCATAAAAATAATTTTTAAACTGTTCACATCCGATTCGGTTTAAATTCATTTATTAGAGCTAGTGAAATTTTTTTGAATCAACTGAAAAATATTACTTATTGTTAGGTTAAAACAGGGTCTGCAACAATTTAAATAGATGAATACGGCACTGATTTTTCTATTATGTAAGCATATTGTAAAATAAATCTTATATCAAAATTTTCTGTTCAAAATTGTATTGTTTAAGTTTAAATACTGGTACTTGTCTAATAATATGGAAAATTATGCCAAACATAGGTAAAATAAGAATATAAAATTCTGTAAGTCTTTATAATATGTACTAACAGTTAAATTTTTTTTGCAAACATTAGTTTTCCAAGAAATCTGGAAATTAAATGGAACCCCATTCTGACTAAACATATCAGTCTCAATAAATCGAAAAAATAAATAGATTGCGAATTAAGGGTAGTTTGATGTCGCCACATCAAATGTCACCGTGTGAACAGCCTGATGTCGCGACTTTTGATGTCACTAAGCTAGTGCCGCGATGTCGCGACATCGATATTGACAGTTCGGCATTTGACGTAAGCCTACCATACTTTTATATTTTGACAGCGCATATTTTTCATAACAAAAAAATTAATAATATACATTTGTTTGTCATCGATTTCCAAATTATCATGTCCTCGATAGATGTTCCAACGATTTTAGAGCATTATCAACAATATCCGTGTATATGGGACAAATCTATTCCCGAATATAGCGACTTCAAAATAATTAGTTGCTCTACAACACTCGTTGCTGCAGCGGCCATTTTTATTTTGAAGTCGCGACTTTCAATTTGGGTAGTTCACACGGTGACATTTGATGTCGCGACTTCAAAAGTCTAGTTCACACGGTGACATTTGATGTCGCGACATCAAAAGTCGGGACTTTTGAAGTCGCGACATCAAATGTCACCGTGCGAACTACCTATAATTCTTGCAAACTCATATTGTACTCCCTGCGGTGTACGATAGCTTAAGTACACAATTTTTATTTTGTCTGCTGTAACAATTTCCTCTATCACATATTTGTTGTACTTCCAAGCTACCATAATATCTAAGGTTGTAAAATTTTCAAATAAATTTAGAGCTATAATGTTTGTTAAAATTTCGCACCAAATAATTACATATTTAGACTTATGTTTTCAATATTTTCATAATATAAATCTATATTTCAAAAATATCTCCAGAAGCACTACACATACGAAATTAAAAACTGTGTAAATGCATAATTTCCGTTCATACAAAATATTACCTTAAAAATCTTAAAACTTTTTTTAATCGCTAGTAAAAATATATCAAACTCTTAAGACTTCTCAGGTACTACAACATAATTATGATAAAAAAAGTAAAAATTAATTCATCTTGCATATTTGTAGAGTAAAATTGTTTGTTTCTAGTTGAGTTGAGTAAAATCAGTAGATCCACAATAAAACACTTTTTAGAAATGACTGACACAGCTAAGCACCCCAAAACATAATATATACTCGTAAAACATATATTTTTTTGATGGCAACGAACGCTGTCTAATGATAACTAAAAACCGCAACGTTACGCTTGACCAAGTAGCAAATATTTTTAACTTTTCAGCAAAAGCAACGATACTGATTCTAGGACAACATAATTCATAACTTGACAGTATTTGTCAAAAATTAATTAATACGGTAGGATTATTTAAATTGTTTCAAATAAAAAAATAATATTTAAATAAAGCAAATTATACGTAACACACATTTACTACATCTATTATCCATTTTATTATCAACAATTAATTACAAAATATAACTTTGCTCCAACAAATAATCTTGAAGAATGTATGCAAATTCAAAATTGCTTTTTGTTATAGTAATCCAGTCATTTTGGGAAAATTCAAAACCACAAAAATTAAAGTATAAACTAGCCACACCCAATTAGTGTTTTTAAAATAGGGTGACTAGCTTGTCAAGAACTAATCTAATCTCTAATATAAAAACGTTATTTATGTTCTTTAAATATATGTTTTGCTAGTTTAATTATGCCTCAAAAATTTTATGATTATCTTGTACTGCTTTGTAATTTAATTGAAAACTTGGTTTTCCTTTTTTATGAAAATACTTTATAACATATTGCTTACAGATTAGTATTTAATTCTTATAAATAACAGTTAAACTTTATTTTTGTTAGGTAGTATAAAAGCACTAGTTTAGAAAAGACTGTACGTAAAATTATTCACTTATTTTCAGCATAAAATATAATTTTTAAGAACTTCGTAAAAATTTAGCAAGTACTTTTACACGTTCTTGTAAATTTCACTAGGAATATTTGTTTTAACATATTCTATATTCTGAGGTCAAAGCTCCACGATCAAGTAATTTATTACCTTCAAAAATTTCGCCCGATACAATTTTAATAACTTTTATAATTTATGATTCTCAAAAATGTTTCAAACGCAAAGCTTACAGTTAAAATACTTAAATCTAGTTTTATCCATCTTTTATACCATTTCACCGTTTGATTTTATTTTTTGAATAATGAAATTCGTTGAAGCGATTTAAAAATTACAAACGTTACTTTTTGCCAAAAACAAAATTAATAATCAGACTCCTTTAACACTACAAAAAAATAAAAGGCAAGGTGTATTTTCAAAATTGTCTACCATAATTAACGAAAGTTTGAACGGTAAGTATAAAATTATTTAATTAATATTTTCATTTACATTATTTCTTTGTGTAAATCTGATTTATTACTATAAAAAGTATTTTATTTCAGGGTAAATGTTCCTATAATAAGTTTGTTACGATGGTAGATTTGTTTTATTTGCGTTAATAAATTTAAGGCTATACGTTCTTGGTAAATGCACGCATACAACTTTTTTTGTTAAGTTTTACAATGTACAAAGTCGCATGGGTTACTCAGGTAACCAGTATAACAAATAAAAGACTTGTCGTTATTCACAAAAATGAATTATTTGAATATTTTTATTACATAAAGTACAACCGAAGCAGCCGTCTTCATATTCGTTCGAAATAAATTAAAAAACAAAATTAAATTCATTTCGCTAGAAAATTTTCAAATACTTTTATTGAGTATAATAAAAACCATTAACCTACAATAAATAAAAGACTTAAAAGAAAACATGACAGAAAAAAGACTCTTTTAGTTGTAACAAACACTTTATATAATTAATATTTGTTTTAGCGAGGTACTGAATCTGTTTATGTGGGAAGATCATTAGTATAGTTAAAATATAAATTTCTGAGTATTGTGTTGGACACACACATTTTGTCAAAATGTAGCTGCTAAAGAGCTTAATATTGTTAACGCCATTTAAACGAGTATTCTTCAATTGGTTTTAACGAACTTGAAAGTACAGTAATATTTATTTACTGGGTGTTTCTCATCGTTTTTTTTATTAAAAAAAAGCAAAAAACTTTTTTTTATAAACAACTAACAAATCATTGCAAATAATACTCATCTTGTCATTTTATTATATTTCAACCAAGTCTTTTAAGAAAAGTGGAAAACACCAACATCATACTCTTAAAAATAAAATGTTAAAAAATTAAAATATAAATATTGCCCTTAGCAGAGATGCCATCAAACAAAATATTCACCGCTAGTGTATCTTATTTCGCATTTCCAAAAACGTAAAACCCACTGTCAATGCTCCATTGTCAGAAAGTGCTTTATATTGCTGTATAATGGAATCCGGCTGCCAAAATTTATTGTGGGCGCCACTTATCTATTTTCGGCGCATCTATAACGAAGTGGCATCTTACACCGAGCTTTTATATCTTTTTTATTAACCGTAAAGGGAATCACAAGTTTGATTCATCCTCCAAAGTTATAAATTTTGAACGACGGTTGACGGGTATTTACTTTTAAAACCTATAATATTTTGACCCCATCCTACATATTAAAATAGTGTCATTCTAATTGAATTTATTCTTTTTAACTTAAGTAACATTTATTGGACATTGTAATGGTCTTAGACGTTATCAGATAAGAAGCGCTAAAATATTTTTTAAATTAAATTTGCAAAAAAAGTAGAACGTCTAATAAAAGATATCTAATTTTTTCCCACATTGAATTTTTATTTCTTAAACTACTCAATTGCACAAACTAAGAATTAAGAATCACATAAAACTTTGCGTTTCGTGGGTTTGGTGTTGAAAGGAACGTTAACATTAATCTTCAGTTGCACATTTTGCACGGGGTCAGTGCCCTATCAAAGGACCTTCCAAATATGAGATGACTTTATTGTGTATACACGATCCAGCGTGTGCGACGTTTATTCCATAAATTGTTTACTCAAAGGCGTAGAATGGTAAATTTAAGTCGCAAAGGCATCTTGAAAATTGTGTATTTTGGACACCAACGTTTACTTTAAAATGCCCCTTATACATTCAGGTGTTAATTATAAAAAGAAAAAACCTGTTATAAAAAGTATGGGTTGGTTAAACACTGAAAAGTTTTAGCTTTATTTAGTTATCAGTTACCTATTTATAAACGGATTTCTACATTTAATCACTTTTTTTTAAATTTAATGCGGCCAAAATTCCAAGTTCACCATTAACGAAAACGATATGGAGGCAGCTAAATGAAACAAAAGTGTTATGGAGCAACTTAACAATGCTTTTAATTAATTAAAAAATATTTTGTGTAAATTGTTCCTCAATAGTATGTTTATTATTCTGATAATTGAATTTTATACAAGAAAATAATTAATAAAATACATTATAAAATTAAAGTGCAATGAAATTTACGCAATGTTGTACTGCAAAAAAAAGGTACCAGAACACTCCCTTATACTTAACCTCTGTTCATTTATTTAGATAACAATATAAATCAAAATTTATCACATAATAACGCAAAAAATATTCTTAGGTAATATTGAAATAAATTTGTAGTTAGATACACTACATCAGTGTTTTTCAAACTTTTCAAAGTCGCGGCACACTTTTAACGACGCTAAAATTTCGCGGCACGCTATACTATACAGGGTTCTCGTTTTTCGAGGGCCACTATGGAGATCTCGTAAGTAAACGGTAAGAGTTACGACTTCGGTTAAATTAGGGCAAAGTTGTATATTCAGGTGTTTAATCATTTTTTCTTATGGACGCCAATTTGTAGAGCGTTTTATTCTGAATTCGATAATGTATAACGTTTAGCCCTTTTTTGAAACAATTGATGTTAAAAATAGCAAAAACAAATATTTTATTGTGAAAAATTCCTAATCAGGATGGTAAATAATTGTCTTTGTCCCTTTTTAACAATTGTTTCAAAAAAGTGCTAAGTGTTGTCGAATTCAAAATAAAATGCTCTACAAATTGGTGTTAAAATCAGATATAGCGTCCGCAAGAAAAAAATTACCTGATGATGGTTTAAAAGAAACGAAACGTCGCATGCAAAATTTAATTGAGGATTTTGATTCCTTGCAAAAAGTGGCCAGGAATTTTTTTACAGAAATGAAATTCGACATCAATTGAAAAAGTTAGAGCAAAAACCAAAAATCCACTTTTTTACGTTTTTCCCTATATCTCAAAAACTAAAAAAGCTAGATAAATTCTGTTTGCTTCAAATTATTAACCACCTGAATATACAACTTTGTCCTAATTTAACCGAAGTCGTAATTCTTACCGTTTACGAGATCCCCATAGTGACGCTCGAAAAACGAGAACCCTGTATACGAGTACAAGATGTTTGAAATTCGAATTTAACCATAGGGATCTCGCTCATTATAATAGTTAGAGTATAGATTTAAAATTGGAAAAGTTGCTTGCTCATTAATAATCCGAAGAGAAATTAAAAATATCTCAATATCTGTCACATACTATAAAATTATAAATAATACTTCGTTTAAAGATAGGAATACGTTCCTCAAAATCATTACATTAACACAAGTAAAGTATTGGAAAAGGTTCCTAAAATTAATTTTTTTTTACTGAAACTTTTTTATTAACACATTACAAATATTCCAAAATATTGCAATTCAAGTGAATAAAATTAATGAAAGAGGTGATTATAGAACTTTTTTGGATATTTTATTGATCTTTACTACAAGTAAAATACTAAATACTAAAATAAAATAATAAAGTAAATTTAAAAATGAATTGTTTTTAATGATTTATAAAAAATTTCGTCAATTCGATTATACTGTGGTTGATATAACCCATGACTATTCAATTTTTTGTTAGTGTGAAGGGTCTGGAGAAATTTTGAAACTGTTTTTTTTCACGCATATATTTTCAATATGAGCAACGCAGTGACACCTAAAGAATCCCCTAAAAAAATCGGTTTTAAATTTCTTAGTCACAGGCGTAGTTGATCCGAAGCGATTTCCTCATTTTTTATTTCCAAGTCAGTTTTTAATACGAAATAGAGATTCTCAGCTGTTGTAGTTCCTTTCATACTAACCAAATCTAGTAATTCCTTAATAACTTTAACTTTACATCTACTCCACAAAAAAAACATGTTCAGCTGTTAGGCCGGCGACATACTTGCGGGTGAACCGGTGCGGGAAAAGTAGCAATCTGCGACGTAAGTTTTGTAACTTACACGTTGTTATGGCCGAAGACAAACAAAGACACAAACAATGAGTCACATTGCGTACCGGCACATCACACGTTGTTATATGCTTGCATTTGGATCTGCAGCTGCCCGCAATGCTATCGCACTTGCTGCGTTCGTAAATCTACCCGCAATATACTAGTAATGCGCCCGTACGCAATGCGACTCATTGTTTGTGTCTTTGTTTGTCTTCGGCCATAACAACGTGTGAGTTACAAAACTTACGTCGCAGATTGCTATTTTCCCGCACCGGTTCACCCGCAAGTATGTCGCCGGCCTAAGATACAACCGTTGATCCATCAAAACAAAAAGAGACTAAGATAAAAAGTATATTTAAGAGTTAGGCTCGCTGCACACGTACATTTTTCTACCGTGCGGAAGACGCACGGTGCCGGAGTTGCGGCCTAAAGTACTAGAAAACATATTGGGTACTGCACACGTACATCCGTCACCGCACTGCTCCTGCACCATTGGCGTAGTTAGCCCCGAGGTCCAGGGGGGGGCTGCAGCCCCAGATGACTGAGGCTGTGAGCTGAAAAAAAGCTCCTCTTTTGTTGAATCCAGCCGCGTACTCACAAATTCACGGTTTTTTAGGCCAGGGGGGCCTAAAAACAATATTGTTTTACAAAACACAAACAATAAATGTTCGTAAATTATTTAATTTAGGGAGTAGAACTTTAAACGAAATGGTTTTTGTGTCGAGTACGATTATGTAGGGCTACTTGGGACAGTTTCAACATTTAAAACCGTGTAGGCCAGGGGGGGCTAATGAGGGCTCAGGGGGGGGCTTAGCCCCCCCTGGTCCCCCCATAACTACGCCAATGTCCTGCACGACCAAGTTACGGCAGTTTGGTGCCGTAGGGCTCGTTGCACTCCATAGAAGAAGATAGAATACGAAGTGCCTAAGTAACTGCTTGTTCAGTATTGCGCTACCTGACGGGGGTGGAAAGAACTAATTAAATTAAGCGGGACTTTTGAAAGTCCACCCAGCTTTCATTTCAAATAAATTCAGTATTAAAACAGTAACTATTCAGTTTTGTTGACATGTTTTTAATTAAAAATTAAATTTTTAATTAAAAACATGCCAACAAAACTGAATAGTAACTGTATTGAAATTGAAAGACGATGAAATAAAAGAAAAAATATAATTATACATTTATTAAATAATATAAAAATTGCAAAAACATTGCACAATTATAAAACACATCATAAATATAAATATACATAATATAAATTATTACAGTAAACGCCGTTTATTGTGATCACCTTAATTAAATGATTATATTAAACAGTGATTCTAATAACAAAAAATTAGAAATATATAATGTAGACATGAGAAAAACAAAACAATTAAGAATGCATTTAAGAAATTTTTGCTTACCAAATGAACAAATTTAATTTAAAAATCTGCAAAATTTAGGTTAATACAGGAATATACAATATCATAAATGCATCAAAAATTGACTCGTAAAGTATGATTCTACGACCAATATGATTTCAACGTTTTAAATTTGATTCTGTAACACGGTTGGTTTAAATAACCAGTTATCATAATATCAAGCGCTTACTGTATTACAAAGAAAAACTTAAAATTAAAAATTTACAATCACTTATGCGCAATCTTTTGTTGTAAATAATATGTGCTGCCCTATTTAGTTTATTTTATTAACATAATTGAAAATTAAAAATCTGCAAAAATTTGATAAAAAAAAGAGCTTCAATCAAATCTTCACGATGAATGTCAAACGGAAAACTTACATGATCGACAACAAAAGATTTTAACATCATTGAAATTTGTTTTTTATGTAAAATTTATGGTAATAAAAAATGTACATAATTGTATGTAGAACATAAACGTGAAATAAATTTGTCTGAACAATAATTCAGCTGAACTTCCTCGTCATATTGTTTTAAATCCACAAATGCATGTGCAACGGAAAGTTCACCTGAATGTTAGCTTAACATACCCTGCAGTCTACAAATTTCGGAATGATGCCCTTAGCAATGAAGCCACTAATATAGCCAATCGTGGCCAACTTTAATGGTTTGGCTTCATCGAAAGTTTCAAGCACGAAATGTGGTACCCAATCCTCAGGCTCGGGTGACTGTTGAACCCCTCGAGTGATGAAGTGTTGTGGAATGAAAAAGCTTTGACAATTATCAGCTTCACAATTGGATCCTGGTGAATGTATTCTGGAAAAATTATTTATAATTAACGTTTTGAAATAAGGCCCAAAAGCTGAACACGTTCAATTAATTTATATTTTGGACACCAAAAACAATAATATAATAAACAAAAACAATAAAATTACTTACCCTTTTATACCATCTTTTCAATTTCGTTAACGAACAGGTACATTTGAAACGATTTCTTGATTTCCAGATTTGAGGACCCACTCTAAATTTCCTAGAACTCATTATAATCTCCATTTCACTTTTAATATCACAGTTAGCTCACTAATACGGGTGTAGGATAATTAAATCAACATGTTAAACAAGTGTAATACTACTTATTACCGTTATAATCCTTCACAATTTATTATGTGGGAATAAATACAAGCGTTAAATATACGTTAAATTTGAAAATGGTTCGCTTCTGGGGTTCGCTTTATGTTTTGTGATGAAAGATTGTTTTCTTTGCTAAAATTGCAAGTCGCCATCTCGCGGGGGTTGCTAAGAAGCACAGATGTAAATAAAAAAGTTATGACCCAAGGTCATGTATCTCACTTCGCATACCCTGCTGGGGTTCGCTTTATGTTTTGTGATGAAAGATTGTTTTCTTTGCTAAAATTGCAAGTCGCCATCTCGCGGGGGTTGCTAAGAAGCACGGATGTAAATAAAAAAGTTATGACCCAAGGTCATGTATCTCACTTCGCATACCCTGTTGCACTCGTGCGGGAGCCGTACGGCAGCCGTACGGTGGCGCAGTTGCTTTGATGCACACGTACGTTTTTTAACCGCACAGTGCCGGAATTGTGAATCAGTCAGGCATCTCTTCTTTTCAAGATTGCCGCCCGTGCTGATTCGTATTTTTTTTAAATGAATAGACTGTTGGTATAATCATTTTTTATATTTTATTGTATTAGTTACATATTATTCAACATATCCGATTTTTACAAATAGGAAGATCTTGTAATAAGAGAAATTATGCATGTAAAGTTCACGTGTCACCTGTAGGAAATTCGCAAATGAAATCATTATTTACTAAATTGTTGTTATGTACATCAGCTCCTGCTAAATTGAAACGTTTTCCACCCCAGTATGTAATTTAAATATATCTACCGTTTTATTTTTGCAGTAAAATGCCGCATGTGTGCACTGCGCCATATACTACAATGTACTAGAGAAACGTCCGTGTGCAGCGGGCCTTAGAGTTAATATTACGTTTTCTGCCATTTTATCAATTAATCTTGCCACAGTAAATCTAAATAAAATATTATAAAAAAGCTTTTTTCTGGGCAAGTAAATCCTTTTATTGAACTACAATCAGAGAATGATTTCAGATGATTAGCTGAAATATTAGAAATTTCATAACTTACTATTGTTGTGGGATCTTGTTGTTTATAAGCATTTAATGTCCTGCTAAGCTTTTTTTCCTTTCCGTTATTCTTGCTCTTCTTAAATCACCTGTTAATTTCTCATATTTTTTTAGCTTTTTTGACAGGTAATGACACTTAATGTTTTTAAAACAGCAATGCTTGTAATACTACTGGGCCGCGGACAGCATAAAAATGTTAGAAGGGTCGCATGTTGCACAGGCCTGTGTTAGAACGATGAAATTGAAGAAACAGTTCAAAAGTTTAGTACAGTTGCAGTCTATATTTGTGGCCAATCTGTCTGCATCTACACGCAATTCTTCTAATACTAAACCAAAATGCACGACTTATAATTAATACTATCAATAAGTACCTAATGTTACTAATTTTTATGATCAGTGGCGGATTACTGCACAGGTGCATGAGATGCGCGCCTGGGGCCTCAGCCAATAAAGGCGCAATATAAATTCAAAAGTTATTGGGGGGCACCCGAAAACCAAACTTTAAAATATTAAAGGTTTTATTTCCGGTAGTGGCCTTATGGGCGTAATACACAAGGTTCAAATTCGCACATTACGGTCGGTTAGTAATGCTTGAGCATACCACGGAACTGATTTTCTAACACCATATGTGTTTAATAAAGCGAGGGCACATAAAAATCTCACCGAAGGCGCCATAGCGCCCTCGGGCGCCGCGTTGCCAACCCCTGCTGTAAATGATAAAACGCGTATAACTTTTGGTAATTTTTTTAAAAACTGCTTCTTGTAGTAATTTTTTTGACCAGCACATTATTTGCAAGATATGTAATAATCAATTTAAAAAAAATCAAAATGTGATTTAAATTTTGCACAAAATTTTTATACGAATTTATTATATTTAATTAAAAACAAATAATTTCCAACATCTTTACTTGAAAAAATAATAAGTAATATAACTAATAAAATCAAAAATCAAATTGCTACATCATAATGTTTGTATTTGGTAAGATAAACACACATAATACATCTAGAAAAATGTTTGAATTTCAAACACTACAGTGAAATCTTCATCTCACATTTAAAGAACAAAACTCGATAAATCAGATGGAACTTATGCAAGTGTTTTAAATAACTAGTAACTGCAATACATTTAGGCAATAAAATAATTGTATAGTTATTACTCTAACTAGAGATTATAGTTTAAATACAACTATTACTTAGTAGCAGTTTCTGATGGAAGCGGTGTGTCACCACCTTCTGTCTTCACCATTTTTCCACTGTCACCTATAAAAACAATTACAATATCAGCATAATATAATCTAAAAAATCTCTTTGTAATCTCTTAACAATAAAGCTGTCTAAAGCACCTTAGAAAATGAGACTATCAAAAGTTTTAAAATTTTGGTTGACTTACTCTCTGAATCAGCTTGTTCACCTCCAGAACGACGCCGTTTACGGGCAGACCTATCACGACGGAATACTTTTTGAGGTGCAGGGAGGGGATCCATGCCCAATACCTAATTTTAAAAAGGTAAAATGAACAACAATACACAATTGACAAAATCAACAATCTCTTACTTTATATATTTGTCTATAAGCAATAAGACGAAGAGCGAATTGAGCAGAACATGTAAGATCTTCTCGCTGCTGTGCAGTGAGAGCAGCAGCAGCATCAGGATTATCCTTTTCACAAGGATCGCCTAGACCAGGACCACCTGGTAATAGGATGCCACCAGCAACTGCTTCCATGACCCTACGAAGTGCATCTCCAGGTGATAACTGCATTCCTCCAGGTACTGACGATATAACCTTTTCGGCTAATAATTCCATAGCCTTAAAAAATTTAAAAAACTAATTAGACAAAATATATTGGGTGATTTTGAGCTTCAATGATAAGAATTTTTAAAACGCATTATGGGCCTGAACTTCTGCAATATAATATGTCACAAAACTTACTAATTTCTACATCTACAGCACAAAAGATTAAGGTGTTTTGAAGCGATTCTTACAGAGGTAACAGTACATCTAGTAAGCTCGTTGTGTACGTTCAAAAAAAAGCATTTGAATAAGTAATTAAATAAAAATGTCTTACCCATGAACTGAGAGGTGCCCATGTCGGTACTCGCTGGCATAAATCCCTAAGTATACGGATGATAACCACACAAGAATGTAGACCCAAAGCCCTAGCCTGAAAACAAAATTTGTCAGCACAAGGAATAATTGATATTCAAATATTAAGGGTTCTATGTAAAGGTCACCACAAATGCTCCATAATAAAAAATGAGTTAGTGCAAAATGACAATTAAGATGTATAGAGGAGCCTCTCAAACTTACATGTAGAACCCTCTTGTGTAAATTTCGGTCTGATTCAGATGTGAACTTTTTTTAAGGCTCAAAATTAAATTTTTCCTCTTTTAAATGCTACTACAATCAAATTTTTAATGTAAAAGGGAATAGAAGCAAAAAATTTTGAGTCTTCATAAGACTCAACTGAACATAAAACAATGAAAAGTAGTGAGTTAATTATATTGAAGGTGCAGCTCCGATTCCCTAACAGATGATAACAAAACTCACATCGTCAGATCGGGCAAAAGTTGGGACTTAAATTTAGGTAAAACTGGAAGTAACTTAATAACGGAGTAGTAAAAGTGGTGCGCGGTGTGAGAATGGACACAAACCTGGAACCATTTGGTATGTCTGAGGGCTGCCAGCGCCTGGAGACACTTGCCGCGTGCGAGAACGTCCCGGTCCGACCCGCCGCTCGCAGCTTCTAGACATCAGAAAGGGTGTTTGACCATCGCGCTCACCGCAGCTGCATGCACAATGTGCTGTGACTGCAGCCACAGTGGCCGGTTGGTCAAAAATCCTTAACCCACACCACCTAAAATCAGCTCTGAACAAGGCACATCAGCACAGTACACAATAAGTATTGGACCCAGCCAACCATGATGTTTCTGGTCTGGTAGTTTAATACAGCCATGTCTATCCAAGTTACTCTTACTTTGCACCAACTGCAATGTGCCAGCAGGTATATCAACCTAGCCTATTCACCATGTTCATCATTCATAAGTCAAAAATCTTTCACCGTTTAATTTCTGAACTGAATACTCTGTTACTGACTGATAATCCAATACTAACAGTGCAATCCCCACGATAAAATTGGATTAACAGTATTAAGAAAATAATGGTATTACACAAAAAAACATTGTTAAATAACTTTATAATAGTTATAGGTCTAGTAGTAGTTATAGTAAGTAAATATTGGTCCAAAGATTACCGATTATCAATGGCACTAACAATTTAATTGCTTCGTTCCATCCTAATGTTTTAAGATTAATTAACAAATGATTTTTAAGGGTTTCTGATATGTCAGCAGGCGTAGCGATTTATTTATAAAATAGCACTGAAAAACAAAGAAATACTGAGTAACTTGAATAGCACAAACAAAAAGACGAAAATTTACCAGAACTCTGTATATCTGAAAAAAGTCCAATATTTATAATAATCAAGGTTTAAGCTGCTAAATGTTACGTACTAACGCTAAGTAAACTATAAGATAAAAAGATTAAGGCTGCAACTCATTCAATCACACATCAACAGCCACCATAATTAGTACACTTACAGCTACCTAATACACGATATGCTAAATTTTCATAACTTTTAAAAGGCTGATAAACTAAAGCAAAAAAAAACAAAAAAAATAATATGACGGAAATTTCAGCTTAAACCCTGCACAAGAGTACTGCACACGAACTTGCGACCTTGTACGTACACACTGTTCTCTAACCTTGTTCTCGCATTATGGGGCTGGTAAGTTGGACAAGCACGGTAAGTCCATCTCCTGAGACGGTGAGACCAGCATCTGCCGCATTAATTGTGACTGTGTAGGTATGTTCGTTAGTAACTTGTTTTATGGCAGCTGGTAGAAGTTCCACGACTTTACGTAATAAAGTAAGGGTAGGTTTTTCGGCACACAATACGACTAATTCCACACCAGTATCTCCTCGTAATAGAAGTCCTTTAGCAAGATGTCCTACACGCATGACTCCCTTTAATATACGATTTGCATCACGATCTTGTTGGAATGAAAATCTAACGATAAAATAACAAAATTACCATACAACTATAAAAAAGTATTTTCAAATTTTAAAACAATAAAGATGCATTCTCGACATTCATAAAAAAAAGTATTCTTTTAATTAGGAATTTTAAAAACGTAAGAAGTCACTGCAAAACAATTAATGTTCAGATGATTGGGCTACAAAATAATCTTATATTAAGTTTATTTTGCGAAAAACTCTGACATTTATTATAAGCCCAAAAGAAAACAATAACTTCACTAAGAAGAAATTGTCAAGCAAAGTGGGCTAACATAGTAATATTAAATATACTTAACACCTTATATCTAAGAGTATACACTATGAAGAGACATTTGTTTGCTGAATAAAGAATGCTCATTTCATAATTATAAATTCATCATGAAACATTATAAAATGCTGTCGACATTACAGAATATCAAACTATTTGTTGCATTCATAAATAAAATCAAGAGAAAAAACGAAACAGGAACTAAAAATTTTAGGATTGACCAGTCTTAAAAAAAAAATAGCATGTAAAAATGTGATGCTAAAAAAATTAAACAATCTTAGCAATGGATAACTACGAAAAAATAAATTAATATTTATTTTAGGAATACAAATACATAACAATGAGACAAATAAAAATTAAATATGTGACAAGATAATGATGCGCTTAACAAGAAATCATTCAAGCCAATTATTATTTAAAAAGTAAAACAGGATATAGACTAAGCAAACAAGATAAAACTAAAATGTTTCCAAATCTACTTACAATTGATTATCTCTACCATCCTCTTTTTGTTCTATAGTACTACTTGTACTTTTATCCAGGTCAGTTTTGAGAGTTTCTGATTTAACAGTCGTACTTGAAGCAACTGCTGGAACGGTATTTGTCGCAGATTGTGGCTGACCATCTTTAGGTTTAGACGAGTCTGACAACTGATCAGAAACTATCTTCAGCGCCCTTTCGGTATGTGAAACAATACGTTGTATGGCTTGCAGTTCTTCTTCTTTGGGATATATTTCAGAATGATGGGCCATTACGTGGCGATCGTCACTTGAATCCATTCGTCGTGCCATTGGAGGTCCTTGGAAGAACTACACAAAAATAGTACTACCTTGGAAGACATGCTTAGACTTATTCAAAATAAAATTGAAGACTTTTAGAAACAAAATTGTTTACTCAAATTGTAAAATGTGATAATAGCAACAAATTACTTACTGGAGGTGGCGCACCGCCTGCAAATGGAGGTCTGGGACGGGGAAATGGTCCTAAATTACCTCTACGGCACCATTCCATATAGTCTTCTTCGTATCTCCTTCTATCTTCCCAATACAAACGTTCTTCCTCATCTTCCGCAGCCATATGTCGACGCTGCCAGTATTCTTCCCGCATTGCCTTAAAAATACAAGAAACACATAAGCAAAGTAATAAAAATGGACAGTAGTGTCAATGAAGTTATAAAAATTAATGTAGGAGTTCGCAAAACCCATCAATGCAATCGACTTGCAATATGGGGTGAAGTTAACTCGTGTTCCATATTCTACGACAATTCTAAAATCTTGTATAACATAGCCTCTGTTAAGCAAAAGGAACGAACGTCGAAACAAACGATTCAAAACAGTCTTGAACAATTACTTTTAATGTATATACTTACAGCACGCCGTAACTTCTCTTCTTGAATTTTCCGTTGCCTCATGGATGGTTTCACATCTACAATAAGATCCGGGTTAACCTTTTTCTTATATTGTAAACGATGACGGCGTCCTTTCATGTGCATTTCCTTAGCATTAGGATCATTGAAGCGACATTCGCACAATTTGCAATTGAAACTAATAACCTACAACAAACAAAAACCTTAAAGAACAATACTCTGAACAATAACTGATATTTTTAATCAACAATCATATTTTACTTTACTATCATCATACCAACCACATGCAATCACTTAACGCTTTCGCTACAAATGCCATAGAGATACAGTTTTAATTTGTTATGACAAAATAACGAAGACCGTGTTTATTTGTCACACCGTTATTCACAAGCAACCACCATATAGATACCCTAAATCAGTTGTCTCAAACTGGCGGCCCACGGGTCGCATCCGGCCCCCAAAGCAATTTTACGCGGCCAGCGAATACATTTTGGGAGAACTTCCTACGTCCGTACAATCAGTAAATTTAGTTGTAGTAAGAAATAACGAAGTTTATAATTATTTACACACAAACATGTCTATTTTCGGTATGTGTCGAAGAAAAATTTTGTAAATAAAGAAGGACAATAGCTTGTATATTCTCATTTTGTTAAAAAAAAAAGCCCGTCAGCTACGTTTAGATCGTGCATTAGATAACATTAGGAAACATGCCAGGATATTTTATGCATCGATGGTTGTTGACCTTAATCTTAAAAATATAAATTTTTTCAATTTTTTAGACGATTATATCTCCAACTGCACGCACATCTATCAGCTTGGTGTAATTGTTAAAAAATATTTTTCATTTTATTAAAAATGTAAATATCTCTTACTTTCAAAGTTATGTGTGCATGAAGCTTTCAAAGTTATGTGTGCATGAAGCAATAAAGAACTGCGTACTACATAACAACTATGTTGAACTTGTAACATTTATAAAGGTACCAAAGAGAAGTACAAATATTAAAAGTCACAGGTCGATATTTTATTGCAAGGTGTCTGAACAAAAGGTATACAGATAAAACCAGTTGTAATTCTCCTTGCACACAAGTTTTGTAAATTCAAAAATCAATAAAAAATAAACTGGCGTGGTCATCCTATGCCTTCACCATACATCATGCGTGTGTGTATTAAAGTTTAAGGTGCCGTCTACTTCAGGCATCCTAAATATTCTTACTTTTGTAAATAAGGTCCGTCAAAATGACGGCTCAAACAAGTGTGTAACTCAATCTATTAAAAGTTTTGATTTATTTTTAATAAATACATACTTCATAATTAAAAAAGAAATCTCTCAAGAATTTATTATAGACTCCAATACAATCTTTTCAGTCTAGACCAGCATTATTCCAAAATGGTTTTTCAAACAAATTCAGGGGTTCCACGTGTTTGCTGGTAACGCTTTGCTTATTTTTGAACTCTTAAGAAACTCTCCTCAAAATTTAGAATAAAATTTGGAGATCAAAAATTGTAATGATATCAGAAATCATATCTGCAGCTTATTAGAATCCCCAACTGGGTATTTTTTAAATTTAAAGAACATTGGGTTTAAATTCGTTCAGAGTAAAAGAAAATCTAAGAGATTTTGTGGCAGTGGAATATGAAAATTTAACTGAAATTAGTTTGGATGCTCAGTTAAAGGTCGAAAAGGTTCTGTAAACAATTTTGTGGTGCAATATGTTGATGATTATCCAAATTTATTTCGAATTCTATGTTTGCAAGTACATATTGGTGCTAATCTGGTTTTTATAAATTTGCTGGTATAAAAACTAAATATCGCAACAGACTGGACGCTGCACCAGATGAGCGAATTCAGTTATCCAACGTTACAACAAATTTTAAGAGGATACTGGAATTCAAGATATGACTAAGGTCTTATCATAAATCTTCTTTTTATTTATTTAATGCATTTTCCTGCATATTTTTCATACATACAAGCCATACCAGAATTTGGTTTTTGTAAGTTATTCGTTTCATTTTGTTCATTAAAAATGAACATGTGTTGTTTACATATTTATAATTTTGTTCAATTTTAAACTTTGTTAACTTCTATGATCATTATATTTGATTTTTGTTCACATTTAAATTGCCACATTAATTATGTATCGATAAAATAATAGCAACACAAAATATGTATAAATAAAAAAAATTTGTTTCATTTTAAGTCTTATTATAATTGGGGGGGCCCTGATATATAGATTCAATTAGAGTTCCGCGATTCTAAGAAAATTTTGTAACAGTTCCACCAAAGCATAAGTTTGGGAACCGCTGGTCTAGACTATTCAGGAGACCTTAAAACATGCAAATTCGTCAATATTTGGAATCCAAAATTTCTACGATTACAATACTTTCTTCATACTACAAGGACAATAGCTTGTATAAATTTTCTCATTTTGTTTAAAAAAAAAAAAAGCCCGTCAGCTACGTTTAGATCGTGCATTCGGCCCGCATTCAATTTGAGTTTGAGACCACTGCCCTAAATGAACGAAATACATAAATCTGTAACATATGCTAATAAGCAATTCAGACTCCAAATTCGTGTTTAACATGTCTAATACGAGTAGATTTTTAAAATAATAAACTATTACATGTTATATAACTAATTTTTATTTAAAATATAACTCCAATTAATAAGAAGAACATAGTAAATTTGCACACATATGTGATCCATATACGAGAACTGTATGAATATGTACAGGGCGAGCGAATGCCATACACAGTTTCCACTTATTAAAAATATGCTGTGTAGCGGAAAAATTAAAACTAAGGGAATCACTTCTTTTTTTATTGGAATCAGGCTATAAATGCTTATGTTGCAGTTAAGAAGACAGATCATAATGATTAAACATCACGTTAAACTGACAACCATATTTTAAACAAAAAGTAACTAGATGACTAGGCTTTTATAGACTATAACATTTGTATTCATAAGTAGTTCAAAAGTTAATATACCAGTAATAATATACTTAAAAATTGAATGAAAACAACGAACCTTTCCATCTTCACTCTTGATTTCTTCTATGTAATCTTGACCAACAGGCTGTATATCGGGTTCTGGGTTATCATCAACTAAATCATCGTCTTTAGCTTCTCCATTACCAGCACTTATGCCCAAGCCTCCGCCTTGTACAAAATTAATTTTTGGTGCTGAACTAATGGACTTGCGGGGGCCGCCTATAACCTCAGGTTCTTGTGGAGGTATAGGTTTGCCAAGTTTAGTGTGCAATAACACAACTTTCTGGTGCTTTGCACCACGTATATGTGCAGCATATGCATCATTACCTAAAAATAAAACCAAATAAAGATCATACTGTAGAGGAACCGATAACCACGTCTAAAATAATTTCTAGGTACAAACACTTAGGTACGTTAACAATCAATTGTGTAAATAATCACATAGAAACATACCTATTACAACATACTGTTATCGTGAACAGCATGGGGACCTCGTAAATGGTTAAATGAGTCAAAATGATCTATGAATTAAGAGCAACTATTTTATGAAGAATAATCTTTAAAAAAATTAATGGTTTTTCCGCTATTAATAAAAAACAAAATAATGTTGTTTTCGATTTTTGTTTTTAACTTACTTATTTAAAATCATACTCAAAATATTTTTTGACATTATCAGAAAAGTTTTTTGTGTAGATTTGAGATTTATTAATAAATTTTATCTGTCATTTGTTTTTGCTATATTAACATCAACTTTTTTATTTTATATAGAGGTCGTAGTTGGCTATGACACCATTGCCCATAACTTTTTCATTTGATGTCAAATTTCATTAAAAAACATTTTCATGGCCATTTTTTGCAAGGAATCAAATTCCCCAATTATATTTTCCGTGCGACGTTTTGTTTTTTTTAAAACCATCATCAGGTCAATTTTTTCTTATGGACGGTATACCTGATTTTAACGCCAATTTGTAGAGCATTTTTTTCTGAATTCGACAGTGTATAACAGTTGGCACTTTTTTGAAACAATTGTTAAAAGTGGCAAAAACAAATATTTTATTTAAAACAAATCCTAATCGGCATGGTAAATAATTTTCTTTGTCCCTTTTTCCTTGGAAGCAGGTGAGTAAACCGTATGAAATTACTATTAAAGGGATTTAATTTAAAAAATCGGTATTAATAAATATGTTAGGAATGCATTGTTCACTTATTAGCAAATATTTTTAGAATATTTTCTTCGGTTAAGTAATAAATTTCTCTAAAATGTGTATTTAATCCCTTATTTGACATACAATTATTTGTAACAAAATGTTCGTAATCAAACAATGTAAGTGTTCATAGTTTACAAAAAACGTCCAGAAATCTGTTTACGCTTTTTGCTTATAAGAAGTCATTAACGCAGATAAAAGGCATAACTCGTTATTTTTTGTTACAAATAATTGTATGCCAAATAAGGATTAAATACACATTTTAGAGAAATTTATTACTTAACCGAAGAAAATATTCTAAAAATATTTGTTAATAAGTGAACAATGTTAAGGCATTCCTAACATATTTATTAATACAGATTTTTTTAATTAAATCCCTTTAAACAAAGTTGAACTATGCTTCGGTTACTTGGTCTTCTTCTTAATTTATTAACAGAAAGTCTTGCCTGCATAAAATGCTTTCTTAGTTTCTATTGATATAGGTGGAATTGTTTTGAGAGCACTCGGCAGAAAAGAGACATGGTTTTGATCAATAAAATTTCATTTATAAGCTACACGTATTTTGCTTCGCATTACCAGAGTAAAAAATAGAACCGTAAACGTATTTTGATGATATTAAATATGTCATGGAGAGTGGGCTTCTTGACGCATACTATGGGTGTAAAGGGTGGGCAAATTTCGATGCTTCAAAATTGGTTATCGTCTTTTGTTTTCGAGTTATCGGCGATAACTCGATTTTTCGTTTTATGACCATCTCACTCGTTTATGAAAACAAACAAAAATAATTTTGATAAGAATGCAGTGGCGTAGACGATTTTTCAAAAAGAAATTCGAAATTCGAATTGTGACAAAGTTGTATTTTTTTTAAATAGAACCCATAGTTGGCTATGACTTATTTAAATTCCTTATTTTTTTATCATACGTTATTGTATTCGAAATTATAATTGAATCATTATTATAACGTTATCGGGTATCAATACGTTACGTTTTCCATCCCTGATTTCAACTTAAAATAAGAGATTTTAAATATCCTGGGATAATAAGTATTTCCCGGGAAATATAAGATAGCTTAAAATGGACCGGGATAGTCACCCATGCTAAAATCAAAATTATAAAAGGTTGGCTTTGCAAAATGTTTTATTATATCGAGTTAAGCTGTTCAAAATAGTATTATATTTATTAAAGGAATGATTAAATTTTATTTACATTAAAATAATTTAAATATCAAATGTTTCTTTTAACTTATCTATGCTTTTATCTAAGGTGACTATATCGAATGTGCACTGTATTTCAATTTGTAAACATCATTGTAAACAAATCAATCTCAAAACATGAAACTGAATACAAACTCTGATAAATATTTAGGTTCTACAAATCGGTAACTAAATAAAAATATTTTAAACAGACACTATAAATTTATTTTCAGACATAACATTAGGAAACATGCCAGGATATTTTATGCATCGATGGTTGTTGACCTTAATCTTAAAAATATACATTTTTTCAATTTTTTAGACGATTATATCTCCATCTGCACGCACATCCATCAGCTTGGTGTAATTGTTAAAAAATATTTTTCATTTTATTAAAAATGTAAATATCTCTTACTTTCAAAGTTATGTGTGCATGAAGCAATAAAGAACTGCGTACTACATAACAACTATGTTGAACTTGTAACATTTATAAAGGTACCAAAGAGAAGTACAAATATTAAAAGTCACAGGTCCATATTTTATTGCAAGGTGTCTGAACAAAAGGTATACAGATAAAACCAGTTGTAATTCTCCTTGCACACAAGTTTTGTAAATTCAAAAATCAATAAAAAATAAACTGGCGTGGTCATCCTATGCCTTCACCATACATCATGCGTGTGTGTATTAAAGTTTAAGGTGCCGTCCACTTCAGGCATCCTAAATATTCTTACTTTTGTAAATAAGGTCCGTCAAAATGACGGCTCAAACAAGTGTGTAACTCAATCTATTAAAAGTTTTGATTTATTTTTAATAAATACATACTTCATAATTAAAAAAGAAATCTCTCAAGAATTTATTATAGACTCCAATACAATCTTTTCAGTCTAGACCAGCATTATTCCAAAATGGTTTTCCAAACAAATTCAGGGGTTCCACGTGTTTGCTGGCAACGCTTTGCTTATTTTTGAACTCTTAAGAAACTCTCCTCAAAATTTAGAATAAAATTTGGAGATCAAAAATTGTAATGATATCAGAAATCATATCTGCAGCTTATTAGAATCCCGGACTGGGTATTTTTTAAATTTAAAGAACATTGGGTTTAAATTCGTTCAGAGTAAAAGAAAATCTAAGAGATTTTGTGGCAGTGGAATATGAAAATTTAACTGAAATTGGTTTGGATGCTCAGTTAAAGGTCGAAAAGGTTCTGTAAACAATTTTGTGGTGCAATATGTTGATGATTATCCAAATTTATTTCGAATTCTATGTTTGCAAGTACATATTGGTGCCAATCTGGTTTTTATAAAATTGCTGGTATAAAAACTAAATATCGCAACAGACTGGACGCTGCACCAGATGAGCGAATTCAGTTATCCAACGTTACAACAAATTTTAAGAGGATACTGGAATTCAAGATATGACTAAGGTCTTATCATAAATCTCCTTTTTATTTATTTAATGCATTTTCCTGCATATTTTTCATACATACAAGCCATACCAGAATTTGGTTTTTGTAAGTTATTCGTTTCATTTTGTTCATTAAAAATGAACATGTGTTGTTTACATATTTATAATTTTGTTCAATTTTAAACTTT
Organism: Elmis aenea; assembly: GCA_947652605.1. Classification (NCBI taxonomy): domain Eukaryota; kingdom Metazoa; phylum Arthropoda; class Insecta; order Coleoptera; family Elmidae; genus Elmis; species Elmis aenea. The sequence continues at coordinate 28,410,059 of OX393576.1, forward strand.
GTTAACTTCTATGATCATTATATTTGATTTTTGTTCACATTTAAATTGCCACATTAATTATGTATCGATAAAATAATAGCAACACAAAATATGTATAAATAAAAAAAAATTGTTTCATTTTAAGTCTTATTATAATTGGGGGGGCCCTGATATATAGATTCAATTAGAGTTCCGCGATTTTAAGAAAATTTTGTAACAGTTCCACCAAAGCATAAGTTTGGGAACCGCTGGTCTAGGACTATTCAGGAGACCTTAAAACATGCAAATTCGTCAATATTTGGAATCCAAAATTTCTACGATTACAATACTTTCTTCATACTACATGTGGAATAAATGAAAAAATATTCCAGGATATGTCCTGGAACATTTTTACTCAGTCCACTCAATCACACCTCTAAAACTGCTTACATTCGATTCCATTAATAAGAATTATCACTTAAAGTAAAATTGTTTATGTCTATACATGTTAAAATATTGAAAATAACAATTTTACTCAAAAACTAAAATATGGCATAAGAATTGCAAACAAAGGTGACTCCAATTGTCATTTAACAACTCACCTGTACAAGTGACATCACACAGCTGACATCTTAAAGAGTTTCCAGATCTATTTTGATTCGTAACAGCAACAGATGCTGCCATTTTTGTAGCAGCTTCACGTTTCTTATGTTTTTGTCCCTCTAAATGTTCACGATAAGTTTGTGGACCGGCACAACTAAAACATCCAAATAAGTAATATTAAAAAAGTTATAAAAACCTGTACGTAAATCATTTACATAAACGTCTTTAAAATTTTCATTTTTATATATGAAATTATGAACACTATAAATGCAAATTCAATTTTGATAACAGTATTAATTTTAAATATGTTGTCTTAAGGTGGCCATACACGTTGCGGTATACCTGTCAGGTTTGCCTGGTTGCAGGTATACCGGAGCGTGTGTGCTAACACAACTGCTCAGCAACGTTACCTATTCAGAAGACCGGAGGAAAAACGAAATTCGATTCTTAGAACCTGCGGCAGACTGCAGACCCGAACGTGTGTGCCGCTCGCATGCACAGGTCTGTTGTCCCACTATGCGAGAGAATTAGATGTTCTATTCAGTATGCAATGCTAATTTTTATTTAGAAATGGTTTAGAAATATGTCAAATCGTAAACATAACACTGTTATTGGAGAGTTAATTGCAGTATATAAATTCATACGTAAGAAATTACGATAGTCATTGGAGTCTATTCTTAATTCTTGTAACAATATGACTATTGTTTTTTTTTTCAAAAGCCACTTTTCACACCATTTTTCGCGCTTTTTTCTTAGTTGTTTTTTACAGGATTCCATCGCGAGTAAAAATCCTATCACCACCAACGCATCATGTTGTGTCGATGCCATGGTCAACTGAAAACCTCTATGGTTTACCGTAGTGTGCGTAGAGTCAAACCTGTTCAGGTAAACCTAAACAATGTTTACTGTTCAAGCAAACCTGACAGGTATATCGCAACGTGTATGGCTGCCTTTATGGTCAATTTAATATTTTGGAAGTATCAACTCACCTAATTTTACATACATCACAATAATGTAGCTGTTGAGGCTTTGGTGGAGCCTTAGTTCTCATATTTTTGGCACCAGCCCCTTTCTTATAACCTTGCCAATTGCCAGTTTTTTGCTGAACAGCATTACTTGACTGCTGGGCAACGTACATTGTTGCTGCAGAATACAAAGCAGCGTCGTACCCAGAGTATGTTGTATTGGAATTTACTTCTGCAAACAATTTCATTCATTCTCAAATTGACTCAAATTTCTTCACGTAATTTTAACTCAAAATTTAACGTTTATAATAAACTATAAGTTGAATAACCACAAAAAAAAATTGCAAATATTAATAAGCTTGAATTATTTAAGCAATTCAATTATTACACTTAGTTAAAATAAACTCTTTTTTTTTCAAACAATCTGACTTACTAAGACCAATATCAAGACTGTCGTCTCTTAATCGGTCACTTAGAATGGGACAAGTATTTTGACTAAATAGCTTAAGGAAAAAATTGATCTGATTTTTAATTTAAGTTATTTGAATATTTATGCTAAAAATCGACATACGTTTAGCTTGTGTCGCTGGTTGTGCTGCTACAGTTGTTTGAACAGCAGGTTGAGCATAGGTAGCTTGATATCCTGTGGCATTAGCTTGGTATGTACCGGTGTACTGTGCTGGTTTAGCAACAGCAGCAGTCTGGTAAAAAGACTGGATTTTACTACATAAATAACCACTTCCTAATACAATAATTAACACACACGCCAATGAGAAATACTTACTGCTTGCGTCTGGGGTTGAGCTGCACCAGCTGTACGTTGAGTATACGTAGTAGCGTATGTTGTCGGTTTAGCTGCTGCTGCAGTTTGATCGTAAGTGGCGGTGTAGCCAGCAGCAGCAGCTGTTTGTCCTGTGGCGGTCTGTTGGTAGTATGTTTTACTGGGGTCTGCGTAACCTGTTGTTGTAGCAGCACGACCGTAACCGTATTCGTATGCTGGGGTGGTGCCAGTGCCTACTGCAGCATACGTTCCTGGGGTGGCTGTGGCTGCCTGATATGCAGTGTCATAACCAGCAGCTCTTTGTGTACCGTAAGTAGCCGCTGCCGCAGCGGCTGCTGTTGCCGGCGCGGCTACTGCATAACCCGCTTGTCCCGCCTGGTACGCCGCTCCAGTTGCTGCCGCAGCGCTGTAATTACGAATAAAGCAATCACGCATGCACTTTAAACCGATTCCAAATTTTACAATAAACGCATTCACTGTTAAAATCGGTTAGATAACGATAATAACGCGTTATACAAATGCAAAATTTTCCGATGACCAAAAAAAAAGCCGCATCCGCCTAGAGGGCAGCGACTACGTATTGATCCACTAAAATCCCGGCGCCATTTGTCCAAGGACGCCGGCAACACTAACGAATTTAAGTTAACATAACTTACTATTACATACTTTCGTGTAAACAATATATATCTGAATTACTATATTTTACTGGAATCACAAGCAATGAAATAAACTTACCTATATTGAGTTCCACCATGAGTAAAACCAAAATAATTATTTGTGGCCATATTACACTCACACTCTCTATGACAAATATTATGGAACAGAATCGCCAACTGGTGTATTGCAGAGTAACCAAGTAGCGGAAATGACGTATGAGCATGCGCTCCTAACCAATACTAGTAAATCACAATTCGCAAAAATTAATCTTCATCGAATGTAATTTGAATTTTAGCTTAAACTGTTAATGATTTAATTTTATACTAACGATCTAGGGTTTATTCTATAGCACTTAAGTTTCAGAGAGGTCCATGTCCATTAAAACAGATCTTAAATTTGGTAGCACTGATACCTAGTAAATTATTAATTTATACAGTTGACATGATCATTCAACGTAAACGTAATCGTCATAGAAGAGTAATCGTGTTTAACATCAACTAAGTGACAGTTTAAACTTCACTTGTATTATTGAACGCTTATATCCTATGTATTTATGAATTATAGGAACAAGTATGATAAATAATTGTACATAAACTATGGTAAACAATGATTGTAAAAATCAAACTGGTTATTAATCCAACTTATTTTTTCAGTCAGCGTTGTTTAATTTTCAAAGTTTATTAACTGTTGTTCTGCTATTAATATGTACTTGTGCATATTTAAGGTCATTATTTCCAAGTATGATGGATCGTAATAAAATAGGGTAGGTATACCACAATTATTATGACTTAATAATTAAAATTTATCTGTTAAACAGAGTAATGGGTACGTTTTGGAAATGTGCAAGAATAGGCGAGCGAAAATCACCATGGGTGGCTACATGTTGTGTCATAATGGCATTTTCAATATTGTTTTTAAGTTGAAGTAATATTTTTGTACTAAAAATTGTATAGGATTATGTATGTACTCACTAATTATTTTAATGCTAATATATTGAGAAACATGATTATATTTTCGTTTATCTATTGAATAAAGTTTTAATATAAAATTACATTGTATCAAGAACATGTTCATCAGTATTGCAAGCTTTATATCACCATGTGGAATTTCGAAGCATTATATAAATAGCGCAGTGATATAAAACCTGCTCCGACATCTACATGAAGGCAAGGACTCTGATCCAACTTATAGCTTTATATTTAAATTGACTTGCCTTGTTAGGTCAATATTCCAAGAAATACAAATAAAAGTATACACTGAATACATTTTCTTTTGCAAAACGTTTCATGATAAGACATTGAGAGTTTCATTTCAATTAAAAATATAAGTAGAGCAATATTTCATGTACAAAACACCAAATACATTGTATGGAGACACGAGGAAAAAAATTGCATGGCACTGCTCTCACACGAGACTAGCTGTATTTCTAAAATTGAAAGTATTTTGTGCATGTAATCAGCTTATAAGACAAATGTAAATTGCTCAGCACACATGAATATTACATAATAATTTATTTGTCACTCTAAATGGTACCACTGCAAAACTTCTTTCCACGAAATGTAAGTTTAATAGTTGCTTACAGAACTTATTAGTTTTAAAATATAAAATGAAGTAATTGAGAAAAAGTTCCCTTGTATATTTAATAGTGTATTTTAACATTTTCTTTTAAAAAACTAGTGTTCTTATCGACAAAACTTTCTGGTGTAGATATTTCGTTCATAAAATTAAACAGCGTTTGTGAATAACTTAAAATTGGTACTTCAGAACTAGTAAATTATTGTTCACTAGAAAATTCAATCGGTTAATAGTTTTTCTAGGTCAAAAGCAAAGCCGAAAACCATTTAATAATTTTTAAATAAGTGGAAATTTAAAAGTAGTCATAAATCAGTTATGGCTTTTGCATATAAAGCTCACGATTAACTTTAGGCATAACCAGGGCTCTTTTTCCAGAAAATATTGTGTGTATTCAGTGCTTTTTAATTTTTCTATATTAGTGCAAAACTTCACGAAATAACATTTCACAACTTTAAATAGACTTAAAAAAAACATATTTAAAAACAAAGGTGGGTATATTGTGTATGGAAGAAGAGCCCTGGCATGGGCATAACATATCTGCTTTCTCAGTGCCCCAAGATACCTATGAAATATTTAAGGCCAGTCTAATCATATTTGCTTACACACATTTCATGAATTATCCAAATAATTTAATTTTGTGATGATCGTTGTCATCAATTTGAGACATAGTTTATTACTGGACAGTTGAGTGTTGTCTAACAACAACAAGAAAATCTTAATTACAATAAATAATGTTTATTTCTTTTATTGCCAGACAGAGGTGAGTATTGATTAAGCTATATTCTCACAATTATATTTTTGTAAAACCGTAAAATCTGACCTATGACGATTCGATTAAAAAGTACTTTTATATAAAATGATTAACTAAACTAAAAGAACATATTACTACTATTTTAAGAGTTTTAATTTGCTAGTTCTGAATTCACATTATTATAATACACATTTATTATGAAAAAGCACACCTGTATAAACATTAAATAAAATATATTTATCATATACATGTATAAAAATCCTACTACTGACTTAGCTCTATACTTGTTACTCTATTAATATGCAAAACAGTCTTATAAAACCAAATTATGTAAAATAGAAAAGCGACTTGATATCATCGAGTGATATTTAAAAATTTGCTTTCTAATTTACTCCTTACAAAAAATATTAATAATTTCTAATAAGTAATAACACAATACTAAAGTACTGTAAAGGTAGTACCTTATATTAAATAATTAAGAAATGAGTTAGTTTCTTTACATTGTTATAACTTAAATCATTCACGTTACGTAATGATACACAAAAAATATATAATTATGTACCTCCTTAAAATAATAAAAATTATGACAGTCTTTCATTAAAATAATCTTAGCAAAAAAAAGTTTTATCCGCCATAAATTAAATGATGATTCACTAGGGCTCTCTTTAATTACATCTCAAACTTTTTTTGAAATGCTCCGATACTAATTATCATTAAAAAAATCAGTGATGTTTATTGTAGCCTAAGTTATTTTTTTAGAAAGATTCGTTTTCACTTTTGAAAGTGAAATCTACACTTGGCACAAAAATTTAATTTATATAAAACGATATTACATATTTGAGTTAATCTCAATTCAGTTTATTTTGTATATATATCATGACAGTTTTATAAGTAACGGTTGCTGAAAATTCCTCTTTATTCTTAATGCTAATAAATGCTTGATATCTTAGAATTTGCTCAAATTTAAATAACTGTTTTATAAATATAAGGTGATTCAATTTGAATTTCGCTTACAAAATTTACCAAGTCTATTAAATTAAGAAAAATATGTAATTGTAGGTATAGCAATATACTATACAATAAAAAATATATAAGATGGTTCAAAATAGAAGTAGCCCACCAAGAATTGTTCAACTGAAATTGAATCATATATTTAACATTTTTATGTTTCTATTTCATGAAAACATTTGGTAGCTTACTGAATAATTGTAAACTAAGCATCACTTGTTATGAATATTTTTGTGTACTGCTGGCCTACATGACGAATTAATTAAAATTAGTAATAGGTATATTACCTTTTTTTAAATTTATTTGTGTGGGGACAATTTCATACTTTGTACCAGTTTACTTAAATTTAGCCTTTATAACAAACAAGACTAAATGTTAAGCCTCCTGAATCACCCTGTACATAAACATAAAATGCAAAAAATTTAATAAGAATTAGAGATACTTAATTTCATACATGATGAATATTGGCATCAAACGAATGCCTGAGGCATGGCAGTGTATAGTTATGACTAATTTTCGTATATTTTACGATCAAACTACAAAATCTTTTTTATATATGTAGAGGTGCAGATTTTCACAAAACAATTGTTCCAAAATCACAACATATTTAAGACCATATAACTTAAGTGATAAATTATTTTTGTAAAGGTGTTATTACCTTATCAAAAGTAATCATATCACAAACAAAGAACTTACAGTGGAATGTTGAATTGTATACGATCAATTAGTCACAACTTAAATAACATTAAAACTACTATCTGATCATTTCAAGGTATTTTTGTTTGTGTTTAGTGAGCATATCGGTGACTGTCACAAGAGTTTTAATATTAGTATTGAGTTTGGCAACAGCTTGTAGTTCAGGCTGATGAGCTACGCATATATGATGTAAGGTTGCCAGTTCCCTGGCAGTATCAGGCCTGCTCATTATCCTTGGCTCACCAGGTTCAGTCACTGAAGAAAGCTGATCAAGAAATACTACCATTCGTTCCTTATTTTTTAAAATAAATGGATTGACTACTTCCATATACGGTTCCTGAATAAAACATGAACAAATTATTTTCAGCACATCTATAACAAAATAAATAATTTTGTTACCTTTCCTCCAAATTCGACTAAATTTGCTAAATTTTGCAAACATTTGGCGACCATAACTAAACTGCGAGTAGCAGCTGGACTAGGTTGCTCACTGACGAGTCCAAACTGGCGGGGGTTAAGTAGCGCTGGGCACAACAAGCGTAAGAAAATAAATCCTGACACAACTCTGGTACGTACAAGTCGCTCTCCAGGCCATTTTGCAACTACAGCTCTTTGCAGGCTACCACAGATATATCGTACAGATCTTGGACATGCATCCGGTGACATAAAAATACTTAATGTTACCTGAAATTGAAAAATTATATAAACAACATGTACATGATTCAAAATATATATATATACAGGGTGTCCCAAATTCGAGTAAATGCATGGGGATCTCGCTTATTTTAAGAGCTACGAGGTCGGTTAAATTAGGGCAAAGTTGCGAATTAGATTCTCATCAAGTATCTGCAAAGATTTTCATAACTGTCTTAGTTCAAAAGTTATTCAAGAGAAACTGAAAAAATTGATTTGTTTTTTTGCTCCATTTCCTACATTTTTTAAGATATCGACAATCTGGAAGCACTTCTCCATGGCAAGTTCTTACGCTTTATATTTTGAGATAACATAAAATGACCAACAACGTTTCGTCTCTTCAGAAACATCAACTTCATTTTTTTAAAAACAACGAAAAAATTTTAATCTCACAGTCGGATAACATTTTGTCTTCTGATTTCAATGATATCACTTGACACGTTCGCTGCGGCGCTATTCGACAGTACTTTTGCGTTGACTGCGTTACATACCGCCTGGGTCTTGTAACAGCTCATTCTTGCTGTGCGATACATACCGCGTGGGATATGTATGCAAGGTTAAAGACATACCCATTTAAAAACCCCGCACATGAGTAATGTTTTGTAAATTTCGGTCTCGCACAGTAGGAATGACTGCTACAGTACACTGGGAGTATGTAACTCAGTCAACGTGTAATATCTAAAATTTTATGCAATTAAAATTGTTTTTCTTAAAGCTTGATTGATTTAGAAACTTTTTTTATTCTTTAGTTTTTCTCGTAAAACCTACAGTTTTTAAGTAAAACATAAAATAAGTAAACATAAATCATCAAATATTCCAATATAAAACGATTCATTTTGGTGGTTGCCATGATTTGTTTATGTTCATATTTGGTAGAATTGACGAGCGTTTTAGTGTTGCCGCCATGTAAACGTCAAAATGTATTACATCAGTCGTTTCTAACAAATATGAACATAAACAAACCATGGCAACCACCAAAATGAATCGTTTTATATTGGAATATTAATTTGATGGTTCATGTTTAGTTATTTTATTTTTTGCTTAAAAACTGTAGGCTTTACGAGAAAAACTAAAGAATAAAAAAAGTTTCTAAATCAAGCTTTAAGAAAAACAATTTTAATTGCAAAAAATTTTAGATATTACACGTTGACTGAGTTACATACTCCCAGTGTACTGTAGCAGTCATTCCTACTGTGCGAGACCGAAATTTACTAAACATTACTCATGTGCGGGGTTTTTAAATGGGTATGTCTTTAACCTTGCATACATATCCCACGCGGTTGTGTTTAATTAAGTGAAGTTAGTTTATTTATGTGATGTTTTGTTTTGTTTTTCAATGGCCACTTTGATTAAACATAATAAATACAATAATATTGTAATAACTTACTTATTTTTAAAGATAAACCTAACAACCCATACATCAATGAAATGAGAAAAAAAGTACCTTTCCAATGGTGTCAGCCAGCTACAACTCTTATTTAAAATAAGAAAGTTGATTTTAAAATAACAACAAATGAAGATAGGTAAAATTTATTAACAAATTTCAAATCTACACAAAAAAAATCCTGATAATGTCAAAAATATGTTTGATTTCAAATAAGAAAGTTATAAGCAAAAATTGAAAACGTCATTTTTTTGTTTTTTATTAATAGCACAAAAATATTAATTTTTTCAAGATATTTTTTTATAGAATAGTTGTTCTTAAATCATAACGATTTTTACTCATTTAACCAAGTCTGTATTTCTTACCGTTTACGAAATCCCCATGCTGTTCACGATAACTGGGACATCCTGTAGAGTGTTATGAATTTAAACAATATTAAAACAAATTAATGTGTTCATTTTACAGTGCGTAAGAAAATCTAGAACTTTTTCCCTAAAAATATTTTTTTACCATTAAGTGTAACCGAGTTATTAACGATTGCCCAGTTTGATTTTTGTTTATTATCTAGCGTGCCATGAAACTTTTGTAAAACATTAAAGCATCACTGAATAGGTCTCACAAGGGAAGGTCACGATACGTTGTCGCTAGAATTTGATTCCGGCTGTGTTTATTACATCAAGGGCATCAAAACTAAATGTTTTTCAGAGTTATACGTGCCACTGGCCATTAACTTCGGAAAAATAGGGGAAAAACTGAACAGCTGGTTAATAAAAGTAATATTTGCGATCGCGTTGAGATGAAACCGTCAGAGATAAAATCGAAATTTTTATATTTACCAATGCGCGCATCCTTTCCAAGTAAAATGGTGCAAAGTTTTTGAAAAAATCTTAAACGGTTCCGAAGAAAAACGAAAAAAACGAGGCCTTTGTAAAAAACGGTTTTCCCTATGTTAAACGCCTATGCAAGTCGCATAGATATAGTAATAGATATGCGACAAATACTCAATACATAGCGCTTATACAGGGGTTTCGTTTTTGACGTTTTTCTCCGGATCCGTTCAAGATTTTTTCAAAAACTTTGCACTATTTTACTTGCAAAGGATGCGCCTATTGGTAAATAGAAGAATTTCGATTTTATCTCTGACGGTTTCATGGCCAACGCGATCGCAAAAATGACCTTTTTGTACCAATTTTTCAATTTTCCCCCTATTTTTCCGAAGTTAATGGCCAGTGGCACGTATAACTCTGGAAAACATTTAGTTTTGATGCCCTTGATGTAATAAAGACAGCCGGAATCAAATTCTAGCGACAACGTATCGTGACCTTCCCTTGTCAGAAAGGGGAACAATTTGTCTAATTTAAATTTTTTTGTAGCGAGATCCCAATAGTGGCCCTTCTATGTTGGACTACCCTGTATACAAGAATTTAAAAACTCTTCTGTTTAAAAATATGAATAAATAAAAAAATATTAAAAAACTTGTCCCCTGTTGAAAAAAGAAAACATTAAAATGTATACTCTTTAGAACCATGGGACAGAAGAAAAACATTTTAGAACATGTGTTTGTTCCACTTGTTATAAATAACCCATATAATTATGTAATATCATGTATTTTATTGTTGCTATTATTGTCACCCATAACTATTTCACTGTAGTGTACAAATACAAATATTTTTAGGTATTAAAAATTATAGAACGTTTAAGATATACATACATTTCATTATTTCATCCGCTGGCCATATCGATTAATCATCACTTTCATAATGCTTGAGCATTTTTGGTTAACTGAATAATGTTTTGTAACTTATTTATTAAAAATCAGCTTTTTTTAAAATGTATTTAATTTAAAAATTTCATCATGATAGTAAAGTAAATTATTTTTCTTTGGTGAATAATTAAACAATTACAAGACAAACAAATGATAATAAAATCAAGAAAAATATAAGAGTGCACTCATTCAAACTAGCTCTCGATACTGTTATCAAATGCTGCATCGTAGATTTCGTGTCGGAAAATCAAAAGATAACATTTCATTTAATGCGACATTTGGTGCTGCACAGATTTGGACAAAAGTTCAATGTCTGATTGAATTTCTGTTGTACTTAAACGCAAGTTGTTTACCAAATAAACATCAGTTATTCGACATCTGTATTTAGATTTGAGGTACTTCATTTTGAGGAGAAAATTATCATTTTAGCATGTTCATTTAAATTCAGAGATTCTTCCATAGCAATTTTTTTTTTATAAGTCATATAAAGATGCGATGCTCATTTTTTTTTAAATCTGGCCTCTCCTCAAGTTGCAAAAGGTCAATCTGAAACTTTCTAGTATATTTGCGATATCAGTGATTGAAAATGAGAAGAAAATAAATCGAAAGAAATGCATTATTACTCATAATCTTGGAAAAGATTGTTAAATTCAGAATGTAAATCTTTAATTTTTCCAACATAAGTTTAAACTTAATATTCGCTAAGATAATTTGACAGTATGAAAAAATGGAATGTTTCCTTTTCCTATAAGAGATTACCATAAAATTAATTTAGTTTAAAAAATTTATCTTCAGGTCTCGCAGGCCATATAAAAAATTTTCACGGGCAGGGGTTGTCCACCGTTGATATACATGTTTTTGGTTAATTTGGTTAATAATTTTGGTATCCGCCGATGGTGTTAATACGCTTTTCATCTAAACTTGATATGATATGAACTTACTTACTTAATGCTATGGCCTATCTACCCTCACAAGTGTAGGGCATTTTTTTGTTCTTTTCTGGAGTTGAGTGCTTTTGTGTTTTCCTCTTTTCTTTTTATTTTCTTTCGCTTGTAATTTTTCATTGCTTGTGTCATTTCCAATGTCTTCTTGTTATCTTTTCTTATTTCTTATTTTTCTTTAAATATATTTTCTTTCTCGTGTCCTTTTTCATTGCCTGTATCGTTCACCTAATATTTCTGTTATTCTTTACTATCTGTTTTTTGGAGGTTGACGGTTTGTTGTTGTTTTATTTTCTTTCAACTTTTCCTGCTCCCTGTTCCATCTCCATTCTTTTCCATCAATTGTGATCTTTTGGTATCCTATTTTCGTTGTTCTTCCTTTCTGCCTCTCTTCTTCCGCTATTTGTTTTAGCTTCTTTTGAATTTCCAGTTCATCCTTTGTCATTTAGTTGTTTATATATGTATACTATTTCTTGGAGTTGTTTTAACTTATACTTGTTTTTCATTACCTTTTCTTTTTCTAGTGGTTTGACTAGTTCTAACTTACATGCTTTTGTTCCTATCTGTATGGCGTTTTTAATCTGAACTTTCATACCTGTTCCTCTTTCAATTAGGTGTTCAAATCCATATATAAGGTCTGCTTTGTTATCAGTTTTTATCTCCAAGCCTGTCAAAACGGTATTATTTTTGGTTCTATATTTTCCAGTCTTCTGACTCTATCTTCTTCGGATTTCATCTTCTCTTTTATTATCTTGTTTTCATTTTTCAGCAATTCATGTTTCTGTTTCAGTTCCTCTTGATATGATCTCTGGTCATGTTTTATTTCTTTTATATCTCTCATTACTTCCTTGATCATGTTCATAAGCGTATCCGTTTGATCTTCTTTCTCTTTTTGAGGTGTCCTGTTAATCTTTTTACAGTTTTTACTCCCTTTCAATATGTCTTCCATGTCCTGTTCTCTTTTTCTTTTCGAATCCTCCAACGTATACTCGTCGCTCTCGAGATGTGATAACACTATTTATTATTGTATTCTCTTACAATAATTTATTTCATTACACTTCGTTTTTATTCGAGTTTGGCATTGACCAAATGTGATAAGTCACGGTAAAACGAGGCATTTATCACCGCTATCTCAGCCAACAAAAACACATCCGACTCGTTTAAAAGTCTGAACTCAACTCCTGATATGAACTTATTACTAACAATTTAAACTCAAAAATTAATTTCAAAATATTTACCTGGTCTAAAACTTGCAATAAAAATTCAGCATTGTTACAAGCATCATCGGGTGAATCCATTTTTGTTGGATTCAACTCTGCACTTTGTTTGCTTTCCAACAATCTTAAGACTATTTCTAATACTGCAGCCTGCAGAAAACCACCACACTCAGCTCTCATGTACAGATCCATTAAAGTTGTTGCCAAGGTTGCAGCTCTAAATAAGGTGGACGTTTCCGTTTCTCGAGTTACCTGTACAATAAAAATTATTAAATTCAGCTAAAAATTCTTAAAATTGTGTTTCATTACCTCAGCCGAATTTAATTCTTTCAACAATTCAGTTTCTCTGCCCTCAGCCCGAAAGACACGAAGAAGTGCTGTTGCTAATGGTGCACGATCGCCATGACATATTTCTGCTAAACATTTGACTGATGCTAAACCAGGTTCTAGAAGTAATTGCTGTAAGGGACTATACTCTTCAGCTGGCATAACCAAATCATGCAAATATCTGTTTAAAAAAAATACATTGAAAATCGAGTTTCAACCCTAACTAATGTCTAATGCTCATGTCCATGATTCAGAGCCTACCTACCTTGTTCTTAAACGAAGAGAACCCCATTCTCCAATCGGTGTTAAGCCTGACAAACCATACCATTCTTCTTTTTCTTCACCATTTCCCAGAGAGGACAACTCCAAATGGAGTTCAGCTACTTCAGAATCCTTTCCTCGTTTCCCTTTGTTATAAACAGTTAAAGTTACTGAGACAATATCACATGGCACATCACTGAAATTCGGAAAAAACTCATTACAATAATCAAAAACACCTTTCCTTTTTTTTGTGAAATAAGGCTGAGCTGATTAAGTTAAATCATGTTATTTTTCATTACTCACTCAAAGGTAAATTCTTCGTCCCAAACAGGATCGGGGCCCGATTTACCTCTGGTTTTGGCTATACGAACTTGATTATTTAGCTGTATGGTGATGAATGGTTGTGGCACTAATTTATATGGCAAACGATGGGCATCTAACACATGCAAAGTGAGACACCGCAATTCTCGTAATTTAGGAACCTGCGATACATAACAAAATTATTATACACCGAGAATAAATCTAAAAGAAATAAAAGTCATACCTTGGTAGTAGCTCTACTAAGTTGTGGTATACATAATGGTTTTAATGCATTCACCCATGCAGTGCATTCTTCAGTAGATGGGGCTGCTAGATGCGTTACGGTAGCCAAGCACGGTAATGCTCTTTCAACTAACTGCAGACAGTGGGGTCTTTCCCATAAACTATCGTGAACCTAAAAATTGAAGTAGGTAATAAAGAGAAGATAAGTTATTGCCATCAAGCTGCATTCATTAGCTAAAAATTCTTTTAAATGATGAAATATTTTGGAGAGGTTGAACATACCTGGTACAAATATGTACAAGATAGATCAATGAGACCTTTTGGTTTTGTACGTTTTGGATTATCATATAGGTAAAGATGTGTATCCGTTCCATCTACTAGTAAAACAAAGTACAACAACTTCCATTTTTTTCCAATTTTGTCGGATTTACGATGTAAATAACCCTGATGTTTGATACCACGCATTCTTTTTAAGCCAGCCTGATCACGACATTCTCTTAAAGTGGCATAAATTTTTTCAGCAGCTGCTTCAGATTTTGATTTTGGTGTTTCTGGCACCCAGTCTTGTTGTTTCGTACCATCTACTAATAACTGAAAATTTGTTTAAAATAAATAACTTAAGATGTGTTGGAGTTAAAGAATATAAAACTGTTGAGTAAAACTTACGGGATGTTGCAGGGTATATCCTTCCACAATTTGTTCTTTTCTATATCTATTAATAACAGCATCAAGACATTCAAAAACACGTCCACCCATAAGATATCGCACCCCCTTTTTTTCAATTCTAAATCTTTGGATTTGGTTATTAATATGAAAAAACAGAGAATAATCTCCTGGTGAATTATCACTGGGTCTAACTAGAAAACTTCCTGGTCCAGCTAAAAAAAAAACGTAGATTAAACTAATGAGTAGTGAATAAAAATGAGTAAGGTGTATGAACACAATAAATATATGAAAAAAAATTCCACTTTTTTCATGATCATTTACAAACCTTTGACTAATAGATCAACAGCTTCGTTTTTAGTACAGTTTGGATGAAACCATGGAAAGACAGTGTTGGGATCAATACTATCATCTAAATCTTCCACGAGCTCTCTAAATATCATTCCTTGTTCACCAGTACGATGTGCTGTCACCCACAGCCAGCCATCACCCATGTCATTGTGTACAAAAAATATGTCCCCCTTTTTAAAACTTAATTCATCTGTATCAGGCATTTTTGTGTAAGGAAGAATTGCTACAACCCGCTAAAATCAAGAAAAGATTGACAATTATATTTTATAAAATGTAGCACTCTAAGTATACAGTGTGGCTGATTTTTCATTGTCCAGCTTATATCTGCTGAAATATTAAAGTTACCAAAAAAAGTTAAATGAGAAACTTATTAAACAAAAGCTGATCTACAAAATTGTGCTAAAAATTTTATTCCATAGCCTACCAGTTTTTTGGAAAAATATCCAACTTTTGTTTTTTAAATAGAACACCCTGTATATTTTTACAGAATCACATTCAATCAATTTCTCTTTACAATGATATATCATAAGTACCATTTTGCTTTTAAATTATGCACAATATTTCAACAAAAGGAATTATTAAAGTCGGCTGTGATATTGTTTTGTTTATTGCAAATACCTGTCAAATTTGTTTACATTAGCAAACACTTGTCAAATCAGACAGAAATAAGTGTAATTATAATTAAGAAAAATGTACTATACAAATAATGAAAAAGTTGATATGCTGTGCTGTTTCCACAGCCGACTATAATAATTCTCTTTTTTTGAAATATTGAGCATAATTTAAAAGCAAAATGGTACTTATGATAATATCATTGTGAAGAGAAATTGATTTGGAATGTGATTCTGTAAAAATATACAGGGTGTTCTATTTAAAAAACAAAAGTTGGATATTTTTCCGAAAAACTGGTAGGCTATGGAACAAAATTTTTAGCACCATTTTGTAGACCAGCTTTTGTTTAATAAGTTTCTCATTTAACTTTTTTTGGTAACATTAATATTTCAGCAGATATAAGCTGGACAATGAAAAACCAGCCACACTGTATATACATAAATATAAAAAAAAAGTTGATAAGTGTATCTTTTATATTCAGTCCGGATTTTTAATGCACCAAAAGTTTTAAGTACATTACTTTTCCTCCGTAACTAATAGCATATTTTATTAAACAATAATGAAAAATGATAATAATAATGAATTTCTACAATTATTTTGTTTAACAACTTTATGGTTACAAACATCTGCTTTTGGTCCATTCTACATAAATAGGAAGGAAACTGATAAACTATTTTAGAAATGAACTAATAACATTTGATTAAAAAGAAAACAACTTATATTTTATCCATATATAGAACAATATATAATTAATTTATAATTTCATAATTGATAGGTAAATAATGGGATTCAGTAGTAAGAATAAAATATTGTTGCAAGATCAATAATTGTTGTTAAAGCTACAAGTGATCAATTAAAAATTATACCTTACCTTTTTGTCATTAACAGGCTCTGGTGGTGGTACTGGATGAACTAATCGTTCTCTCTTTAAAAGGTCACTACATGCTGTATAATATCCAACCAAATCATTTAAGGAATCGAACTGTCGTCCACCAATATAAAAATCACCACAAACTGCTGTTATCCGAAAATGGTTAATACCTGTTCTTCCCAAGTATGATAACACATACGATCCAGGTTTTCGATCACTCTCTCGAACCAAATAACTACCAATTCTCGAGGCGTCCCATAATCTTTCTTCGGCTTGATACCGGTCCAAACGACCGTGATACCAATGGGTTTCTGGGGGAGCATGTGGAGCAGAGTCTCCGAGATCTGATTCATCGACTTCAGGTTTTGGTGCCCCAGGAGTTTCCTGTTCGTTGCCGTCTTCGCTTCCTGTGCTAGGGGATCCTAATTTATCCTTTACGATTGCGCCCTGACAACTTCCTGTACGTATTAGGTCTGCCATCGCGGTACTTCATATGATAAATACACATAAAATCACTCCAATTAAGTTTGTATTTGCATTTTTTCACACACTTTCTAAACGTTGTTAATTACTACTGCGTGGGAATTTGTACAGTTTGATTACTCACTCCCTTTCTACAGTTTATTGACGTTTCGGAAAACACACATTTAAGTACCTAAACAACCATCTACATCTAACAATTTGACAGCTTTTTTGACTAACCGTATTCTTTATTCATTGAAAATGTGTGGTCGGTATCTTAGGTAATCCGGATGGTTTAATGGTTTGCTTCTGCACTATATTTACACTATACTGGGTGTCCCAAAATAACAATTTTAGTTTTAAGAACATAAAAGATTCTACAAAAAAATTATTTATGGATATAGTCACTGACAATATTTATAGAAAAGTTGATTTTTGAAATGTAATTTAAACACAAAACTAAAATTTTTATTAACTCGCCTTGTAAAAATAGCTTTTGATGATTAAATTATTGTATGTTTTGGTAAATACAAAAGTTTTAAGGAAGGAAAATAAAACACTAATAAAAGTACAATAATTTATGGCAGTTTACATATTTAATATAAAAATTATGCAAAACACTTTACATGTTTATAAATACAATAAATTTTTGTATAAATGTATAACATATTTACAATTAGAATGGTTATTTGACCAGATTTACTCATAAAAACACAGATAAACTAAGAAATACACAGAAAACATGTAAAAATATACTCGTCAATAGCAAAATAATTCTGCATATTTCTTAAGGAGTAATCATAAAATAACAAAAAGTCAAATTAATATTGCAGTTGTAGGTAAATTAACTTATGGCAAATATATAACAATTTTTATTCTGTCAAGAGACTTATGCTGAAAAATAAAATAGTACTTATGCATTTTAAAAACATTATAAAGTAGTATAGAAGGTGTATATTTATCATTGACATTATTTTCATTACGATTTGCAACATTAACAGCCGTATTCATAGTCCTTCCTTATCTTAAGGATTGAGGAAGCCTCAAGGAAGCTCGCAACCTCCCTTGAGATAAGGTAGCCAATAAGGTTCCTTGTTCGGTCAAGGTAGATTTATCCTCAAGGAAGGACTATGAATACGGCTGTAAGTAGCTTTCACAATAAATGTTACTTTTTAATATCATTTAAGTTGCTTTCATGAAAACAAATGGTATTTTATCTCACAATTTTTTTTTACAAGTCTGTGCTGTGTATATTTCATAAGGTATTTCAAAATATAATTTTCCTAGAAAAGCAATAGTTCTTTTTAAATAATTCAGTTAACATAAAATTAAATTTGTTTAGATAATACTTATTTCTCAACCAATTATATTAACAGAACTACGATTCTGGGTCAGTGAAAATAAACATTATAAATCGCAAGGCCTTTCAAATCTATTATTTGCACTAATTGCAAAAAATATAATATCAAGAAGTTTATAGTCACTTCTTGAGCAACTTTGTTATGGTAAAATTACTTCAGCAAGTTATTTAGCAAATATTTTAGAAAAATAATAGATCGAAATAAACATTAATTGTGTACATTGTAAAATTGTACAAAATTATTTGTTGTATATTATTATCATATTAATATTCCACCATAAGAGCATTATAATACACACATCATTATTTTCAACATAGCACTTTTTTGTTAGAGCACTTCTGTTAAATTGCAAGAACACTTTTGTTATTTTACAATAAGCGGTTGGTATCACACAAATTATTTACTCATCCAAGCATTTTGGCATCATAATTAATTTAACAACAACCCACTTTCAATGTACAAAACCTTTTTTAATAATGTATTTATGTTTAAAAATTTTGATGAGCAGGTGATGGATTGTGACACAGAAGTACAAAAGTTGAATTTAAAAAGGACAATACATACTGTTAATCGAAGTCACAATAAAAACTGTTAATTCTATTTACAGTTACATAAACAAAATTTAAAACAAATTTTGGTAAATAATTAATCATATTAATATCACCATCACAGAAAAATAGATACGTTGGCACTATAACTCAAGAAATATGACAAAAATTCTACTAACAATAATTTTCTATTAAGCCTTCTTTTATTATTAATGTTCGTTAAATAAAATAATACCTGAGTTGTTATATTCTAAAAATAAATAAAAAAACTACGACACACTTTCAGTTCCGATATTACTTTCGTGGGTTAAGGTAGAATCTATACTGTTGCAATCTGAATCGTTGGAATGGGGGCTGGAATAATTTGCTGCCTCTTGTAAACGCATTAACATATTGAGTAATGGATCACCATCATTTTCAGCCTGAGCACTAGGGCCAGTTTCGAGACCTACATCTCTCGCTGAAATGTTGGTAAGCCCTTGGGGAGGGGCTCCAGGCCAAGGATATGTGTCTAATATGAACTGACAAGGATCTGTCCATGGTGAACGGCGTCCATATAGTTGCAGACCTTCACGGGCAGCTTCACGTAAATATGGAGCTAAAGAATAATTCCAGACATCTGCAAACCATGCGCGAGCAGCATCCAGTTCTAACGGACATCCTAAAATCATTTAAAAAAATGTAATTCGTACAGAAGTTTAAATAAAATCGTCAATTATAAAATACTTGAGATATTTTCTTTCCTACCTAAAAATAATCGAGGGCCTATGGCAACATCACCAGAGCTATGTGTTTCTAAAAGTGCATTTAAATTTTGCCACACTCGTGGGAGCCAGCCTAATACTGCAGCTAGTTCGGGTTGAGGACCTTGTTCAAGCTCCAGACTTGCCAATCGTCTCCTGAGCACTCGTCCTAGTAAACCACGTGCAGGTTCCATATGAGGGGCTACTAAAACCCATCTAAACCCATGCTGCAGCTGTAAACTGGTTGCAGAACATGCTGATTGAGCCATTGTTCCTAAAATGAATGTTTACATCAAAACATGTCCACTACAAATATTTAATGAGCAATTCACGACTACATCTATTTATGGATAGCAATTTTTAAATGATTTGAATTTTATTTATAAAAATCAATTCATTAACAAGTTGGAACAGTTACGTTGTGCAAGAAATTATTTAACTCTTAATTTATTAAAAATAATGAATTTTTAAAGCATTACATCAACAATAATTAATTCAAAACAACAAATTACTTTTAAGCGGTGATAATATGACCTACAATTTTTATACTTAAAGTATTTAAATCAGGGTTTCTCAATGTATGATACGCTTATAATGATATAATGTATGCAAAAGCATTTATTTGTTCAAACAGAAAAAATAAATTTACTAAACATTAACGTGTTCTTGATATTTTGCATCTAAATCAAACAATTTGCTTTTATTTCTGTAAGAATCCTTGATGTGATTAAAATTGTTAAAAAAACTTGAGAACCTCTGAGTTTAACATCTTTGATGTCAAATTTATCAAATACAAATTAAAAAAAAAAATCAACCTCTCACATTTTTATAAATGTTTAACTAGTGATAACAAAAATAAATTAAATTAAATATAAAATACTCGGACAATTTTCTACTTCAAGCTTAGTCACTGTAAAAAAAAATTGATGCAGCATGGTCTGAGAAATACTCACAGAGGGTAACAAAATATTGTTTGTAACACTTTTATAAAGTATGGGACTTTATAATCAGAATTAATATCAATTGTTTATTAAGTATTTAAATATTAAAGACTTTAAACATTACCTAATAAGCAAGGCAGGTTTCGAGAAAGAGATCCAAGTGCATCAGCCAAGGGTCCTGCTTTATGTAGATTATCTAATACTACAACACATGGTAGGACATTATTGTCACCAGCAGCTGCTTGTTCACTTAGATGAGATAGGTATTGTCGTAATTCCTTGCCAGATTTATTATCACAACTACAAAAATTTAAATGATTAATTAAAATATACTTTCTATAAAAATAATGCTTTTATTGCCAGAAAAAAATCAGCCAATAGTTTATAATAGTTTAATTTAAAATCAAAATATTTAAGGTATTCTTAAATAACTATGCAAAGTGATTTTAAGTTATCTTGAACAAAATAAAATGGATTTTTTTACAATAATCAACTTTTTATTTTAATATTCCTGACTTTACTTTTATTTAAAATTTAAAAAATTTAGGAATCTAGTAACTTACTTAAATGTAGCGACGGCTTCAGCAGGATCGCGACCCAGACACTGTGCATGAAATTCAGCCAAACGTGTAGCTAGATGACTTTTTCCTGTACCAGGGGCTCCGCAAAGGACCAGCCTACGGTGTTCCGATAGTAAGGACACAAGTCGTTGAGCTACACCTTTAGGTATAAGGGCTTCAAAAGTCAATGCTGCCACTGGTTGTAAAACTACATGTATAGAAGTTACTCGACCTACAACGTAACCTATTGGAAGAAGGTCTGGTGGTTGTGCATCAAATTTTCTTTCGGCTTCCCCCAGTCTGTAATATGCTATAGCATCTCCCCCTAAAAATAATTCAGACATTCTTGAAATTTTCAAGTCTTTTTATACAGGACTTAAATGAATAATAATTTTAATTACGGCAAAAAAATTATTAAATAGTTTTGGTAATGTATAAAGAAAAGCTGGTAAATGAAATTATATATATTTGGTGCTAATATTCTTAACAATTAAATGAGATACGGACCTAAACCTAATCCACCTCCGGGATCAAGTCTTGCCACATGCTGTTTGAAAGCTCTTTTAACTACATTATCTAACTGCGTCCACGATGATGCAGCACCAACGCTTGCATGTGCAATAGCTATTTCACCCGTTGCATTAGTTCCATCTTCATCAGAACCATAATGCTCGGAATAATACCTACAAATGTCAATTTTAATACTTTTGCCTTTAAAAAGTGTGTAAACTTCCTTACTTTTCAAAACTTTGAGGCTGACCAAGATATACAGATATCGTAATGCGTTTGCCATCTGGTTCTACTTCCGGAGGCGGTTCTTCCGTCGGAATTAAGTCACTTATGGGATCTATATTTCCAGTATTTGTAACATCTGGTGGGCAAGTACCAGAACCACCCACTAATCGTTGCAGTCGATCGTTATTTTGTTTTAAACTTAACATCTCACTCTGTAACATTAAAATCAATTATTTAAAAGTAAAATATGGAAACCACAATTACGGACATACCCTCATTTTCATCACAGTATCTTTTAAGCTCTCTAATTGGTGGGCTGAGCTTAAAGCTTCTAATCGAATATCCGTTAAAACTAGATCTTTTTCTCGAAGCTGTTTTTGTAATTCTGCAACTTCTGCACCTGTATCTATTGGGGCTGGGGGAGGAGGACTTGATTGTTGTCGTTCGTTTTCTGATTCACTTTGAGTGTGAACTTTTGTAACTTTGGCGTTTCTTGAAAAAGCTTTCGTAAACGAACTTCTCAACTAGAAAACAATAAAAATAAAATAAGTTTTCGGGTAATAAAATCCAAGTTAAAAAAAATTTGTAGCATATATTTTATTTAATTATTTTATTTAAAAAAAAAACACTTACCCAGCCTTTCTTTTTCTTTTTTTCATGTTTTTCTAAACTACAAGCAGATGACAAACTTGATACGCTATCGGAAGAGGGCTGGCGGGCCAAACCAGTAGTTAAACCTGCTTGCATAGATTGTGTTCTTAAAGAATCCATAGCTGTTCTCAGTTCCACTAATTCTGAATCCTAAAAAATATTAAATTTCTTTGGTATATGAACGAAATATCATTTTTTTTTTTTAAATAATTAAAAACATAATTTTTGGTTTAATGAATGGGGTAGACACAGAGAAGTGTACATACATCAAACGATTGGAAATAATATAAATGAACCTAAAATACAAATTGATACTTCTATCCAGTACCATCGACATGAGGCAGTCTCCCTAACGGCGCCAATAAGTATTTGAAGATTTTCCAATATTTTTGTCTAGTAATATAATATATCATCGGGAATATTTAATTGTTTGCCTCAGTGTGAGATCTAATGTGCCAACACCGTGCTTCAAACTCCCTTTCATTATTTTTTTTATAAACAACTTCACTATCACATATTTTTTTTACAATTATAAGCTATAAAAACAATTTAATTTAAGTGAATTAATTTTAAAATTACCTTTTTCTCTGCTGTTGTTGTTAAATGTTGCAGTCTTTGTGTCATTGATGATAAACTCTGCTCAAAGGCTGCAACAACATGAGCCTGAAACAAAACAAAAATTAATATAAATATTTGCTAAAGACTATAAATTTATTGGCATTAACTAATACTTGGATGCTGTTAGTATATAATAAATAAGGATATTAAATACAAAATGTGTTTCAAAAGGATATTTTGTAAATCAATTGTCCAAAATCAATAGCTGACCAGAGTAAAAACACACAAAATAAAAATCCTAACAGTAGCAGAGCATACTTTTTTACCTAGGAAGACACAATTCCCAAAGAAAAAGGCATAGAAACAAAATTAATTAATTTAAACAGGGATTTTGAATTAGATGAAAAATAATCATAATTTTATTATTGATTTAAGATTAAATAAAATTTTCAACTAAAATTAACAGTCAAAGATTGTGTTAAAATTACATTTCCACACAAAAATGTATTGGGTGGAGCATAAAACGCCTAAAATTTGTTTTAAAATAATTATAATAGTATACCTTGAAATTTACAAAGCATAATAATGAATATGTAATTGATGAGATAATAAATATTAAGCGTTCCTTCGACCTGATGTCGTTTTATTTTTCCTACATTTTATAATAAAACGTTTTGTCTATAGATCAGAAACGTCGCTTTTTCCTTTTTTAAATACGAGAAGAACATTATTATATCTTATTATAAAATTAAATTTCCTTACAACTAAATGTTAAGTTTACGGCGATAACCTATCTTAAGAAAAGTTGCAATTGCATGACACGAAATTAAAACCAATTTATTTCTGTATTATTTATTTCTAAATAAGCGTAACTATCATAAATGATTCATAGCAAAATAATTTCATATAATTTACAGTATTTACACCATTAACAACCCATGGTCAAACAAGTGGCTCATTGTAAATGCGTAATTGGTAGGCTATAAACTTGTAAACTGAAAATAACTATAAAAAATATTATTTTCTGGCAAGTTTTATTGCTGTAGAAGTGAAAAGATTTATGAATACAGTTTTTAGGTATTCATAAACGAATTAAATGAGTAAAATTATGTTCAAAAATGGAAATAACGTGTTTTTCTGTATTCACTAAACAAACAAAAATATAACACTTAGAAAATAATTACAACACAGAAGTATTGATAATAATAAGCACTTAAAAAAAGAGCGTTAAAATAATAGTAATTTTCCAAATAACATCTAGTCTACTTGTGTTTAAATATTTACAATTAATTTTACAAAATAATAAGTTGTGGAAATACTAAAAAACAAACAAACACATATTTAATTCTTTATGTGGCAGTTAACATGAATATTATATGACAACATTCAACAATTTTTTTTTGTTTCTAATTGTATAGGGATAGGGTGGCCACCGAAAGACTGAATGGTTTGAAAAAGTCATAACTTATTCGTTTTCAATCTTTTTTATTTTATTTTTTTTGTAGGTTATAGAGCATCCCTTGGAGATTAAAATTGCTACTTATGATATCCAACAACGAGTAAAACTCATTGAGTTTCTTTATTCCAGTGAAAGATCAATCATTATTCAAACTCAAACAATTGATCCTTCACTGGAATAGAAAAACTCAATGAGTTTTACTCGTTGCTGGATATCATACATAGCCATTTTAATCTCCAAGGGATGCTACCAGGGCCGGCCATAAGGGGGGGCAGGGTGTGCACCGCACACGGCCCCGCGGATAGACCGGCCCCGCTAGTCCGGCCTTGTCAGCTGTTTATCAGTCGTTTTCATAATACGCTAGTTCGACAACCCCGCCCTTCTAGTGTTATAAAAAGTTACTTTATAGGTACAAATAAACTAAATACATAGATTTTAGGCATTCGCTGGTTAAATAGTAAAGTAGTCAGTAGTTATTTTACTAGAAAACTTTCAGTTAAATTATTTTAAGAAGTATTTTTACATTTGAAAAAACACGTTGGTAATGATCATTTTAAGTAAACTCTTTGTTGTTGTTTTTTTTGCCCCGCATTTATTTTCGCACACAGCCCCGAAAACCCTATGACCGGCTCTGGATGCTACATAAACTACAAAAAAAGAAAATATAAAAGATTGAAAACGAACAAGTTAAGACTTTTTCAAACCCTTCAGTCTTTCGGTGGCCACCCGTTATTTGATATAATAGTAATAAACAAACAAATTCACATGTGAGAGTTTGATACCAGAGTGTTTGTTCCGCTTTGTTGTGAGTTGATTCAAATATTATAGTTTAGTTTACATCCGAAATTACAGAGTGACTGTCCCACTTTGAGCCAAAAACATAAAGATAAACAAAGGAATATATTTCATTTAAAATAAACTGAGGTTTTCTACCTATGGCCGTAACGGAGGAGCTAGGTTTTGTGACATAATTCTTATAATACTAAAACAAATAATATTAAGAAAAAACAAAGTGTAATTAATGTACACAGTGAATGACTAAATTTGGACATCAGTAGGTAGGTATATATTTTTTAAATATAAAAAATTGGTTCCATTAGATTAACAAACATAACAATAATTTGTCGGTTTTGACTTTTTTTTATTGAAACGAATGAGAACAGTTCAAGGCCAATTCTGTGCAAAAAAATTTAAAGTACAATTTGAGTTTTTTATTACATTTATAGTTTATACTAAATCAATGAAAACAAAATAATAAATCTAATCGTATTAAGTTCCGATATGGTACTTATGTTTGATTGTTTGATATTAATCGAGAGCCCAAATTTAGTCGAAATCCGGACATGATATAATTAAAATGAAATTTAACCATCATCTGCTATTAATCATTTTGTTGGCGTTTTAAAGTGTGTTCATTTGTCAATAGTTGATGCAACATTTGCAGTTATGTCCCTGTATAATTATTTATTACCTTTTTTTGTTATAAATATATGCAACACGGACATAATTTACTCCGCTGCCTTTATTTCACCTATTATTATTGTTCATGCATAACTGCATTTATCAAAACAATACAGTTTATTTCAGTCCATTAACTTTAATAGTTCTATTAGTATTTTATTGTTTTTCTCTATTCGAAAATTATGAATAATAAGAATCTAAGTGATTTGTATCGAATGAATGTTACAGAATATAAATTCGCGTTGTTTATATTAATTTATTACCGTATCAAATATAATATTGCTATTAACATGATGTGCTACTATATATGCATTTATTAGAATTTATTGTCAGGCATTAATGTCGCAACTTCAAAAACGTATATTCTATACTCTACAGCAGGGGTCGGCAACGTGGTGCCCGCGAAGCATTTTGAAAGTGCCCGCCACTAACGTAAAATAACTTGTAAACCCACCACTTTCTCAATGACGTGCTGTTTGTCGCACTATTATAGGGAAGGCAAATAGGCGTCACGCGCGAGAGATTTTCGACGGCACGCTAAGTATCTTTAAATATCGAAAATTTTCATATATCTTTATACCATAACTAGCTAAAATGGTATGAGATATTCCTTTGGAAAAAGTTGCCAGCGGTCTAACCCAACAAATTTTGAAAAAGTTGCCAGCGGTCTAACCCAACAAATTTTGAAAGAGTTGCCCAGCGGTCTAACCCAACAAATTTTGAAAAAGTTGCCAGCGGTCTAACCCAACTAATTTGGAAAAAGTTGCCAGCGGTCTAACCTAACTAGATTGGATAAAGTTGCTAGCGGTCTAACCTAACTAGTTTTAATATTTGGCACACTGATCAAATCCTATTTGTGTGCCCTTTGTCATAAGTTAGCTATTCGGGGTGCCCTTCTTATCAAAAAGGTTGCCGACCCCTGCTCTATAGTCTATAGAATATATTTCATTGGCTCTACTGCAGTGGTCCTTAACCTTTCAGTAGTAGCGGCCCCCTAAATATGCTAAAATATTTTCGCGGCCCTCTAGTTTGTAGTAACAAAAATATTACGATTTATTTAAGAAGATATCTCTTCGATGGTTCGAGTAAAATAAAAAATAAGGAGAAAAAAATATTTTTTTAAAGATTTCAATATTTTAAAAAGTAAAAACGTTTTATATATTTTTAGCGGCCCCCCTTAAATCTTTCACGGCCCCCCGGTTAAGAATCGCTGCTCTACTGTATATGTATACAAAAAAAATGGATTAGCTTTGTACACAAGGGGCGATTGGATAAATACGTTTTTTTAAATAAAACAGTTTTACAAGTAATATTTTACTTTGCTTAAAACATATCAATGAATTAGGTCATCCGAAAAGATCCTGATATTTTATTAACAAAAGAACTAGTCATTTTTTTAAATGTAAATCTACATTTCAATCAACTTTCACCATTTTGTTTAATTATTTTTTGCCAACGTATAACAAAATTATATATTCCGGTTTTACAAAAATTCGAAAAAGATAAAAATCTGTAGGTGCCAACTCGGGTGAATAAGGTGGGTAAATTAAGGTTTCTCAATTGAATTCTCGTAATATATGTTGGGTTGCACATTGCAGAATTTGGTCTAGTTATCACGGTGAAAAACTTAGCTGCGTCTATTTGCAAGTCCTGGGCGAATTGCTGCTGCAATCACTTACGTCAAATATTCTAGTTGTTAACAATAATTCTCTGCAATAATATTTTTTCTAAAATTGAGCAGTTTCTAGTACGGTGTAATACCTTTGCAGTCCCAACATATTGAGCATTCATTACCTCCTTCGAATGGATTCCTGACAAGGCTCAGTGTCCTTTCGTTTCGAATTATTGTATAATATTCATTTTCCATCTCCTGTTATTCATCGTCTAGAAATGGTTCAATTTTGTAACAATTAAGGAGATAAATGCTTGCCAAAACTCTGTTCAACAAATTTCCTTCAGACAGTTTGTGGGGTATCTACAGTTTGTAACGACTAATCATGCCTTCATCTTTTTTATATGGCCGAAAACAGTTGACTTGCGTATTCCCAGATTTTTTGAGCCGAAAGAAACTAATGCACGAATTTTTTGGATGATTTAATAGTTATTACTTATACTGAAGCTACAATACCTGGAGAACAATTACTGCCATTATCGACTGTTAACAATCAGTTTTAATATACTGCTTGTTTTTAATTCTCTTCTAATCTTTAACGACTTAAGCACTGCCGGATTTATCAAAAAACTTGCCTCGTGTTGAAAAACAAATATTATTATTATGGATTAGTATATAATTAGTACCACGGTTACAAAAATTAGCGTTATTATAGTAAAAACATTTTAGCCAACGTAAACTCGCGATCAACTTATCGCAGCTTTGACATTATAAACGAGAAATAAAATGGATTAAATCATACTAAACACTGATCATTTTTCCAGAATTGGTCCAAAGAAACTAATGGTAGGTAAAATATCAAGAAAACTTTATATTTTTATTACATTACTTAATTTCGTGCACTTATATTTAATTATCACTTCATCTCAAGGAACTCAATATAACAAAAAAAACAAATAATTTTAACAACTAATATAAATTCTCTTATAAATCAAATGTAAACCAAAATTATTATTTAAAAAACGTATAAATTACTTTTTGTTTTTAAACTAAATTGTAGAAAACGGGAACAGTGTTAAAGTTTAGTAACTAACGTTTTATTTTATTTATTGGTTAACTGGAACAACAAACACCTAAATTAACAATTTCAGATATATTTTTTGTTGATAAAAATAAACTTTCTGAGAATACAAGTAGATATCTTTTAGCAGTTTAAAAAGCCAACGTTCATTTGTTTTAAGTTTATATTTTAAGTAAGGTAAATAATTAAAGTTGTTAATTATAATAGCCTTCCAAAAAAAATAATTATTGATTCTGTTAGCAATGTTTCATTCATTGAAGGCAGAAACGATAATGATTATATTTCGATTTACAAATACAAATTGTCATTAAAAATGCAGACACGATCTCTCTACACAACAGTTTTGTACTCTTTATGAAGTCGTTTATGATGCGTCTCACCATCATAAACAGTTAAGAGACCGTTGAAGTTATACGATAATTGGGTTAAATTTAAATAATTATCTCGGGTCAACGTGCCTATACTATTTTATTTTACAACCCACTACATGATGTCCTCTGCATCCAATTTTGACAATCTTATCATTGTCGTGTCATTTATCAGAACGTAGTTGGCTTTTGAATTTTTAATTAATAAACGGAAGCTTTAGAAAATTTACGTAATAAATGTAAATTTTAAACATAAACTTTGTTTATTACAGCTGTAAACCTTTAAACGCCGAGATGAAGTATTTCTGTGAAACATAATAATTTTATTGCTGTATTAATATTTAATAGCAAGTAAATATCATGACTGATCAATTAATTAGCATATTTAGGATTGGCGTGTCATGTAGAATTTTCTGGGCGTAATTAAACAAAAAGTTTTGCCGTTTTTATTTATCGATAAAAATAAATTCAAAATTATTTTAAACAGGGAACTTGAAAAACTAAAAAATCTTAAGCAGTATTGCCACTAATATGTATATCAATTATATGATCAAACGAATGTATTAAAGATTAATTCCAAGAGATTATTTCATGTATTATTTAAATCATTTCCAGGTAACATTATAAGTACATTAGAAAGTGAGGGAAAATCTTTATACAATACTATAAACCCTTAATCGGTCGCGCGGTATATCGAACGTGAGGGGTCGCGCACCGTGTTGATTAAAATATGTAAAATTTATATTATTTTAATGAAATATTATATATTTTGAAACTATTTAATGTTTATAATATATTAAATGAAAAGTAATGCATTTATTTTATAGTTTTTATATGGTTTTTATACAAATTAAATTGAGAACATATGCGAAAGGTCACGCACGGTCTAAATGATTTTTTGGCCCAATGGTTTACAATTTTAAAACTTTTGTTATTTTGCAAAAAAAATGTCACTAATTAATAATATATAAGAATAGCTGCAGCGACGAAATTTTATTGCGCCCTCAATAAATGCTTGATGTAAGTAAGAAAGAGATCTCAAAAGAAACTAAGACGCGAGTATTTAACGCAGTGTACGTATTAATTCTTACTTATAACAAACTTAGGCACTAACATAAGGTGTCCATTTTTTCGGGGACACTAACCTAGGGTTACCAAAAAATAAAAAACATCAACTAATTCAAATGAAACAACGGAAAGTAAAATTTTGCACATTTCAAAACTTCCCCCCCCACTCCAGTTATCGTATCCAATGAACGGTTATACTGTTACAATGTTGCCAGACTATCAGATTTGCATAATTTGGCAACAATGATAGTACCGTACCATGCATAGACCACTGTTGTTTCGCGGAAAGTTACTTAATAGGTGTACCGTGAAACCTGGAATGGTTTACAGGGTAAACTTTACACGGAAGTGTATATTATAGAGAAACGATAAAATAACCAAACTTAGTACATAATATTCCTTGTGCGCATGAAAGAGATAGTGTATATTTCTTTTGTTCGGCTGCCCGATACCGACCGAAGCGACGACCAACTGTCATTTGTCGACAGTTGCCAAAATAGTGAAGCCGGTTGGCCGTACTGATAAATTAATGTTGTTCACAAATCTGATCGAAAAACAGCTTTAGAGTACGTTTTAAGTGTTCAGCATACTAAATTCTGGAGGAAACAAGTCTGCGGGAATATTACCAATTCCACAAGTAGATTCGTAAGTCTATGCTCTCTTAATGATTAAAATTTAATTGAATTTCAATCGGATCTATTCGTAATTTATCCACATGGCATAAGGTTTATATATTTTTGGAGATATAAATTGTTTAAATTTGCGTAAAAATGACATTCGGACAAAATTTTATTTCTGTATTACTAAATAAATATCTAATCTTATTTTTTTAAATTTCATTGATTGTGTTATTACCTACCCTACAAAATAAACAAGTTGTTCAGTGAAAATTTCAGGATTTACGAAGTGTTCCGTTGCTTGGTTTTTATCTCACTTAAATTTTAATATAAGCAGTAGCAAACAAATGCCGTAATATTTAAACTTAAACACAACTATTAAATATTTAATAATACACGTACGCTCATAAATCTATGAATAAAATATTTTGACTCCATGAGCTGCCCAATTGACGACACGCACAAATAAATATTAAAGATTTAACAAAGTAATAAAAAAAAAGAACTCATCGCATCTAACAAAAAATCCAATAAGTTTTCCGAGCTAGATTGCATTGAACTAAAAACTTACATTATTGCTAAACTAATTGATGTTTCCATGTACTCAGAGGATAATTTAAATACTGGACATATTTTGTAGTTCATTGCCGGTGTTTAAAGCTAGTTAGTTCACTGGCAAAATTTGCTATTGTAATATTGTAATAAAACTTGCCTATTTAAAATTACAAAACTGTTCATATAAAAGTTGCAACTTCATTATCGTGAACCTATGCGTAGAGCAAACCGTACACAATGATTATTATAATTATATATATTATATTGCAATCACTTTATAATATGTACTATTATCGATAATTTTGGTGTTGGGCAATAAAGACTAGAATTTTGTTAGTTTTTCAAGTATTGGCAAATATATTTCAGATAAATTACATTACAGCTGAACAGATTAGTAATCAAGAAAATCTCTTACTCTGTGATTTGAATTCGAAAAATAATGCTTGTAAAACAATCTTTTTTTTTTTATCAGGACCATTTTTACGGGTTTGCTATAAAGACGACGTAAGAAAAGACAGTTTTTGATCCATAATTTTAATTTTTAAAACAAATTTTTAATTATGCACATCAGCGATTAGTTTAGAGCAGGGGTGGTCAACTAGTTTGTTATCGCGATCTTTTTAGATATACAGGTTGTCCCAGATAACATTTCCAGTATGGAGATCTCGCTTATTATAATAGATACGGGTTTGCTGGTTTGCTTAAATTAGATGAATTATTCCTATGTATGAGAGGAGCTACAATAATTTTTAAAAGTACAAAATTCCTCGTACTTCAGATGTTATAGCAAAAAATAAGAAAATGTTAAACATCTTTTTTCTCTCATAACTTTTTTGTTTTATTCATTAGATCAATTTTATTAGTACTTTCTTGAGGTACTTTTTAATGGAGAATGTAACTCTTATTTTAGCCTTTTTTATGATCCACCATTTTCGAGATATTACCCCTAATTTCATTTTTATGTATGGGTCGCTAAATTGGCCATAAAATAGTTAAATGTGCTTTTTTTTTTTCTCTTTTTCATGAGATATTACGTGCTATATCTTTTATTATAAATAAGTCACAAAATCAAGAAACCTCGTATTTTACCAATCACTTATCAAGCTATCTATCAAAAAAGAAACAATACAACTAATTAAATGTCAAATGACAGTTGCCATTTGTCTGCGGTATAATTTATTAGAATGTTATAGAGTATTGTTGGGTAATTTGATAGTCTTTGTAGCAAATTTGTTATATAATTATGGGCACATTTACAATTACCTAATGAAAAACTTTACAATTTGAGATGCTACATTCTTTGCTATAAAAACTGTGTAAAAACAGCTAATTCAAATTCTTCACTGATTTGTTTTGGATTTTTGGTTGGTTTCTAGAAGAAACCATGTTCTTTTAAATTTATTTCCAAATTTCTGTAATTACGCGCACTTCGTTGCCTTTTCTCGGGATACAGCCCTAAGTATATTCGCTTAGCTTCTACGTAGTTTTTATGGCAAATTATGAGAAAAAAGAAATTTGACATTTTCATATTTTTTGCTATAGGTAACATCTGAAGCACGAGGAATTTTGTACTTTTAAAAATTGGTTGTGGCTCCTCTCATACCAAAGAACAATTCATCTAATTTAAACAAACCTGTATCTCTTATAATAAGCGAGATCCCTATGCAGGAAATGTTATCTGGGACACCCTGTATAGAATGAATGTTAGTCGCGAGCTACCTACCAAATTCTCGAATATTCGAATGAACTGAGGAAAAACCGCTTTTACAGGAATCTCGTTTTTTGCGTTTTTCTCCGGAACCATCACACCTATTTTTAAAAGCTTTGTACTGTTCTACTCGCAAAGGGATGCGCACATCAGAAACTTAAGTACATTTAATTTTTTCCTGCACAGTTCCATGACTCCGAAACCATTAGACATATTTTCAAAAATTTTGCACGGTTTTACTGGCAACTTGTCGATCACGATCGACCTGTTAATCACCCCTAATTTATAGTTTTTCAATTGTCCACTTCAGTTGAACGTCAATAATCACTGTTATGTAAAACGGAACGAGTAACTCAATTAATTTTTAATGAACGTGCATGACACCAATCAAAATAAGAAGAAGAAAAAACGATTTGTTTGAAGTAAAAAGATAAGAGTTTATTGTAGTGTGTTCGTAATGCAATCATGAATGAATTGCCAATAAATAAGCTTAAAATATTTGCTTAAAATTCACGAAGAAAAATTAAGTTTACAGGCTGTCGCTGTATTCAATTTTTGTTGTTGTTTATATTAAGTTTATTTTTTGTTACCAAGTAATAATGTGGCATATTTTAAATTAATACCAAATAAAATAAAAATCATCATGTTTCTTCCATAGTTAATTGCCTATTAGAGACTTCATGGGGTCCTTACAAATTACTACGACAATAAAACAGTTTCGCCAATTTCCAACAATAAAATACCTAACAGGTTCCAATGATAATAACACTAAATTTTCATCAACTAACTGATACGTACCTTCACGCTTAAAACAGGATAGGTTCAATGAAACTTTTTTTATATCAAAAGTAAAAGGTACGCCTAATCGTTATAAAATCGCAAACATGTCAAGAAAAAATCGACAGACAATAAATTTAAACGCGAAGGTCTTCTCTGGCGGCCTTTACCTTGTACTTCCTTCAAAAAACCAGTTTCATATAAACTACTTCTCAATTTACCGTAACTATTCTTAAATAACACTAGCATTTCGTTCTTGAACATAAAACCAGGATCTAAAACTTGCACAACAATGCGACTAAATAGGAATGTTATGCTGTTTTATATGGTAAAGAAATGCTGCTTACCATAGACAAACTATGAGATGGTTTTAAGTTGAGGTGTCGATACACTTGGGAAGATATTTTATTGAGCAGTATTTTAAAACATTAAAAAACGTGTAGTTTTGATCAAATTGTTTTGTGTTTACATGCTGTACAGTTATTTCATTTGCAGTTTCTACATACCTATGTCTTTTTGTCCAAAGGATGAGGTTATTTTAAATATCTAAAGGAAACGGTGCAACGGATCCACCGAGCTTTATGTTTTATGGAATATACCACCTAGTAAATGAAAAGTTAAAGGGTCTTTACCGTTTCCATTTTAAATCGACGTATTTATGTTCTAAGAATTATGATCGGTTCCTGAAGTTGAATTCATACACCCTGACGAAACAGATTTATTAATCAGGCACGGGTTCTTTTAGGGACAATGACTTTGCCCACCTCATACCACATATTTATATTTCCCTACAAAGTGTCGAGAATTATTTTGCCCAAATAATTTCAAACCGATGCTACTCACTAACTATGCAGATCTAGCAATACAAGACGAGTTAGTATAACCTCTTTGATGCCAAAAAGATTATTCGTTTCTGCTTTAGACCTGCAGTTGTGTTAAAGCTAAAAAGTACATAATTTTCTAGTGGATTGCCCTTAAAGGAAACGAAACTATTTGACTTTAAGTAATAAATTTGTGCATTTTTCAAGTAATTTAACATTGAGTGTTAGCTTACAACTAATCTATACATCGCTCTATTTAGATTTGCCAATGGATGAGTTACGAAATGGGACAATCAAAATCGAAAACTACTTAACTATAACTATACTAACAATGGAGTTCAGTCTAAATTGATTTAAAAGCAGCTTACGGACCTACTATTAAGATAATAGGCAGCTATTAGAAAATTAACATATTTAAAGACTTATAAATAATAGTTAACAATGCACTTAAAACCAATGTTACGGATTTTCGAAAGCTGTACGTTTTTGAGCTACCATAAGTTAAGTATTGAGAGAAAATATTGTTATGCAATGCAGGCGTGGCCCGTGACCCATCGCATCATTTTTTTTTTGACGACTGCATCGCTGGAAACTTAAGGTTATTATTTGGTTACAACAGTTGCATTCTAGTTGCGCTAAGATAATAGAAAACGTACCGTAGCACTGGTCTACACGTACTCGTAGAAACACATATAATTACGGCAAAGGTAGAAAATGCCCATGGGAAGTGCAATTATAGATAATTATTAACACGTCAGGTATCGACTATATAGAATTTTTTCGAAAGACGTGGCTATCTAATAACTCCACCTACCTCTACGTATTATTCAGCTTCAACATTTGGTTTATTGAACGCTTATTACCATACAGTCATTAAGAATATTGGCCATATTCTGGGACCGCTTTGTATCTTAAAATATCCGTTCTAACTAGCTACGAAATGTTTTCAGTGAAATCTGTAATATCACATTGGTTTATGTAGTTATGCAGTATCATGTTCAGTAAGGAAAAAA
Organism: Elmis aenea; assembly: GCA_947652605.1. Classification (NCBI taxonomy): domain Eukaryota; kingdom Metazoa; phylum Arthropoda; class Insecta; order Coleoptera; family Elmidae; genus Elmis; species Elmis aenea. Next base: position 28,445,780 of record OX393576.1, read on the forward strand.
TACATTTTGTAAACACTTTTAGGTTTTTAAAAATACACAGTGTGACAATTAAGTTCTCGGACTTGTACTAACACTAATTCTAGTAACGCTATTTACCGAGAAAAATAGAAGTAGTTAGACAGAAGGATTGTTAACATGACGTGTAAGTTTCATCTTATTTGACTGATAAATTTAGAAGTAGCAAAAGTTTTGGGATATTTGGTTTTTGCGATGCGTTAAGAACGCAAAACAGAGAGCAGCAATTAAATTTTGTGTAAAAGTTCAAAAAACGGCAACGGAAAAGTTTGAAATGAAGAAAGGTCATGGAGATGAATGTTTATCTATAGAACAATAGTGTTTGCATGGCATAGAAGATTCAAAGAAGGAAGAGAATCGTTACAGGATGATGAAAGGACCGATCACCTTTAGGACTGAAGATTCATGATTCAATGAACATTATTCAAACTTATTTAGCAAAATATCGCACTTAGTGTTCGGATGTTGTAAGATATAAGGGGTATTAACAGAGAGACGGTACCTAAGATTTTAGTGGGATTTGTAGTTGAAAAAAGTTTGCGCTCGTTGTGTTCCTCATTTGTTAACGCTGGATCAAAAACATCGACGAGCAGCATTATCTGTTAAATTTGCTGCAATGGTTGAGAACGATAGCAATGTTTTCAAAAGAATTGTAACGGGCGACGAAAGGTGGTGTTTCATGTACGATCCATTAACAAAATGTCAAATTGCAACGTGGTTGGACCCAAAGCAACCGAAAGCTTAGAAAGTGAGGATGCAGAAATCGCGATTGAAGACAATGCTGTTTGCATTTTTTGATACCGAAGGTATCATTCACCACGAATTTGTACCAGAACACCAGACAGTCAATGGCCAGTTTTATATGGAAGTGATAAAGATATTGTTTACTCAAATCATCGTGTGCAGCCTGAATTTTGAGCAAGAGGGTCTTGGTTGCTGTTGCACGACATTACGACAACGCTCCGGCACATTCGTCAATCGTTGTGCCTAAATTTTTAGCCCACTAAGGTGTGTATACCCGTGTTACCCCATCCCGCCCTCACCTGATGTGGCTCCAACTCCAACTGACTTTTTCCTATTCTCTTAATTAAAAATTACAATGAAAGGGACGATGTTCGATGATGTTTCAGCGATCTAGAAGACCGTACCAAAGCAACAAAAGGCGATTCCGGAAAAGGCGTTTTCTAGGGCCATGGATTCACTATATAAGCGATGTAAACGGTGTTCAGAAGCGGGCGGGGTTATATTGAACGATGACATAAATAAATATTTTTGATCTTTCTCGAGTGTCTTAATATTGCCACTGTGAATTTAAAAAAATAAAAGACTTCTTGCTTTTTTTCTTCTTCTGGATTGTTTTAAATTCAAATCTGCAGGTTTTTTTAAAATTAGAATAATTTAAATTTATTGTAAATGAAAGAAGATCAACTTCATGAACTTATGACTAAAAACATATATCTTGGTTTTAAAAGTTATGTTTATTTAAAAAAAATAAAACAATGTATAAATATTTAACGAATTAAATCAACTTCGACATGAAAAGAAGAAAATTTTCATAGTACATAAAAATCAAAACATTTAAATCCAATTGAGTTTTAAAAGATATTTTATATGCAATATTTGGGAACGATGAAACTTGGGAAAAAACTACAAAACTTGAAGTAACTTTTGTATTGTAACTGAGTACACACTAAGCGTATATAAAGCTTTATTAAAACAGAAAATAACCACAAATTTTGATACAATTGCACGTCAACGGAAGTACTTAAACATTTTATTAATGCCTGATGATAATGCCCTATGTATTCTTTCATTAAAACAAAACTAACACCTGTGGTTGCTTTAAGGAAATGTTATTACATACATGTCGTGATTCAATTAATTAAACAATTTTACGATGGCATGAACTTCATAATTTTTTAATTAAACGTGCGAAGTGTTTAACTCCTCTACACTAAACGTAACACTATTATAAAACACAAAAAGTGTTTCCTTTTCCTATCAGCACCGACTGTTACATAATTAAGTTTTAACTAAGATGTTATCAATTACGGCTTGTTAAGTAAGTACATCAACAATAAAAAATACTAAGTGTGCTTGCATAATTACAATTTTGTAACAGAAATAAATATTAAAACTGATAAGTTGTTTCAGAAGAAACGTAATTTAATTTGCTGTTTACTCGCTTCAGCGTTTAAAACAACAGGTTTTGGTTAACGGTTACAAATTATACAAAGTTTATTATAAATGAAGCAATGCGTAGGTGTAAATGGGCACGCGGATAGGTGAGCCGATGAAATTTATTTCCAAAATTGTTTACCAAAACCATTAAACAATGCTTGTGTAGAATGGGTATGCTAATTTGAACTTTTGATTAATGTTATTTAAAATACATAATTACACCTTAGATGAATGGAAAACTTAATATAAATGTTTAATAGCTTATTAGACCCTCGTCGTTATTGAGTATTTATAGCCAATTTTTTCGCTAGTTTCGGATTGTTTATTGCCAGAATTGCTTTTGAATGTCTTTTGCCTAATATTTTATTGGATACTTAGTTACAGGCCGTCAAAATCATTATTATTTCATTCTATTAATTATTGCTGTTGCGAAACGCTTAGCGTTCTTGATCGTTCAAGACACTTGAATCTTTTTAGGAGTGGTAAATGAATGTAAAAACGACGTTTGGGGTCTAATAAACCAATGAGTACCTACTATACGATTAGAATTATTTTACATTGAATATTCTACAAAGTAAATACAATTTGGTTCAGTTGCGTTAATTTCACGCCGTCGACTTGAAACTGTCGTAGTTAGTATTATAGTGCATACGATAATGTAAAAAGTGGGAACCGTTTCTTGAATTGCAATTTAATAATCCAAAATAAAGCATAAGATTTTGAACTTTTTTTGTTTCAATCCGTGTCCTTTGTTTTACGTCGAGCATCCATTGAAGTAATATTCCACTACTTAAAATTTTTTGCGTTGCCCTTTAAAATCTGACCACTACGCAAAGATGTTAGGTTACCATTGCTGGGATTAAGATTTTTATAGACTAGACAGAAAGAGTTAAATAGGCTCCTTCCTAAACAAGGTTGCCCGGCTAACCGTAGGAGTTATTAAGATTAAAATAACGCTTCAACTTTCAAAACACCAAGTCCCTTTAAAGCCCCAAAATTGCGGAGCCCTAGGCCCGGGCCTACTTGACTTATATGTAAATCCGGCACTGCAGTTTACTTCACCACTTCAGTGGGGGCGCGTCTCGAGCTGGACTTGCTTAGCATACGAGTAAACTTGAACTACTAAATTTTTAAAGATTTTTAATAAAGACGATATGTATGTAGGTATCTCACCCATGTCACCAAAAACAATTAGGAGCTTCATTTTGTACCATTTTCATTTTGCACCGTAAGTATAACTCTATCACAATAGCGCTGTTCACTAGGGGTGGGCGATATCCAAATTTCGATATCGAATATCGATATCGAAATTATATCGATATATCGGAATATCGATATATCGATAGAATCGGAATATCGATATATCGACACATCGAAATTTCGATATAAAAGCGGCGCGAAGCTAAAAAAGTCGGTAAAAAGGTGAAAAAAGAGACTGGTGACCTAAAAAAAAAAAAAGCTTCTCGCCCTAAAATATCGATATATCGGAATGTCGGAATATCGATATATCGATATCCGATATTTCGATATATCGATACATCGATATCAAAATTATATCGATATTTATCGATATATCGCCCACCCCTACTGTTCACAATCATCTAAAAATTGTACTAGCTAGTTTTAAAAATTAAATTACAAAAAACACCAAAATATCTGTATGAAAATGTAAAATTAGTCCAAGAGATCCACACTTATAAAACTAAAAATTGGCTTGATTTCGTTATAGAGAAATGTGTTAAAAGTCAAACTGCTCGTTCGTTATTTTATCAAGGTTTTAAAATATTTAATAATTTGCAGCATCAAGTCAAAATATGTAATAATTATAAGAAGGGTATTAAATTAATTAAGAAGTACGTATTAGAACGCTATTAAACTATCATTTTAGATATTTAGAATTTAGAAGATTTTTAGATTTTTATTTTATTTCATTCTATTTTTATTTTTATTATATTTACTATTACCTATGTAAATTATGTTACAATGTAATAGCAATTATTGCTAAATAAAGCTAACTTAACTAACTAATTAACTATTATCTTGGCTCCACATCCTTTAATTTAAATCACTTTTAGTTTGGATAACGGTAATAAGCAGATGTATGTAAGTAACTGCAAGAAACAAAGGTACATAATAATTGTAGGAACTGAGACAATTTATACTTTAAATAAAAATATCTGTATATATTAATATCAGAAAAACACGTTAATCGATTTTAATAAGTACACATAAAATATCCAGACTTGTAGACCGTTACTAATTGGGATACAATTTTTGTCATGTAACCATTACATATTCGAATCAAATACGTCAGTATTTTGTAGTTTTATATCCTGGTCCAAGAACTGAACTCAAGAACATGAATTTGTATTTATATTCAGAACAAATACTTCTGAGTTTTAATAAATATTCAGTTTTATCGGTCTACACGTAAATCAAACAAACAATTGCATTTATTTAAACAACTGAATGATCTTCCAACAATATTTCTTTCGGTATTAACCAACGTTTAACAAACAAAATGCAATATCAATCGACCTTTTTATTTAACATTTTGTTGTATCGGTTTAAAGCCTTCGCATTACGCATTACAAGTAACAACTGACTAATATAATAGCCCCATTATTTCAAGTTCTCGTCTACGGTGCCGAGTTCTCTTTCGAATAATAATACGAAGCCCATTGACTATGCCGTACATCGCCCGGCTCCACTTCCACATCGGCCCATTGTTTTCAACACAATTCTTGAAAAAGGCTTTGTTAAATAAAGCCTACCAATAAAATCTACGAGTTTGCAATGAACATAAGTAAATAGGAGTTGAATTTTAAGTACAGTTTGCATGGTTAATTTTATAAGTGAATAAGACCAATAAGAAGTGGTAAGAACTAAGAAGCCAATTTCATTTTAAGAATGGGGCTCGACATAGGGCTTAGAACTTTACATCAGAAGTTTGCGTGCGATCACGATTCTATGTCAATGTATATGTCGTAGGCATAATGTGAAATCCGGCATTTTATAAAACGCCTAGGCACAAAACTATTAGCTTCATTTTTATTATTTATTTAAAAAAAAACTTTAACCAACCTTTATCCTGACCCTCTACTACTAACCAAATGAATGAGGGTCAGGTTAAAGGTTGCTTAAAGCTTTTTTTTTTGTATGAACACAAATGTATGGGTCTAAGAAAAAGTCATAATTTGCTCGTTTTGCCGGCTTTTTATAAAATGCCGGATTTCACATTATGCCTACGACATATACATCCAGGGCCTTTCAGAGTAAATACGAGGCCTCTATGTTAAACGCATATGCAAGTCGCATAGATTTAGTTTTACAACTTCTCAAATCATGGCGCTTTTGCAGGGGTTTCGTTTTTGACGTTTTTCTCCGGAATCGTTTAAGATTTTTTCAAAAGCTTTGCACCATTTTACTTGCAAAGGATGCGCGAATTGGTAAATAGAAGAATTTCGATTTTATCTCGGACGGTTTCATGGCCAACGCGATCGCAAAAATTACTTTTATTATACAACTTTTCAGTTTTTCCCCTATTTTTCCGAAGGAACTGGTCAGTGGCAAGTATATCTATGCAAAACATTTAGTTTTGATGTTCTTGATGCAATAAACACAGCTTTGATCAGATTCTAGCGACAACATATCGTGACCTTCCCTGGTGAGGCGTTTCCGTTCATGGCTCAAGAGTTCAATCCGGGCTCTGCAGACGCGACTGCATTTCTGACATGTTGCCGTCATGCTGAATAATGAATTTCAAACCCCAATTTAAAGATTCTTAATCTAACAAAAAATGGGCCCCCCTTGGCTTTCAATAAGCCCTAGGCCCCGAAAACCTGGATCCGCTCCTGCTTATAATGCTCTAAAGTTGTTACAATAAACAAAGTGTAAACTTTCGTTTTAAAAATTAATCGAACTCGCACAACAATTACGAAAAAGAAAGTTAATAAAAAGTCGTTAAAAATAAACTTTGGTACACGAAATGTCACGTAAGAAGTATCTATTTTGTGTACCTTATTTTAAAATCAGGTGATGAATTAAACAAATACTGCATAATATCAACATTTTGAATAATACTATCGCTAGATAAGGTACGCTTTACCTGTAGTGTATGTCGCAATCGAGTGTTATTTAACAAAATGTGTAATATATATTCAAATAAAAGCTAGAGGTGTCATAAAAGAAGTAAATTTAGAACTTAAATTAGACTTACAAATCGTTGTGGGATTGCTACATACTACTAGACACTTAAACCAGAATACAAATAAATTTTTAATAACTACTTGTAATGTGGTATTTCCAAATTGTCACTGGTTATGAGGGTCTTAAAAACGGAAATGAAATAAAAGTTGAAACTTAGCGTAATCTTTATAAATAACTGCGTTGCACGTTTGAATACATAATAATCGAATATATAAAACGGATAGGTTTAGTTTTTTCTATACCTTTTTCAGTGGCAAGTTTAATTTTTAAACAAATAAAGGTTCACATTTATCATAAAAGGCGCAGTAAATAAGGAGATAATGCAAAACAGTATGTCAAGGTTATTTTTTAAGTTGAAAACATCTTTGATGACGTAAACTTTACTAATCAATATAACCTACGAGTTTAATATTTAACAACAGTACGTCAAGATCAGTTTAAAATTGTGTCATACAACGTGGGACGAACAATTATAATACAAATTTAACATACAATTGCGCTCAATAAATTATATCTATGGTTGCAGCCACTAAAATATACTGTCTCTAAAAAACGAACTTAATCCGAGCAAATAAAAAAAAAAAATCCAATCGTTAACTAACATTTCTCAGTATGTACGAGGTGATATAATAAGTACTAATTATTTCGATAAATGTAAAAAATTGTAAAGTTTTAGCAGTTTATTAATACCATGCTTTTGAGGATATGTCATCGATGGTTCAGATTTAATGAGAAAATAACGAAATAAGACTTTTTCTTAATTCAAATTTAATCGGCCACGTTATTAAGTTTTGTACTTTGTTCCGACAATTTTTCATTTTTTTTTTATAGCACTATGGATTCACTTTTACACATTTGTTTGAAGGAAATATGAAAATTATCCATAACTTACATACATTTTAGTAAATTGACATATTATTCGATGTTTTTGTGTTGTGTTACTTGTAAAAACTAGCAAACGACATATTATAATGATCAGGAAAACAGATGCTAACTAAAAACGTAAAAATCAGATATAATATTCAAAACAAAAAGGTGTTAGGTACTTGCACTTGCAAAGACCTTAAAAAGTACCTAGACATGGCATAAATTCTATAACTGCAATTCTTTAAATACGGAAGTATTGGCCATTTTAACAATGTGCCATTTTTTCAGCTATTTTACTAATAAAATCTAAACTGGCTATGATATACAAAAGACCTACCCCACGTTTCCTATTTTACAAATATTTTAAAGCTAATGTTAACAAAAAATATCATGAATAGCCTGATTGTGTTGCCATATTTAAGGGTTGATAAAGTTTCATTAAAACACAATACAAAAAAGTTTACACATTTGAAGATGTGAATATTTTAAATCAACAAATAATAAAAAAGTTTCTTGCAAAAAATCATGAACTTTAGAGTGTCACGGTCAATAATGACATGTATTACTCTTAATACATTATATACGTTGTAGAAACAAAAGCCGCTAAATCTAATAAGGTACACAAATATTAACCAACTCAAACACAAAGTCCAATTAAACAACGTCTTCATTTGCATACAATTCCTATAGATACTTTACATTTAATAAAAACAAACGCAACTGCATGTTCTGAATTACTTTAAATAATCGCTAGTTAACTTATTGGGAGAGGCAAAAGTACAAAATGAAAATAAGTTTAAGATTTGTGTCAAAACACAAACAAAAACTTGTGCAAAAATGGTTGATGTTTATGTGAATAAATAAATAAATAAATGTCAAAGTTAAAACAATCGCAGAAATACATACGCTTTGGTATGTATTTCTTAAATTTTTACTTTTCTTGAAGATCGACTTCCAGAGTATACACAGAAGTACAATGAAGTTGCATTTTTTTTCCGCAATAACTAAATTGTCAATAATTTACATAACATTGTCACACCTTAGCACCTGCTTGTAAACGGCCGCCTTCATTAATGTCCTTTACAGTTAGAACACGCGTTATCACAAAAATAAGTACATAAAATTACTGTAAAATTATTTTATATAGGGGAAAGCCCTGTAATAAGGGACAATCTATGTAATACGAGACGTGACACGGTAATTTACAGGAACTGGGAACAGGTAGGTATCTAAAATTTTGACAATATATACTTCTACTAAAGGGTATTATTATATGAATATTTCAGCTTTGTATGTCAAACGGTTTTTCTAGAATTTATTTTGTTAAAAAAAAATAATTTTTGTCTCTTATTACCGATTCGTGGTATTAAGAGACAAAGTTTATATATCTCATCATAATAGTGTTCTAAGGTTCTCTATGTAATAAGAGCTAGATTATAACCTTGTAAATTAGCCTGAAAATTTGTATTGACCCAGTTTTAAAAACAAAAAAATTATGTGTGGTCAAAGTTGTGATCAAAAAAGCCTATTCAAAAATTCAAACAAATATTTGCAGACAAAATTAAAATACAGTTTTATTTAAAAAAAATACAATAAAACATGAAGGTAACTCCAAATTTATATAAAAAAATAAAAAACAGTCTTATATCTTCTTCAAAATTATTGTTTCAGTGATTTATACTTCGTTTTTAAACCATATAATTCATGCCTTTTAATAACGAATGGACTTGAGCCACAAAAATCAAGTGGACCATAAAAAATAAAATCATTTTCTACTGTCGCTATGTCCGCTTTCTTTGGCCACATAAATTTGTCAGTTTTATCGAAGCGTAGAAAACTTATTTCAGTTTTTTCTTGTTCAAATATTTTTGTAACCTGTCCGACATACCAGTCATTATCATAATAAACACCGTAATAGTTGCCTAGTTTAGTATTAAGTTTTTGTAAGTCTATAGTTTCATCGTTAGATCTAAAACTAAAATCCTCGCTTTCAGTTTCGCTTTCCAAAATGATATCCACATTTTCGTCGTCCTCAGAAGATGAATCTTCCATTATTTTGTGTTGTACTTTCTTTCTTTTTAATATAGATTCCTTGGGTAGTTCTTTTCTGGCCTTTTTAATTTGTTTATCTTTCTTCCCCCTTTTAGGTTTCTTCGAGTCTTCCTTCTCTTTTAATTTTTTTAATGCTTCTTTTGATGTAAGAATATCACCAATGTTGTCAGTTAATTTTATCCTTTTGGTAAGATGATTTTTTTTGGTCAAATTCTCGCAAAGTTTGTGTTTAATAAAGTTTTCTAATGAACTAGTGTGTCCTGAGATGTTTGATGTATTCTCGAGCCTGTCTATGCTTGGTGTCTCTTTAACAGCAAGGGAAGAGTGATTTTCTTCATCAGCTTCAGGAAATAATTGATCTTGTGTTGAAGATGTTGAAGTTTGTTCTTGTGCGGAAGATGTTGATGGCTGGCTATCTAATGTCAATACTGGTGATGCACATAGATGGATTTGCTGCACAGCGACGTTGACTTATTGATTTATAACTGCAGAAGTATTAGCTGGAGGTTCATCGACTTGTTCAGGATCTATACCAACAAGGCTAGATTGGCCATTTTTAAACCTCTGAAATTTTATGGGATCATAGGCTTCTTCAGGAAATTTTGAATGGTCAGCAGGAAATAGTCCTTTTGGTGCCACAAGTCTGACATCTTTTGGATCGTGACAAAAGCCTGATTCGTCACAGTTAAATATTAGTCCACCATCCTCTGAAGCTATCTTCTCTTGCTTTAAAACTTTTTTTAAATTATCATACCAGTTCATTATTGTATATGAATCAGCACCTCTCACTCTCTGTTGGCCCAATATTTCACCTTTTCTAATAGACAATTCAGAATGTCTCTTAAGAAAATTGTTAAGCCATATGTCCCCAGGACCCTTTTCATTCCATCTTGTTTTTATTTTTGCATCATTTACAAATTGAGTCACAAATTTAAGTGTTTCAAGCTTCGTAAAACCATATCCTAAAGTCCCACATTGTTTTAGAAATAAAGCAAGTGTGTTTTCGTCATCCTCGGATAATTCAGGTTTTCTTCCACCTCCGATAACAAGTTTTTCTTTTTTGTAATGCTTTCCCAATGTTGATTTAGGTACATTGTACTTGTTCGCCGCTGCTCCCAAAGAATAACCTTTACTTTTAACAGCATCTATTGCTAATTCCATAGCCTTAGAATCATAAACGTATCTCTTTTTGTCAGATTTTCTTTTTCCCGTCATTTTAACACTAAAATGAAGTTTTTACTCGATAAATGCAAATCTCTTATTACCAAGATACCTGTCTCTTATTGCCACATAATTTTAAAAAAGTTCTGTAATAAGAGACACTAAAATAACAGTGAACTTTTCAAACTAGTTGAAACGATGTTTCTTTCACTAGCACGTAACCTCAAAATGTCTGATTTAAAAATACAATCTCGTCATTAAAACAACAAATGACACTACTTTTTAACATTACGTGGTAATAGGAGACAATGTTCGCAGGCCCATCAAATGCATCTTTTTATTTAAATCGTATTTATCAAAAAAATAAAAGCTAATTTCTTACCCTTATATTTTGCGCGCACTAACAACAAACTAAATAATGTATTCCACCTTACTTACTTCTTCGGCACTTCACAGTTTTTAGTATACAAGCGTTGTCTCTTAATACTGCTGTCTCTTATTACAGTGCTTTCCCCTATTACAACACTCGTTTCCTTCATTTTTTTTTTATTGAATGAGCACAAGCTCGTTACACATCAATAAGTGAAAATATACAAAATGACAATAACGATAAACATAAAATTTAATAGCGCAACTCCGTTTTATAAAGGATAATGTACCCGTACGTCGTCATAAATATTTAATTTGTACGCGTGCCTGACAGACAACCAGTTCAAATATACAGAATTCAAGTTATAAAATCTTAAAAATGATCTTTGATTTCAGATTAACTGTAGACGAACGAGTTTTTTAACAAATGTTTAATATACTAAGAACTGCATATAAAGAAATGTGCAAGGCGCATTTGAGTACAATGTGTTTCATCTGCTTAAAAAAACGTAATTTTAAAAAAATAAAATATAACATAACTGTACTGATTTATTGGCAATAATAGCGATAGCCCGATTTCGAAGAATTAAGAAAAGAATCTGCAGAGATTTTTAAAGTAATACAACAAAGCTGTATGGAACAATAACGATGGAACTGATTTCATGGAATCAACAAGAGGTTCTTTATTTATGAAACAAAAGAAAATAACAATAAGGAAATTCTAACGGTCATATAAAAGATCACATGAAGTCTTTTACCAGATTTATTTCTCCACATAAATAATTTAATGAAACGAAACAGTCTTAATTAATTACCTACATACAAAAGTTTAAACCGACGATAAAAATTAAGGACAAAAAATCAGAACAAGATATGTTACTCTAAGATGATATATAATACAGTAGTGTTAGGTTTTAAGGTCATCTGATAGCGTCGACTAAACTAGCTAATTAATTTTTTACAATCCCACATTAGTTTCGTAGATGCAGGTGCACGTTGTCATTGATATGACAAAATCATTATGTAATATATTTATCAATTTACCAAGTTTTTACGATAATGCAGTTTTTAGGCTCCCTCAAAGAAGACGTTGTTTTCCTCTTATACTAATTTTCATATTTCTTCACGACTTGAGGTAATCTGATATCGTTGTTTTTTGCATAATAATTTTTTGAATGATAAATCTTAATATATCTATTAATTTATCGCAGCATCTATTTGTCTATCATTATGTAGGTACATATATCACCGAAAATCATAAAATTTTGCTTACGGTGTGCATCTTCCAAAACAAACACTTTTTGTAGAAAATATGATAAAATTTAGCCTCAAACTCGAAACCTTCCAGTGTTTTGCCTTATCTCTGAAAAACTTGCCGGCTAGTGCGTACACTATTTAATTTTAATTTCGTTTTATTTACTATTGAGTTTTCATACCACGTTATTTTTTGGTATTTTATTAGTAATTTGTTTGGTAAGTGTTGACATTTGATAATTATTTTAAATTCGTGACCTACAGAAAATGTGATAAACGTACCAATAAATACTTTTACTATAAATGCTAAAGCCCTAAAGCGTAATAACGTTTTTCTTGTTTTTAATAAAAATATATAGTTTCCAAAAATAAAATTTTTATGTAGGTACCTAATATAAAAAAATAAATTTAAGTCAAAGGCAGATATATTTGTTTAAAAATGAAATGATTAAAGCAGAGTTTACAAAATATATAAAGGGTTATTTCAATTGCTGTCTATAATACTTAGATGCAGAATGTCGCGAAATTGTTACTTTCCTAGTTAGGAAAAACATGTATGGAGAAGATGGTCGACAAGTTTATGATGCGTGTATGTTTATTAGTATAATGTTGTCGATGTGGGGAATAGCTCTAATAGACAAATGATGGTTGTAGTACGTTCTTGTCTATTTTCCGGGAATTTACCACACTAACTTCTTCTTGTTCTTTAAAGCCGGATATGGTTCGCAAATCGAAGGTTATAAGACACAAGCATGAGATGGCACGATCTCACTCTTGTTCTTTAAGAATTTAAAGTGTTTCAGTTTGCAGATTTACCAGCTGCAGAATTATAATAATTTAATTAATTAATTCTCGTTGATTTGAATAATTTTATTTAGAAAAAGCAGGCAATTTTTCTTCTTAATAGCATTCAGTTTGTTCTGAGAGCTTGGGATAATAATTTTCAAGTAATTTTTTAAATTAGCCAACGATTATAAAATTGCTGATTCTTCAATCATCAAGAATGTTGCTAGATATGATTTATGAAATAAATACACCGCCGCAAGTCAATATAAGTCGCATGTTTATGTAGGTATAATTTAACACGTAAAAAAATATACATTTACGAGTACAACTAAGAATACCTAGTATCCCACGAGTCTGCAAATCAACAACGGAAAAACTAACTTAACGAAGTCGACTAATAATTCTGGTAACAGACTTCATTCCTTTCATAAAAGTTGGCATTGATAGGCTGTATATAGCATACAAGTGGAGCGCACTTGGCGGCAGTTACTAACTAATAAGTCCAATTTTTTGCGCATTTGTGATGATATATCTAACATGACAAGCTTGACGCAAATACAACAACTCGTGTATTAACTAGATGTGAATTTGCACAGGAAAATGATTTGTGTTGCGCTTGGGACATATTTATTAAAAATCTGTAATCGTTGTTGACGGGTAAAGTTTAAAAATTAATATACTAACGTGGAATTCCAAAGAAGGACATGATCTGTAACGACTTCTTCTTGTTGCAAGTTCCCACCAGGGTATGGTGGGTTTGTTACACAGAGAAGGATCGCATCCTATTCGAGGATCTTCTGGAACTGAAGCCAACGACGGCGGTCGAGGTGGATGTCGAGGATGACCAACTCTTGGCCTTCTGATTGTTGCAAATCCGTCATAAACAGTTGAACACGGCATAGTTTTTTTAATATTCACTAATCACGAACGTTCACATCATTTGATTTTAAAACTTGCCAGTGCCACTTTTTATAATTGAACGGTTTTAACATTTTTAAATCGATTCTTGATTAAATATATCAAGTTATGTGTACCTATAATCCCGTATTAGATAGGGACGGTCTGTCAATTATTTTAATTTTACAAAGCGGCACATTTGATCCGCGTATGGTTACGTCAAACGTACGATATGTTATGTGTAGTTAATTAAAATTTACGCTTGACAATAAAAAAAATCATTTATATGCTTTAGCGTGTGCACGATGACACATGATCAATAAAACGGAACAATGCGCAAAACAAGCATCATTAATTTATTTTGTTTTGGACAACAAAAGAAAAAAATTTTCAATACGGCTGTAATAACTTAAAATCTTATAAAATTTTCTGAAACAGTAAAAATGCATAGCGTGCAGCTTGAAACATTACAAAAACTTCGCATTTTAGGCAATAAATTGTGTCCAGGTAAAAAATGTTATCGTTTTATCGTAACTTATTAAAGTCGGTATTGATTTCCATGATTTCATAAGATAGCACAATAATAATTGTTAAAATGAAATTTGATAGCTTATCTGTCGTAAATTAACAACTTTTTTACAAGTCCCAAATGCAAAACTAAAATTTTAAAACAATTAAGCTGCACTGAAATTGAATGGATCATTATAAGTTATACATTCTTATTTAAATAACGGCATTTTATTAATTATACCCATTATATGAGAATAATATCACGTTGTCACCAGTATTTTAAAAAACACATAAAAATAAGTACCTACATCTAAATTTATTTTACTTCTTGGAAGCGACTGTTTCCTACAAAGACCATGACCGGTAACTTGCAACACGTTTTTGTATAAAGTAAGAGTTTTATGGAAAAACGGGCTTTAAATTTATCACTCCGTGCAGTTGACAAATTTTAAATAAAACACAGAACGTTTATATACAGGGTGTTTCTTAAATATTGCGAAAAAAATCAGGTGTTGATTCGTTAACGAAAATTAAGGGGGGCCTTTCATATAAAATTTTTCCTTAGACGTCTCCTTTCGGAGTTACACCCCCCTAAAGGGGAGCGATAAAATTTGGTTTTTATTTTATTTCTCAAATTTGGATAAATGTAGAAGAATGATATTTGGTAGATGTTTTGTACTTATTAAAAGGTTTCCCACAGTAATATTTTCAATCATCTCAGACCATCACAGGGGACTGAAAAGTGCGACCCCTGTTTGCTTTTTTATCAGAACTTTTTGGTAGGTTAAAATTTTGTTATTAAAAAAAATCTTTTTTGAAATTTTAATTTATTTGGAAACTTATTTTATTCTTTAGTTTTTCTCGTAAAACCTACAGTTTTTGAGTAAAAAATAAAATAAGTAAACAAGAACCATCAAATATTCCAATATAAAACGATTCATTTTGGTGGTTGCCATGGTTTGTTTATGTTCATATTGGGTAGAATTGACAGGCGTCTTAGCGTTGTCGCCGCGTAAACGTCGAAATGAATTACACCCGTCACTTCTACCCAATATGAACATAAACAAACCATGGCAACCACCAAAATGAATCGTTTTATATTGGAATACTTAATGGTTCATGTTTACTTATTTTATTTTTTACTCAAAAATTGTAGGATTTACGAGAAAAACTAAAGATTCAAAAAAGTTTCTAAATACATTAAAATTTCAAAAAATATTTTTTTAATTGCAAAATTTCAGTCCACCAAAAAGTTCTGATAAAAAAAAAAACAACAGGGGTCGCACTTTTCAGCCCCCCGTGAAGATAGTAGATGTTACTATGAGAAACCTTTTAATAAGTATAAAACATCTACCAAATATCATTCTCTTAAATTTATCCAAATTTGAAAAATAAAATAAAAACCTAATTTTATCGCTCCTCTTTAGGGGGTGTAACTCCGAAAGGAGACGTCTAAGGAAAAAAAATTATATGAAAGACCCCCCTTAATTTTCGATAAGGAATCACCACCTGAATTTTTTCGTAATATTTAAAAAACACCCTGTATAATCAGAATTGTAACTTTGCTAAATTTGGAAGACGGCAGTAGAAAATTAATGAAAATTGCGTATAAAGTAAAAATGGTACAACTAACGACTAATAAAATTAATTTTCAGCATCAAATTAGTTGTATAAGTAGTTGGTACAATAAAAGATCCAGGGGATTGATTAATGTGATATTTAGAAATAATTATGATGTTATTAGCTATACTGATATGGATATATTCTTCACAAAACATTACTCAAGGACTCTAGCTCTTGTGTAGGTATTCCTGTCGAGATTTTTGGGGAATTGCTAAATCGTTTTTGTGTCAATCATTGGGGTTCCTTAGTCGCTACATATCTATACATTTTTATCGAGGCTTTAAGCTTGGTGAACAAAACAAAACTTTTCTTTCTGTGACTATATTTGTTGAAATGGCAAAGGTTTGTAGAAACAGTATAAATGATTTTGGAATAGAAATAAGTAGTACCAGCAAAAGCTTATAAACGATATTTATGGAAGCGTTAGAACCAGTGGGTGCAGTTTTATAGAGTTTAATTTGTAAAACATAGCTGTTAAGTTTAATCACTTTTAAGGCAACGCAGTACCCAAACTTTTGATCACTCGGTAATTAAATTTAAGGTGTTTCGCTAGTCAATCTTTTGTTTTTGTTAGACAAAACGCCAACGCAATTCTTTCATCAAAGTATGTAGTTTCTTTTGTTCGACACTGATAACACCACTAACTGGTGGTCCTGACATATTAGCTAGGAGGCGACGTTTGGTTTCATCTAGATTCTTTGTGCAAAAAATTTCAACACCTCTAAATACGTTGTAACGTTAAAAAGCCGTGCCCTAAGAGCTGACGTTTACGGTTGCCCTGTTATTAACTGCGGTCTGTATGGTCGTGTTGTGTAATTCTAAGCTAAGATCACGATTCTGCAGCGTAACCCGTAAGTATTCTGATATTAGACGCATAGTGGTTACAAGCTGTTAAAAATTTTGTAATCGTATCTGTTAAGCTGTCGCCAATAGCAAATACTTGTAACATATATTAATGCAAACACATTAAGCACACCAAACACACGCCTACGCACACTTGAAGTCTATTTTCACCCGATGTATGTTCACGATGTTTGCCACTGCATATTAAATACCTATAAATATTAATAGTACTCGAATACTTCAAGTGTTGCCTGCCTTTTAAAAATGTAGGAGACTTTTCTGAGCTTACTATAAAAATTATTATATTTTTACTGCACATTTTATCTTTGTAATAAACTATCTTGGTAATTTCACATAACTAAGATTTTTGTTGCACAGCTTATTTACATATATTAAGGATAAGCAGCAATTCACTGTTCTGTAAATCAAAAATTAATAAATCAGCACGCAATAGAGCAATTTAATTTTTATAAATCCAATCCATGTTATCAAAAGTTTTCCCCTGAATTATTTCCCCGTCCCTTAGTTGACCCACAAATAAGCGTTAACAAGTTAGTGTGTGTAATAGGGCTGCGAATAACCGTACCGTCTGGAGCAAAATTGTGATATCAAACTATTTGCTGTTAATTTGAAATATAACAGTCTTGAATAAATTAAAATATTTTTTATGAAGCCTTATTATCGAATTAATAAAATTTTTGCGGCTTTCAAATGTAAAACTGTTTTTTTTTTAGACTTAACTTTTCAATTATTTTTTTTATTGGTCGTATACAATATTTTCTGGTCAAGGCTACTTTCTGCATCCTACAATTAAAATTAAAATCAAATACACCTATAATTGAATTTCTACATGCCTTTAAAAAAGGCAATCGCATATGTTTAAAAGTTAATCCGAAATAAGTGCTATGGTTTATATTAGCATTTTTTGTATTGAAAACGATTATAAACCATGATTGGCAGTACAGTTACATAAATTTCAAACGGAATTAATCGATTATCAAAACTATTTATCTTTTGCGTTTACAGTTGATTACATTTTGCAAATTTTTATTACATAATTCATTGCGAAATTTGTAAGTGATATTAACACCAAATATCAAACGCAATCAACATCTGCAAACACGAAATCGTATTTATTTATAAGTTACAACATAATCATTACATAAATAATGCAAAATATGGTAATTATACACTCGATCTGTAAAAGTTTTATAAAATTAATGAAGATATGCAATGAGACGTGATAATACACACGCAGATGATTTTATATGAGCGCTTATCGTTCGAGATTAAATTTTAATTAATTCAAAACAATATTTACTGTTTTTAAGATATATGTACACTTATTTATTATTACATTATACAACAAAATAACTTCTTAGCTGATTTTAATATTACTTAGCAGATTTACAACAGGATAAGAACAAATACTAATGTTGGAAATTACGATTTCATAATGATCTACTTATTACAATTCCGCATTAATTATGTTTCAAATTTTACAGTCTAATAAATGTAACAAATTTTAAAAATTTTAAAATGTTTTTTTATTTGAAATATTTTTATAACTCTTCGAATAATAAAGTTAACTAAATAAGGAAATACTTTTCCTTAGAAAATCGAATATTATGTGTTGCACAATTCTTTTATTAAAAATATCTGTATTTAAATTACTAATTATTGATTTTAATTTAAATTATTAAATGTAAAAAATCGTAGTTATTTTACAAAAACGACTGAAATATTGAATTTATTTCACAAAAATATCAAACGTGTTCATTTAGAGTATTTAATAATCACATTCTTCCAATTAAAGGTTTAGACGTCTGATGTTATTAAAATGTATCGTTAAGAGTCACTAAAAAGACTATTTAGAACGTCGTAGCCGCCTGTCTATTCCAATTTAGTAAGTCGGGCATATGAAAACTTTAAAATATCGCATTTTGGCTAATGGATGTTAGACATAAAAACAACTGACTGGTTACATATATGATGAGATGAAACGCGACCAATTAAGACGCAATTAAGACAGTCGGCTGCTACATTTAACATACTAATGTGTCAATACTTGATGCTTTATACTAACTTTTAAAAAATTCAGAAATGCTTTGACGCAAGGTCAAAAACAACATATCAAGGTCTCCTTAATTTTATTGTCGTTATGTTTTATCGCCAAGTCTAGTAGATTAACGTGTAATTTAGAATTGCATTTCGATGTTTAGTGTATTTTATTTAATTGTGCTGTTGATTAGAATGTTTCATATCTACTACTAATATTCGTTTAATAAAACACTTTGTATAATATGGTTATTAAAAACGTTATAAAATGTAGTTCCATTTATTCACATAGTTCAGTGTTTGTTTTTAAATAAAAGTACGTATCGGAAGGATATAAAAGAATTATAGTAACACTTAAGAATTGGCAATTACTATTTTACTTCTGTGGTGTGACATACCAAACCAATTTTGATTGCTATCTTGTAAGAAATATATCTGCAAATTTAGATTGCGCTACACGCTACAAAAGCAAATAATTTCCGAAACAGTACTTTGAGCATCAATAATGAATCAATATTTGATCTTTAAAAATGCGGTAAATATTTAACAAAATGTGCATCACAAAAAAATATAGATTTTTTTATAAAAATCAAAATTTCTTGCTTATTTACCACAAGTTCCTTTAACGTAAAATTCAATCAATATCCATCCATTAATTCTCGAGTTAACAACTACTGTAAAAAAAAAATGAAACCAAACAAACTAAAAACAACAGGCATTTACTGCTGAATAAAAACATCCGATGGTCGTTAACACATGACTGCATTTCCGCATAAAAGTGAAACTCTCTTTATTTAACCCCGTCACACCCTCCGCATCAATTTAATTGCTCTTTGAAATCCGTAAACACCCTACAGTCCATTAGGTTTATTAAATCCATAAAGTTATGACTCAACGATGTTATTGAACCTAAATATGTATATTCATAGTTGTCTGGTTTATTTTGCTGTTTGTTTATAGTTCAACTACATCAAAGTATCATTTCTCATTTAGACTGTCAAAACTTTTAACTAAACGTTGGAAAAAACGAGTCAATTTAACATAGTTCGCCTTTCAGTATTCCATTAACCGTTAAAACAAAATTTATTTCCTCAATTTATATAATAAATATGTGGTTTCTGAAGAGAAATAACATTAAAAGTTCTGTTAATGAGATGTAAACATACACACTTTATGGTTTGCAAAACAAATTTTAACATTTTTAAAACGTTTTACGCATATGAAACACGGAAACGTCACCATATTTTTTGTTTATTGGACGTCTATCTAACAGTAGTGTCGGTTTGGACCGTAAATTTTTTAAAATTTCCGGTAATTTGTTAGCGTAAATTAGCATCCCGACAAATCTACACTAATAACTGCTAATTTTTAATGAAATTCTGAGCTACATTACAATTTTTACACCATCTTAGGCTATAACTCAAAGCATCAAACATTGCTTAAACTTTCTCATAGAATGCAAGTAAAAAGAAAAGTAGAGTTTTACCAAATTGTTCCAATAAGAGTAACTTTACGGTTTTGTTCGTTAAGCTTTGCTATTTAATGCTCTATAATCGTTTTCACAGATGGAGGATGAAATATATTATGTATGATTAGTTTCTTCATTAACGAGAACTCGCATACCTCTAAACGTTTGAAAAGCAATGATTGTAGTGTCTTTAAAATTAGTAACATACTTAATGTACTTTTAACAATGTGGACAATTGCATGCTTTTACTAATTTATTTTTAAAAAGGCGCTTAAGAATATAGAAGTCTGACTTTAAATATTTATTAGAAAATACAAATTTTGGAGCAAATTTTTCATTATCAATCTAAATATTTTAGCAACATCACAATACTTGGAAGACATTATGGTGGATTTTGTCTTTACCTCTTTTGGAGCTTCTTTCAAAAATTTGTAAAAATATCAACAGTTTGGTACAATTTCACCAAAAAAAAAGTTAAATAATATACCTACCTACAAATTACAAAAATTTAATCGTAAATCACTTGAAATATTTTGTACGTTACAACCAGGGCTGCGGAGTCGGTAAAAAAAAGTCGACTCCGACTCCGACTCCTGATAATTTTAGTAGTTCGACTTCGACTCCGACAGAATTAAATACTAAGACATTTTATGGTGGGTGTAATATAAAAAAGAAAAAGAAATTTCTTAAAATTTAAGTTTAAATTTTGCGGCAAAGGACCATCTCGCAATTTTTGTTGTACTCTGAGTCGGAATCGGTACATTTTTTCCGACTCCGACTCCACTGCCCAGAAATTTCTTCTAAACTCCGACTCCACAGCCCTGGTTACAACTAGGGGTTTGGAGCGGAGCACGGAGCAGTGGAGCAATGGGTTTTTGCCCGGAGCTGGAGCGGAGTCTGGAGCAAATAATTTTGATTGCTCCACTGCTCCAGTTTATGTAAAATTTAAAAAAAAAAACAATTTTTTAAAGAAACTTTAACCTTTCAAGATCAATAATTTATTTATACAAACATTTATTTAACTCACTTGTTTGTTAAGATCAAATATTGTAATTTTTGGCCCACTTACACATATCCGATAAGTAAAACTTTGTTTTTAAAAACAAATTGTTTAATTCAAAAAACTTTTTAGTACACATTTTATCAATATTTGGAACATGGAGCAGAGCTAGAGTAGGTATTTTGATGCCGGAGCGGAGCAATTAAAATATTGGACTGCTCCAAACCCCTGGTTGCAACGTCTTTACGGCGTATTTTGAACGACTTTTATCAAAATAAGTTGTTGTTGTGACTTAATTATTGGTTAGACGTGTGCTTTGTTGCACATGAGACTTACATCAAGTGCTTGAAGTCCCGAAAAGAGCTGTAAGTGTTACTTTTAGTAATCTGGCGCTACGCCATAGTTTTTAACAGCACTTACAACATACATATTTGAAAGTGCACGCATAAAGTGAACATTAAAAAAAACTACCACTAAGAGATAATACCGATAACACTTCCGCCAGAACCAGAACCGACAGGAAGAAGTAATACGCTACGTTAATATTTGATTTCGTAAAACTGTTATCTTTGATCTTCAACTTTTTCCCGTACTATAAGGAATTTATATAATTTAGAAAAAGCACTTGTAAAAAAAAACAACCTAAAATTTTGTCAATTTTATGAGCAATCAACTAAATCAAATTCCAACGAAGCGTTACTAGTAGGTAATAAGAACTAGGCAACGTCGATTTATAGCTATGAAAGTAATTAAACAAATTTATAACATTCTTGTTCAAATTTACCAAAACTAATGTACAAAAAATATAAAATTATCGTCAACATTTGCATAATTACACCAAGCAAGTAAATAAACGACCACAAATGTTTCCTTTTGCGTCCTCATAAATCCCTCAAAATTTATGGTGACCACTACATTTATTCTCAAAAATCTAGCCTCATATGAAAACTAAAATGACTTTTTTCATTTTATTACTACATTTTCCACGTATTTGACCACATCATCCAGCAAATTCAACGAATAAACAACATAACTTGAGTATTACAACATTTTTGTGGTATAATAATGCGGAAACGTCTATGTTGTAAGTACGTACTTATACATTCTGGTCACGAAAGGCCCACAAAAATCTAGTTCCACTAATTTGAGAGCCTGGGTGGCATGCAACTACTCCAATTTGTAGCTATTTAAATTTGAATAATGCATCTTGAATAACCTACTATTTATTGAGTTCGGATACACTTAAATTTCTACCTGATGGTAATATTTAGATGTAGTGTTTCACAAACATATTTTACAGAAATAAATAAAGCAATAACAACCTTGCATTAAAAAGAAGATTTTCGTTCTTGAATATAAAATATAATATCCACTTTGACTCACATATTTAATTTTAATGTAGTATTATTATTCCAAAATCTTGACGATGTTTATAAAACTAATAAAATAAGAACTACTAAGCAAAGTTACAACAAAAGATTGGGCAGCACTTTCACAAATAATTTTAAATTTTTTTAATCGAAAGTATCGCAGCGTATTTTATTTAATTATTACTTGACAAGGACATAATGTCTAGTATTTTAGAAGGCACTTTGCCATAGACCAAGGATTTTTACTTCGAATGATTTTTATAGAACATTCATTGAGACGTAAGTCAGCTATGACCGAAAACAATATTGAGTTTAAGTTTAGCAAATTATATTGTGCTGTTAAAAATAAATTGTTTTAATTAATATTTACATTAATTAACTGGTAAAATAATTAAAATTAATATTATTGCGAGGTGTAATATTTCAATTATCAATAAATAATTTATAATCAAGCTAGTATTTCACATAACATTTTGATGACAGATTTACGACTTTTTGTGTTAAATTTAGCGGTTAATCGATTTATTTCGTCAACACTGACATTTCTATTAGTTGTTGTCGACTTTTTGTACGGTAGCAAGTACAACACTGCAAGTTTACTTATCAACATGTTAAAACGTTAGAGACCTTAACCGCAAAGATAGACAGACTTGCCCTTTATTAAAGCGTGATTTTTTCCCCCTTAAGTAGCAACTAAAAAAGATTTTGCATTAATATATGTAGATATTTCAAATATTTGCAAGATGACGCACATCTTTTTAATTTTTCTGTGATTACCAAGATAGAATAATAAAAATTCTAAGCAAAGCTACAAACACTTAATTATGTTTCTATTCGTAAAATTAAGTTAAAAAAATAACATAAATTATATTCGCATTAAAAGAATTATGTAACAAACGTACACATACAAAATTCGTCCGATATTTGTGATATAAAATCTTTATTGATATTATTTGTAATTTACAAGAAACTTGAAAGATTAGGCAACTAAAGAAATAAAATTTCTTGGTGGTCTTCTCATACAATAGACCTAAACACTGAAAGATCTATTGAATAGAGTTCAAGAGCAAAGTCAACTGGAGAAGACATTAATACAATCTTATATCATTATAATAAATTTTAATGATGATTATTAACAATACTAGGTCAAATAATACCAAACAGTCGCTCCTATCTATTCATTATTTATTACATAATTGTGGAAGATTCAATTAATCATATGCTAATATGTAATTAATTGCTTCTTGTGTAATTTACTAATTCAATTTAACTTTATAGATACACATAACTACCATTGTATTCTATTTATTTATCCATTTAAATTTGTTTAAGGAAGGATGTTATCTTAACACAATTCCAGTATCAGAATCACATTTTACACACACAAAAATACACAAAACTTTTGAAATATCGTCTACACGAAATGTAAACAAAATTCAAATAATGCGGAACATACAACACAAGAAAACATTTCGAAACTTTATTGGTTCAACGATGTCACATATTATCAATTTCTAAGAAAATTAGCGCTTTCAAAATTTATTATATCAATTAACTACATGATTTACAACGTAAACAATCGAATCTTATCCAAGACACTCGCCGAAGTTCGAACGTTCGCGCGTTTGAGTAGACTGACTGACTGAGTACGGTAAAGTCAACTAAAGCCTGAGCAAGTGTACCAAAAAGAATAAAGTATCGAGCGACTCCTATTGTATTAAAGGATAAAAAGGGCCCGAATTCTAGGGTGTGTAAAAATACGGAATGGATAATATACCTGCATGCGAACTAGGTGTACCTAAACATGACAATGGTGAAAGTATTGCATAATTTCGTTGTCTTTGTTAACAGAAATTTAAATGGCTGATTCGGTACAATATTTAAATAAAAAAGAGGATTGCCTTATCAAATAATGTCGTCGATATTCTTTTACATTGCAGATACTAAAAAGTCACTACATGCTATTTTCGGGTAGGTTTTTTTTACAACTTCGGAAGTTTTTGTTTTTAAATGTACCTACATATTTTTTGTTTTAAAATATTTTTACGTTTCGTAAAACTGTACATTTTACATAAATAGTTTCTTTTAAGTACAGTTTATGTGGTTATGTTGCGTTTAGTGTTGCACATGAAGAACTAAAACAAATATTAGACGCGATTTAAATAATATGCAATACATAAAACTACATACACGAACTAGACCAGCGGTGGACAGTTATTTCTGATGGGCATAATAAAATTTGCGAGTCAGTTTATTTTTATAAATGGCCCAAAACATTGCTAAAGGTAGACGGAAAAGCCGGTATTGGCAACACCTAGGCAAGGGCCCCCCTGGTTCATAAAAGGACTTGAGTCCAACTACGTTGTTTATTTTTTAAAGCGATTTACCGACTTGATTAACAAGAGTCCGAAACCGCTCTAAGGACTCTAAGCAGCACTGAACGACTAAACTAATGTTAAATAATAAAATTTATTTACGTGAATTTAATTCACGTTTAAATTATATGAATTACAGTTAAGTTGTAGTTTCATCAAAATATGATTTATTTGTAAGTTGTACTTTTATAGAATTAAAACTTATTTTGATTGAAATTTAACGAATCGTCAAAATACGGCAACGGGTCGGAAAAAGTTACCAGACGAACCGGATGTGGCCCGAGTATCGGCTTTTGCTCACCCCTCAATACCCAAAACAGTACAGATTATTAACTAGCTTGGTAAATTAGGAACAAATTAAGACAAAAAAAAAATATTGAGGGATTCTTAGAGACTTAAGATGAACACAAATGATCAGTTGTTTAATCAAAAACTGATATAATTATTCTAAACGAGGATAGTAATTTCAGGTTAATAAAAAAATTTTAGTATTTATACTTAGCAGATAATATTAGACTTTTTAGAATTAATAAATCATAATCAATACGACGCCATGCGTCGATGGCGCTTGTAGGTAGAAGTACAAACATAAACAAAGCAATATAAGCGCACTCTCAAAATTTAAGTCCATTTTTACTACAAAGATTCAAACGGAGATAGATATAGTACGTTAAGTGCGGAACCAGCAGCCAGTGGATCAACTAGTAACAGTCGAACTTTTGGCAGTAATATTTTCAAAAACCCACTGGTCTAGTAGACCTCTAAACTGGCTGACAAGTGTACAGTGTGGCTTTTGGTTCCTTTACCCTTAGTAACACTTGTTTATATAAGTTTTTTGTCCCTCTTAATAATTTCTGAAGTCGGGTCGCTTCTAAAATTCACTGCAGGGTAGGTTATCATAGAAACTACTATTTTTGATCGTAGCAACCGGAAGTTTAGTAGCTTAACAGACACAGTCAAATAAGAACAAAGGTAGGTAAATCTTGAACGATAACAACACTGACGGATCAAATTTTACCAACATTTATGTATTTGATACTACATAAAAGAATACACTAGTTCAGTGATGGCGAACCTTTTCAAGCCTGCGTGTCAAAAATTAAAAATTCAGGTGATGCTACACGAGTGGCTTGTCACCTACATTATATCGTATTTTTCCGTGAACAAAACGCCCCTGTTTATAAGACGATCCCTAATTTTTCGAACCCAAAATTAAGATTTTCAATATATAAGACGTCCCCGTGTACATAACGACCCCCAATTTTTGGTTAAAAAAATATCGTATTGTACACGTAAAAATAAGATGAATGATAAACGATCATTGTAATCGTGGAATGCATGATTATGGAAGGTTTATAATTCGCACATTTTAAAGCTACGCAAGCAGCACTAATATCATCAACCAATCTATTAATCTTGTCTGTTTTTGTTATTTAGAGTCGAAAACAAAGTGTCGCGGGAGTATGTTGACGAAAAAATTGTCAGTATAAGCTTTGGCAAGTATTTTCAGAGCTTCAAAAGTTTCCGGGATGGAATTCTACACTTTCAGAATTTTGTTGTCAGAATTATTATTCCCGGATCCATGCAAGCGGCCTCGTTCAAGTGCTTCCGAGTCCGATCTAAGATCAATAAACTTTTGCTTCCAAATACAGCTAGATTGGAATTCTGCTAATTGCATTTCTAAGTTATTTTAATTTAACCAATTGAACACATCCAACTTCAGATTTGTAAAAATAACTCATCTGCATATTTCATAAAATTTATTATTTCTTCTATTTCTCTGAACTCCACAAACGCATGACCAACTTCATAAATAATCCGCTCCGCTATAAACAAAGCAGTGTATGCTCGTACTTCCCCCTGTGAAGGATACCGAAAGGAATGGCAAAGTAGCGCCTCTTGTGAAAACCTTCCTAACCTAAATAATAAAAAAAAAAATAGTGATTTGTAAAAAAAATTAAATGAAATTTGAGTTGCGTGTCACCCAGAAAGGAGCGGCGTGTCACTGTTGACACGCGTGTCATAGGTTCGCCATCACTGCGACTAGTTGAACATTTTTATTAAAACTTTTAATTAAAATGCAATATCAAATACAAATAATCAGAAAATCTATCAAAGATTCAGATAATGAGAAGTCATATATAAATGTGAGATAAGATGATAACCGCTAAAAAATGTAATACACTATTAATGCCCAAAACAAGACATTTACACCGATCACCGACAACTTACTTTTAACACTAAATGAAAATGTACGGAAAATGATGGGTAGTCCTAGCATTTGAGGTGATTCTGGAAACGAAATTTTTGGAGTTGCTGTAATAAATTTTTTCAAGAAAGTACTTAAATCGAATAAGGTACCATGGGTCTGTCCGTGCTTTCGTAGATTTTAACCCTATGGTACAACTGTACCGGGTAGATGAATTCATTGAATACAGCGAAGATATTTATCGACAGTTGTTTATTTATTCCACTCCTTGTTAAAATAGATTAATATAGAGTCGTGGATAGACCATATCACTTTTTGTGTTTTTTTATTGATAACATATCTCCTATCAATCGCGGGCATCAAGTTGAATAATACGATTATTATGGTACTACCGGATGAGTTGGTGTAATTTAAAAAAAAAACGCATGATAACAAAATGTATTTGTGCCCACTTTATCAGTATTTTTTAAATTCATAAACAAGGAGCTAGACTTCAACAATAATTGAGTACAAAAAGACTATGTTGTTGGGAACTCAAATGAAATAGAATCATTTCAAAAGCAAAGTTGATCACAACAATAATTTCAATATTAGCATTAGGAACATTTCTGTAAAACTTTACGAAACGCTTTTTAATGTGTGCCATGATTTAACCCAGGGGTTTGGAGCAGCCCAATTTTTTAATTGCTCCGCTCCAGCTCCGCTCCGGCATCAAAATGCCTGCTCCAGCTCCGCTCCATGCTCCAAATATTGTCAACATATTTTATTAAAAAACATTTGATTAAAAAAAAATTGTTTTTAAAAACAAAGTTTTAATTTTATCGGATTAAGTTGGTCAAAAATAACAATATTTGGCCCTAACAAACAAGTGAAGATAAATAAATGTTTGAAGAAACAGATTATTGATCTTCAAACGTTGAAAAAAAGGGGGAAAAAAAGTTTTTTTTAACAAATTTTCCACAATAAACTGGAGCAGTGGAGCAATCAAAATTATTTGCCCCGGGCTCCGCTATTTAAACAACTGCACTCTCACGCATAACGCAGTTGTTTTAAATAATAATTAAATAATATTTTGTTTACCCAAAAATTACTGTAAACAACAGATACATTCAAACGGAAAAGTTGTCTAATTTTCAAATATACATGTACAATGTAAGATTATTTAGACACCTGATAAACGAGAAATGGAAATTAAATTAAATATCACACTCTGATAACATTTCCTTACTTTTTCAAAGTAGGTACAATAGATCTAATGTGATTGATATAAAGGCGAATTTTTGAAACACGAAATACGCCAACTTATATTAAATTTACTCAAAGGCACGTTATGTACAATCTAAAGTTTAATACCAAAAGATGAAAATAAAAAAGTTCATGCCTTTCATATTTAAATAGCGAAAAACTCCATGTTGGTTTAAGACAATGGAATGGCACGCACCAAATACATGCGTTCATTGAATTGAAACCGGAGTAAATATTGTGCATGAAGGGCATAATGTAACTGTTAAAGCTGTCTCATTAGGAAAATGTTCGATGAAAAAAGTTTACTCGTGTGAGTTATTGATTTCAAGTTCAATGCCTGTATTCTTCTCCGCATCGTTATGTGCTCGTAGCTTCTTGCTATTTACGGAATTGCGATAGACAATCGACTTTAAAATTCCAATCACTAACATTTTTGCGACAAAAACTCGTTTTTATAGAAACAACACATAGCTGTGGTCACTGGAAGGAGGATGTACTAGTTTTTATCATGAGATAATAAAACCAAAGAGAAAATAAATAGTATATGTTGAGATCCGTGCGTAGAAAAACGAAACAGACTGAAAGAACTTCCCACAACTTTAATAAAATAAAAACAGAAACTGCGAAAATATTGTCATACGAAAATTGAAAATGTACAGATTCAATAAAAACTATAATTTGAATATAAGAGTTGAATTTTCTTTAAGATACTTGTAAAATGATTAACTTCATCAGTAACATGTTTAAGTATCAAATTGCTTCTGTATATTCATACATATTTAGTACGAAAATTATCTTTATATTGACTTGGTAGTTAGTAGTTACTCTCCATTATACGGTAATAATTTTCAAGTTATTTAAAAAAAAATTATGTAAGGTGCCCTAGTGATCATAACCACTTGGATTATACCAGGTGATTTAGTTTCCGTCGCACCACTATAATTTTGTTATTTTATGGGGAAACCTCAAAAACTTTTATATTTTTGTAAATCACAGGAAATTCTTTATCAAACGACGTTAAAATATTTTTTTTTACGATGAAATATATCAGACTGACGATAGTCAACTTTGTTTTTGAAATTACATGGTAAATAATGTTTTTATTGATTCGGATAAAGAATTAAATTCTAAATCCGATCGTACATTAGAAAAATTGTCATAAAAGGGATTTTTTTTTTTTGAGAAAAACGAGATTAAAAATTATTTAATGATTTTTACAAAATCGTTGTATTCGACAAGACAAACACGATCGCTGTAGTAATTGACAGTTTATAACTGGTGTAAATGTATTTTACTATTTTCCGACGAAAAATCATTATTTTGTAAGCATCAAATTAAAAGTGATCTGCCGATTTGCGTCTGTAAATATGCATTTAAAAAGTAAAGGCGTTAAAATTTAATGCTTATAAAGTATTGATTTTTCGTCGAGAAAGATTGAAACACATTTACACAAGATATAAAAAAAAAATTATACAGTGATCGTGTTTTGTCTTGTCGAAACGATTTTGTGAAAAATAATAAATAATTTTTAAACTCATTTTTCTGAAAAAAGTTCCTATGTATGTATGTTAATTTTTCTAATGCACGATCGGATTAAGAATTAAATTCTCTATCAAAATCAATAAAAATAAGTATACCAGGTAATTTCAAAAGAAAAGTTGACTATCGCGGTTTGATTTATTTTATTACATATTACTGGTGGAAACTTTTCCAACAATGGTATCAAAACTCACTTAAAAAATTCTAATGCATATTAAAATTGGGTTATCCAACTTTTTTCAACTTTTTGCTAAAGTTGGATACATTTTTCTATCTTTCCGGTCACATTAAAATGTTGTATACCTTTAAAGTTAAAGTTGAGCCACGCCTATTTAATAAACATTAAATGTTTTATATGCAGATCGTATCTTCTTTGCTAATATACCGGGTGTAACTGAAATCAGGCACACCCCCTTTTTTCTCCTTAGTTTTAATTTTAAACAAACGAAACATGTATGAGCAAAAAAAAAACGGATTTTCTGAACGTATGTGCACTTCTGTTTCACTTCCGGTTTCGCCGGAAATTACCCCAACTTTGTTATTTCAATGGAACACTATATATTTTTCCTTTTTCTGGAAAGAGCAAGCAATTTTGAATTTAACTGCACTATTTTAGTTAATTTTTAATTTTTATAACCTCAAATAATTTTTAGGCAAAAATTAAATTTTTTGTTAAGTGTGCCATGATCTGCATAAATTGAATGTTATCTATATATATATATAGAGTATCTTACAAAAACTTTACAATAATTAAAATTTTTAATGCCTGCTCCTAATAAAAATACTAAGTTACTGGTACTGTTAAATTCGTTAGAAAATACAACATATTTAAATAACCGCATGAGCCACTATCGTCCCATATAAAAAAATTGACTTTTTGTCAAAAAACCAATTTTGCAACCTTCAAATGTGAATTAAAATGAACAAAAACGTTTTTGGGACACTTTTAGACAATATGAAATTCAATTTATGCAGGCACACTGATCAAAAATTAAATTTTTTTTCAAAAAATTAGTTGAGGTTATAAAAATTAACTAAAATAGTGCAGTTGGATTCAAAATTGCTTCTTTCCTAATATGTAAAAATATACAGGGTGTTCCATTTGAAATAACAAAGTTAGGGTCATTTCCGGCGAAACCGGAAGTGAAACAAAAGTGCACATATGTTTAGAAAATCCGTTTATTGCACATATCATATGTCAAAAATTTCATTAATCTAAAATGAAAATTAAAGGAAAAAAGGGGCGAGCCTGATTTCAGTTACACCCGGTATACGTATTTTGGCTTACTTCGAAGTATAAATCAGATAAATGAAGTGGTAATGATAGCTGCGGTAACCTGACTAATATTAATTAAGCAAGGTAGTTACTTACAGACTAATTAAAGGTTAATGTAAAACTGATAATAGCTTTCTTTTTATGCGTTAAAAGAATGTTCCTTATAATTTCAATATTATGTATGTATTTATCGATGTGGTAATTACTATACTTCGTATGATGTAGGGCAAAAGCTAATTGGTGTGCTAAAAGGTGTAAGGCCAGTACTGGAATACACAGTCACAATAAAAATGAAAAAATAAGTTTCAAAAAACACTTTGTAGTTTGCATAAGTAAGTAAGCAGCTGCTGTCTCATTTTCAATAAAGGATATTTACTTTGCAGTGTTTGAATGCTTCAGTTATTTAATGGAGTACACAAGTAAAGTGATTAACGACATATAATTACCGCAATTAACTTCAGTAAATATGAAGGCAAACAGTTATTACCCAGAGTTTAACCAAACCCTAATACCTTTGTCTTATTTGGTAATAAGTAATGTTTGTTATTCATTTAAAACTCATTACAAATATCTTCAAAGATACTTTTAGTTATATAATGAATTTATTTATGTCTCTTGCGTGGGTATATTACGTATTTTTTAATTATGTCGATGCGCTTCGGGCCTATATTAAGTGGGTATAAATTACGGACGACCTTCTAAAACTTCTTTAGCATCTTATAAAAACTATGAAATATGAAACTTAACCACAACCGATGGTTTGATTTTTTCTGGTTCACTGCAAATGTTCGCTTACAGTTAGTTCATCTTTCGTTCAGTTAAGACGCGTCGCATATTTTGTTGTTGAAAGTATTTTGCTACAGTAGAGCGTAAATAAATCATGTATTATTGTATACTAATTTGTTGCCAGTTTTTAAATCTATTATATCTTGAAATTTAATACAGCAATACATTAATAAATATACATTTATATATTAATATTTTATATATTTAGATCGAAAAAAACAGTCTTCTTGTTAGATCGAATGAAGTCTAAAAAATATTTATAATTAACAATTTGAAATGGCACACCAACATTATTTACCACGTA
This sequence comes from Elmis aenea, assembly GCA_947652605.1. Lineage (NCBI taxonomy): Eukaryota > Metazoa > Arthropoda > Insecta > Coleoptera > Elmidae > Elmis > Elmis aenea. The sequence goes on from OX393576.1 coordinate 28,478,177, forward strand.
TTTTTATAACATTCACAAGGTAGTTACCGAATATTTATAGCTTGATAACTTTTGCAATATGTTCTAATAAATTTATATTGTACAGAACGCGCCAAGGAATATCTTAGTCCTTAGTCGTAACTAATCAGCCACCTTCACAGAAGTTTTTCAAAGCTTTTATTTTTTATCCAATTTGTTACAATAAATTCTTTCATGTTAAAAATCCTGTCAAACCCTCCTTACGAGTCGAATAGTAATTTTTTCACAAAACTTTACATTGCGTGTAAGTGTTTTATAATAAAAAATGTTATACACAAGATGACAACAGTGTTTATTGTTTTTATCGATTTTGTTTTATGGCTTTGTGCAGTAACAAATTTGTTTGTAGAAAGAATAAAATTAAAAGCATCAAACTGAAAACAAACATAAATAATGGCTTAAACAACCAAAAGGTAGGTATGTGTATATATGTATGTGACTTCTGGCCTGTCCGTTGTCGTTGTTGTTAACTACAAACAAAAAGTGCGTTATAAATAAAAAATAATTACTACAGCGAATTCTCATTACATAAACAAAAAAGCTGTCATTTTAAAAGCGGTGTCTTTAAAGTTGTCGAAATGGTCAATTAAGTACTCTCCAGATGCGCGAGATAAAACCACACATGCCTATTTACTGTTGGCCATATTTTAGATAGACTGACTACCACTGCCTACTTATTTATAAAACGCTTGAATTTTACTTGTAATTCATATTCATACATTCACTTGACGTTTTGAATTGAGGTTTATATACTTCAACAAAGCGTGATACAGCTAGCTCTTGTCAGGAAAGGGGGTCAGTGTTCCCTATGTCTCCAGTAATTCCTTTTTTTTTGCAAACCATGTATAGCGTTTATGAAAGAAACATTAATAATACGTTTTAACATAATTATCTCATTATATAATCAAAGAAGGCTTCCTGTTTGATGATTGTGGCCAGCATCTTGAAGCAGCATGTGATTAAGTTATCTCAATGCATTATTTTATTATTTTATGATAAATGTGTGTTAGCAATATTTTTATGTTCGTTTGTTAAAATACATTAAAAGTAAAAAAAACTATAAAGCTTCAAATGACAAACAGAGGCTATAAAGAAGTATGAAAAAATTTGACGATTTAACCTTGAAAATAAAATATACAGTATGTTCAATCGTTATTAGGTGCATGGTTCATTTATAGACCGACCAGTTATGACCAACAGGAAATTTCTGTCGATCACTGCAACGCTTACGAAATTTTTAAGTGAGGTAATAATTTTTCTCAAAAAAAAGATTGTGACAAAAAATGCTTCCTTTGTTTATATCCTTTACGGCCACTTAAAAATGGCAGTAGAAAAGGGTAATTTTTGCGGTTGCGTTGGACATGAAACTGTCCGAGATAAAACCGAAAAGCTCTTTTTTCCTGATGCGCGCATCCTTTGCCGGTAAAATGGTGCAATTATAAAAAATAAGTCGTATCGTTTCGAAGCGAAACGAGACCCCTGTAAAAGCGTTTTTTTTTTTAGAGTTCGTTCGAAAAGGAAAACCACCTAGGGTTACAAAAAACGTAATAACTTTTATGTTTTCCATTCGAAATTTTTCTTGTTGTTTTCAAAATGTAGCCGCATTTGGTGATGTGTATATGGTGCACTTTCTTTTGTTTTTAGTATTCTTTACGGCCGTCCGAAAATGATGCTTTAAAATGTTTGCGGTCGCGTTGGCCATGGAATATGGAACCGTACGGAAAAAACGCCTTTCCGAAGCGCGCATTCTTTGCAAGTAAATAGGTGTACAGTTTATGAAAACGGTTTTAACGGTTTCGAAGAAGAACACGGAAAACGAGACCCTTGTAAACGCGGTTTTCCTCGTAGTTTGTTCAAAAAATCGAGAATTTGGTAGGTAGCTCGCGACTAACATTTTGTATAAAAAGTCGATCGCAACAACAAACTAGTTGGCCGCCCCGCCCCTGTTCTGATATAGTCAATGTAAGCTCACTAAAAAGAATCTCTGTGTATTATAAATACTTATCGTATAAAGAATATTAATTTAGCTCTTACTAGGTTTAATGACACTTTTTTCAATAATTACAACTTGTAACTCTACTTGCATACATTTGAATCCATAGACACTGAAAACTAATTGTTGGTAATAATAAATATTTATATTCCGCATAAAATCAGTAGGAGAGTAAATATATTAAGCTTAGCGCTATCAAATACTTTCTATGAGTCAGACTTAAGCAAAGGGCGGCAATTTTTTTGATACCTAGTGCCATATTTTACCCTAAAGGAGTCGTACACGTCAAAGTATATTTGTTTTGTTACGCTAAATTATTAACGTTTGGAGAATTTTTTTTGTACGAAAACACCTTCAGGTGCTACTTGCTTCAAGGTAACGAACTTGATTCAAATTCAAACCCAAAATCGACTTCGAACTTATTTTTCTGAACTCGTAACCGAACATATTTTTCATACTGTTCTAGGTCAAAATCGAAACTGAACCAACTTTTTCACGTGTTCAAATCGTAATATTTCAAACGGACTTTTTCGACACAGGCATTAATATTATCACCGGAGAATACTGAGAAAACCAAAGAATCTATTTTTAATTACTGTGGGGTGGGAGCCAAATCTAATTTGTTCTAAAACAATATCATTAAAGTAGTATAGAACCAACCAAATAATAAGCATCGATATATATTTAAATAATTAAAAAAGATCTAAATGTATTTACGCAGTAAGTCTTATTTATGTTTTTATACGCGGTTTTCAACCTAATATCTAATTTAAAGTTCCAGTGAAGTCGACAGTGTTCGAGACCACCGTGGTTGTAACAATGCTATGGATAATATTTGTGTAAGCGTATTAGGAGTAGCGGTTTTGAACTGTGTAAATGTGAAATTTGCTACTAGAAATAACTTCCTACGATTTAACACGGCGATATTAAAATAAATAAAACATTATACATAAAATTATGTACAACTTTACAATCAAATAAAAAAAACACAATAGTAAAATGTTTGCGTGTCGTTTATAAGTCGTGTGTATAATTTTAGTATTAGACCAAAATGAGAAAATAAAAATAGTTATTACGTTACACAATGTGGGCTAAGGTCTCGATATGTCTTGATTGAAATCATCCTATGTGGGCAGTTCATAAAAACCGTACTTACGAATGCAACAGATAGATTAAATCAAAATCTACACACATGAAAAATTGGATCGTTCATCACTGTAACAAGTTTAGTAGGAAGCGTTAGACAGCAAATAGGATGATGGTAATTAAAAGTTTTATCTTTAACGGTAAAGATAATTCGAACCAATACATAAAATAATAATATGTTTAAAAGTTTTTATGATAATGTTATCTTCAATGTGTTGGTTCCCTACAATTAAGAAAATTACATCAAACTCTAAACAAATAATACGATTAACAGGAATTTAATAGCGCCCTAGGTAACTTCAAGTAATATACGATCAAAGAATTTGTCATTATAAGTTTTACGACTATAAGAAACATTTATTTCGAGTTTAAGAAACGCAAATATGCGAGGTCACATTAATTTAAAACAGAATAACGCTAGAAATACGTCACGCTTGATAAAGAGTCTATTAAATATATATTGGGACTTCTTAGTTCTTATTAATACATGTTGTGATCAGTCAATAATTCATTAGTGAAATCAAACTTGTTGACGGAAACATGCTAAAAATCCGCATACGTGTTATAAGCACTAATTTCAAACACAACCAATACATTTAGAACAACAATTAGCTTAGTGGCGCGAGGGTCCAGTTAACAATATTTATTTATGACACCCCCACTTATTTTGTTATTGGAAAGAATTATCAAAAAAAGTTTCAAATAAAAGTTTTTTGATACAGTATTTCCCAAAATATTGTCATGTCAAATTTCGTTTTCTTTTGTTTTTTTAGGAGTTACGGCACCATATTTGTTTTTTGTAAATGGTACCATACATATTTTTTTATACGGTTTGAAAGACATTTTTTTTCTCTTTTTACCCTTACATAACAAAATTTTTAAGAAAATCGCAAAAGAACAATTTTGTTTTAAAAGCATACGGTATTAATTATTTTACATTAGTAGGCTTTGAAAATGGTACAAAATGGTAAAAGATTTTAAAAAAAGTTAATTAGATTACAATGGTAAACACAAAACTACTATAATACATTTTTTACCGTTTTGTATCAGTCTAATTAAATATATGACGAGCTTATGACGGCTTAATTTAAAAAAATTAAAGTTCTCCAGATTTTTTGCTTGTGTGTCCCTCGACAAATTGTAACACAAAATCCCTCAAGCTTGGCACTCGTGATTTTGATCATATCACAGGTGCCTTTTAAACCATTGAATAAAAAGATAAAGGAAGGAGCGTTATAGCGATACTAAGGCGTCCAGGTTAGCCTCTCAATATGGCGGATGCATGTTTCCGCTTCTCAGTGGCGTATCTAACATTTTTAAATATGTATTGATTATTGTAAATATTTGCTTTGTTTTGAATTGAGCTTGTTATTTACTTATTTATTTCTTGTTTCGTGGTTGGGAGAATTAAGAAAACGACAGCATATTTCAATATTTGGATGGTTTATTATGAGAGTTAAAAAATATGCTGTACACAAATGCACGCCACTGATATGACATACCATTTTGACAGACCACATCAAATTTTCAATACATGATTACACTACAAAATATTAATGTCTACTTACCTATGAAACGTAATCTTTTAATCTTCAACATTTTTTGACTTAGTAAGACTAACCATTGTAGCACACAAAACCCTAAATTTCTTGACTGTTTGACTTGTCAAAACCGGCCGCCATCAGAGGCCATTTGTTTCGTCATTTCCGTCGCCACTCAAACGCTGCAGTATAGTATTAAAAGCTCCTTCCTTTATCTTTTTATTCAATGTTTTAAACATGTACACAATAAAAAATTGTTTTTGTACAGGTTGTATATGTCTTAAACTTGGATTAATATCTGGACTTTGTTACTGGTAGAATATAATTTATAATTATCATCCACTGTTACTTAAAATAGTTATCAATGAAAACAATCTATGATTTTTGAAGAAGCTACTTTTTGTTTCCTTAATTGCTACAAATGGAGTAAATAAATATTTGTTTCATAATGTGCATAATTAGGCTTTAAAATGTCCAACTACATTGGTGGTTGTTTAAAAACTATTGAAATTGTCGTTAAAATGGTAATTAACTGAAAAATGTATGTTCTAAAATCAGATCAAATTTTTTAAGAATAAATAATTAAATAATTCTCTACTAATAATTTAATTATCAATATTTAAGTTTAATAAATTTACAAATAAAATTTTGAAAAGAAATGTTGGTAGCATAAGAAAATTTTATGTTACCTACTTAAACTATTTCTTTAAAATTGTGCTTACCGCTTAAAAGTCAGTAAATTACAAGTTACAAGTTACTGATAAAATAACTTGCTCTGTATAATATTCATTGGCACACATTTTTAAAATTCTATCACTTCAATTAAGACACAAAGAAAATCAAATATCGTAATTATTATTTTCCATAACAATATAAAGTAAAATGTACTTACATTAGTGCTGAGTTGAGATGTAAGTGTTTGGACTTTTTCTTGTGCTTCTGTCAATTCCCTTCTTAGTTTTCTTATTTCATGAGCTTGTTTCTCTTCAGCAGAAGAATACAAGCTAGAAGCTGTTGATACTAAACTAACTGAAGAACCGTGCACTGAAAAATACAATTCATATTGTCTTAGAACATTTAATACTGCTTATTACATCTAGAGTGAATTTAGTACAGCAGTATAAAATTACAGTGTTACAAAAACGAATTGTACAAGTTAAAAAAACTTTCTATGAAAAAAATAATTTTTAAATAATAATTTGAGACACGAGTAAAAACTACTGGATTTTTATAATAAGCAGCATATTATTAAACATAATTTTAAAAATGTATAAAATATGCAAAAACTTTTTGATGAAAAAAACATAAATAATAATCTGACCAGGGAAGGTCATGATATGTTGTCGCTAGAATCTGATCAAGACTGTGTTTATTGCATCAAGAACATCAAAACTAAATGTTTTGCAGAGTTATACATGCCACTGGCCATTTCCTTCGGGAAAATAGGGGAAAAACTAAAAACCGTCAGAGATAAAATCGAAATTCTTTCATTTACCAATTCATGCATCTTTTGCAAGTAAAATGGTGCAAATGTTTTGAAAAAACCTTAAACGGTTCTGGAAAAAAACGTCAAAAACGAAACTCCTGCAAAAGCGCTATGATTTGAGAAGTTGTACAACTAAATCTATGCGACTTGCATAAGTGTTTAACATAGGGAAAACCGTTTTTACAAGGGCCTCGGTTTTCGCGTTTTTCTCCGGAATCGTTTAAGATTTTTTCAAAAAATTTGCACCATTCTACTTGCAAAAGATGCGCGCATTGGTAAATGGAAGAATTACGATTTTACCTTTGACGGTTTCATAGCCAACGCGATCGCAAAAAGTTTATCATTCAACTTTTTTGTTTTTTCCCTAATTTTCCAAAGGAAATAGCCAGTGGCACGTATAACTCTGCAAAACATTTAGTTTTGATGTTCTTGATGCAATAAACACTGCCTTGATCAGATTCTAGTGACAACATATCGTGACCCTCCCTTGTGAGATGGATGAATAATGCAATCATGCAACAATAATGATTGACTTAAAATTTCGAAATGACTAGAATCATGGGTCTCTAAGAGCATAGACAACTTGATTTGATTTTCAACAATAGTGTAAAATGCTAAATATTCTTTTTTAGGACACTTTTAATATCAAAATTGTTAGTTTTTAAATAAGCATTAACGACCTTAGAAGTAAATCCGTTCTATAGCTACAAACAGCTTTATGTCACCAAACAATATTTTTTCAACAAATCTTTTGGTTATCACTTTTTTTTAGTTAATTTTATTATCTTAATACTAACCATCATCATTCTTAGGAATACTATGCCTAGGAGTGGAGTGCGTGGGTGATAACGGGAACGTCCTTGCAGAACCTGGGGCAGGACTAGTTGGCTGAGACCAGTGACTTAAGACAGCACCTACTGGTAGGCAGTAATAGGGTTCAGTTTCAGGTTCTGCATTGCGATGCAGCATGGAAGGATATAGTTTTTCAGATTTAGTGGACCTGAAACAAGTACATCAAAATATAAACATTATTTTAATGACACAGTACAGCAGAAATGAAGCAGCCTGTTGAACATAAATACTTAACGTTGAATTTTTATTGCAGCAATATCAACATGTAAAGCGGACAGTACAGTGAGCGAAGCGTTATGGTGATAATAACTGAAATTAGTGACCAACATACTTATGTACCAATTTTCTAGGTAAAATATAATCATTAATCTGTTTAAAATATACATATATGCAGTGAAGTTGCAGATTGCCAGTAATTAGGAATCCAAAGTTTTGTATTAAAAAAAATTGTTATTTTTTACTGATATTTATACTGACAATATTTAGTAGCTAAAATAATAAGATAAAAAACTTAAATGTTTATATTGATATTTAAATAATGTTTTTACTAAGCTGTGATCAGTTATTTTAAAATAAAGTTTGTTATTTATATTATTGTATTATACAAAGCAGTAAAAATTGATTTTAATGTGAAATTACACAATAATCTAAAACCTTTTGTTCTCCATATTGCATATTAGTCTGCAACAAACTAATATCTGATGCTCAACAACTTGCAAGGCAATTATTTTTAGGATTGCCCCCAAAGTCTTCTAACTACCATCACTGCTTTTAAAGGTGATAAACAAAAACTTTGTGTGATTTGTAAATGTTTTTATAATTATGTGTTCAAATTAATATAGCAACTAGATTAAAATACACTAATCTACACTGCACAATTTTTTAAACTAAAATTATATGCTTTACTAACTACATTGTGTAAAACTATATGTAATTAAATTGTCTACTAATTTCAGTTATTTATTTTCAAAAATTCTCGTTTACTCCTTTAAATATACCTTGGAAATGTTCGATCTCTCAGATAGCTACATTGTAAACAAAAAAATATTTTAGATTCATCAGATCATTACACGGATGTTTAAACAAGCTCTTGTAATAAGAATCCAATATCTTAAGATTGATGCAATGAATATAACATTAGATTTGGTTATTATAATCTTACTAATATAGTTATCTCAAGCATTTAAGGCCTCTGTCCATATTTAGAAAAGAACAAAATTTGAATATTTTTTTCGAGTAGTTATGATGAATAAAAACTAGCACATCAACCAAATTTAATGTTGTTTTATATGATTTCATCCAATTAGCTGCATGTTTCAATAACAAAACAACAAATTTTCATTCAGAATTTATGTACTTACCTAATGCTATTACTTCTGCTCAGTCTTGAAGGAGATTCTCTTAGTAATCGAGCATGAGTTAAGCTACCTCGATGACCAGGCAGACTGGATAAACTTTCCAAACTGTCTGTTTCCGATAACCGTGGTGCAATAGAATAGGTGTTGCTGAAAAAAATTTGAACTTGTTAATAATAGTTATCCATTCACGAAAATTTTTATCAAGGCTGAACTTCTCAGGGGTGCAATACATGTCAGAACAAGGGTCTCCAAGCAAAGCACATACAATAAAACTTTAAAGCAAATTAATATATAATAGCAACCCGAATCGAACTGGAACCATGAACCATGAATTGGAACTGAAAAGTTTATCAAGCCACAAATAGAACTGAATCGATTGGCGTGCACTAATTCAAATAACTTCTACCAGTTCATGGAACTGTTTAAAATGATGATATTTTTAATTTAAAACCTTTACATATCATGTATGTTTGTAAGCGGTAACTACATTTGAAAATAATATAATAATTTTATTAAAACTTTTAATTTATAATTACAAATAATTCATCAAAAACATAGTAATTAATGTAAACCCATAATACGTAAATTTTAGAAACCTTGTAAACACTTTTGCTATTTTTGATAATTCTGTTTAGTAGTTATTAAATAATACAATATATATGTTACACCGAATTAGTAAACTTGCTCAGTTCATCAAATATTGAATTTTTTGCCTAATTCGTGAGGTAGGCACAAGGTTTGCCCAGTCCGTGAAATAAGCAACATTACTAAAAAAAAAAAAAGACCAACCCTTAACCTCAACCGCTATTAGTAACCAAATGAACGAGGGTCAGGTTTAAGGTTGCTAGAAGTTTTTTTTTTCTTGATGCCTTGCCTATTTCACGAATTAAGGCAAGTGCTGATTTCACATACTAAATATAATCTTGCTTATTTCACAAACTGGCAAGTTCACTGATTCAGCATAGCATATCCAGGGGTGGCCAAGCTCCTTGATAGTCCGAGCCATTTTTCAAAATTTGAAATTTTTCGTGAGCCGCAATTAAATACGTATTTAAAAGGTATGCAAAAAAGGTATTAAAAAATTTTTTTTTACAGAAATTATATTTATTGAAAAAATGTGTATTGAATTTAAATATTAAAAATTAAACACATTTATTTTACTTCTCTTGATAATTGTTCTTTAAAATTTGGTGAATAATTGGTGACAGCACTTCTCAGTAATTCTTTGAGATGCTGGTTAGTTAATACTGATCGGTCAAAATCGGTCTGGAGTCGGTCGATTACGGACGATTACGCCACTGTTTAAGTTCGTTCGCGCAGTTTTCGATGAGTCATATCATTCTTAACTTGGACGGAAATGAAATTTGTTACAACGTTGCACTTAGTCTTTCATATTTGTTGTCAGTAATTTAAAAGACATTTTGTAACACATACGGAACGATAATAATTTTTTAAAATATAGTAGCACAAAAATGAAAAGGGAACTCGGGTACATTTATCGAGAGCCACAAATAATCCTTCAAAGAGCCGCATGTGGCTCGCGAGCCGCAGGTTGGCCACCCCTGCATATACAATCTAATCGCAATTTTTTACTACTTATTTTTTATATTATATAGCAAATGAATTTACTTTCTATTAATTTTTTTTTAAGTCATTGAACTTAAATCAGAACTAAATCATTTTCTCCGGACAGGTTAACTGGTTAACTAATCGCTATAAAATTAAAACCATATGTAGGACTGAAAACCAGAAAATTAAAGTTTACCGAACCGATAACCACAACTGAATCGCCATTTTTTGAAATTGGAGTCCTTATATATTTAAATTGTAACAACAATTTAGTCTGGAGATGCCTCATATATGTTTCTTACATCTGGATCATCAGAGAGAAAAAACAGACCTTGACTGAACCGTCAAAAGCTTACCTATGTCTAAGCCATGGTGCATAAGGACTAGATGTATCAATTGCTTGTGTGTCGGATAATGAACCATCACTGGCCTTAGGTCGTGCTTGTCTTAATACTAAGGCATAATCTTGACCAGTGCCAGCTCCTTTGGGTAAACTTTGGGATCCCATCATTAACCTTTCTCTTACTGATTGGCTAAGCTGGCTGGCAGCATTACCGGTTAAAGAATAACTTTTAAATTGTGCATTTGCTTCTGGAACAAATTTACCAAAATATAATAAGACATGCTAAAAGCAATTGAAGATCAATATTAAATATATTTGCATCAAAATCAGGACCGGCTCAGACGTCGGTTTTTTGGGCCCCAGACCGAGGTCCGGCACTCAAAGGTGCCCCACACTTTCAAATTTTTAAGGAATGTTGATAATAGGATTATTATGATAAATAAAATTATTCATATATTTGATTTAAATTTTTGTTTGCATATAATTTGTGCCCCAAAGAACTTTTTACCGAGGCCCAGCAAAATCTCCAGCCGGCCCCGATCAAACTAGTTCTAGAAAAGATAATTTGAAATGTTAACATTTCGCATTATTTCGTACTAAATAAAATACATAAAAAGGTAATTAAAAATACAAAACTCTTGATTTTCATAAATCAGGACATCAAAAATGTTAATGCCCAAAACAATTTTTTTCCATAGAAAATACTTAAGAATAAGTTATTGAAGGATGCTTGTACAAGTTTCTTACTATATTTCTTACAAGGGAGGGTCACAATACCTTGTCGATAGAATTTGATTAAGGCTGTGTTTATTGCATCAAGGACATCAAAACTAAATTTCAAGAGTTATACGTGCCACTGGCCATTTTCTTCGGAAAAATGGGGGAAAAACTGAAAAATTGATATAAAAAGATCATTTTTGCGATCTCGTTGGTCATGAAACCGTCAGAGACAAAATGGAAATTCTTTTATTTACCAATACGCGCATCCTTTGCAAGTAAAATGGTGCAAAGTTTTTGAAAAAAATCTTGAACGGTTCCGGAGAAAAACGTCAAAAACGAAACCTCTGCATAAGCGCTATGATTTGAGAAGTTGTGGTATAGCTGTATAACGTATAACCAACCACATCTATGCGACTTGCGTACGCATTTAACATAGGAAAAACCGTTTTTACAAAGGCCTCGTTTTTCGCGTTTTTCTCCGGAACCATTTAAGAAATTTTCAAAAACTTTGCACCATTTTACTTGAAAAGGATGCGCGCATTGGTAAATAGAAAAATTTAGATTTTGTCTCTGACGGTTTAATGGCCAACGCGATCACAAAAATTACTTTTATTATTCAGCTTTTCAGTTTTTCCCCTATTTTTCAGAAGAAAACGGCCAGTAGCACGTATAACTCTGCAAAACATTTAGTTTTGCTGTTCTTGAAGCAATAAACACAGCCTTAATCAAATTCTAGCGACAACGTATCGTGACCTGGTTAGTTAAAAAAAAAACAATTGAATAAGTGTTATACCTAATGAAAAAAAAAACAGAAATAATTTGCAATTATTTTTTTGATTGTATTTAACTTTCAAAACTTTTTACATACTATTAGATTGTTGAAGATCACTTGAACAAGTTTGAGTCCCACCAGACACTTTTACTTTTGTCCTAGGAACAGCAGAAACTTGGGCAGTTTTCCCCGGTTGATTTGGAGCACCTAGAAGTTAATATATTAAAGTTATTTATGGTACTGCTCTATTTACATCTAAAAAAAAAATTATACAATGTTTAAGAATCGCGAACGCCAGCCAATTGAACAACACAGTTTATTAAGTTAATTTGTCAAAGATGAAATCACAACCAGATGTAGAATAAGATAAGAGGCCTGACTAGGAACTACAATGCGTTAATAAACAAATGTTTAAATTAAGAGACAAATATAAACTATTGAGTGTAATGAAAAGCAAAAAAGCGTCACCAAGTTTATAACATGAAGTATTACTATTTTTTTTACAGAGCACTGCAATTGAAAGACCTAATGTGAAATGTATTAATTAAAAATTGTTCAAATTTTTACAAAGTGTGGTGAGAATCTATTTATTAAGGCACATGGGCACAATAAAAATAAAAATTAACAAACCTGAAGCAGGAGCTACAATTCCATTAGAGCTACATGTTCCATTGGTCCCATTAGTGTTACTACTTCTTTTAACATAACCGAAACTCTGTGGTACGCCTCTTACTTTAGAACTTTTCTCTTTACTTCCATGTGGACTACTCCGTCTTTCTCTACGAGTTCCTGTCGGGCTTGAAGGAGCTGGAGCAGGAGGTGGAGGACTTCCAACACCAGGAGAATCCGTGTATCTTTTCCATTGCCCATGTTTGGATTCCTGCAGTTGTCCCGTATTACGTGACGATCGCGAAGAAACACGTGGGGCGGGTGGGGGCGGCGGTTCTTCCACGCGCCCCCTTCTTGTAGTCTGCTCTGTCAACACTGTGAGGCCGGCAGGAACACGGGGCGTACTAAATAAATAAGAAAACATTAGTTTAAGAGTCACAAATGCGATGGGATTAAGATAACAAGACAAAAGTGGTGTGTTTACACTGATAAAAATGTACCTATTCCAAAGCATAAAATTTCAATTAACAGTTTACAACGTAATCTATATGAATTAAAAAGTATTTTATTTAATGAATAAACTGTAATCTAAAGCTGTAAAAACATATACAAAAACAATACGGAAGTAACTTGAAAAACTGCATCAGCGCAAAACGGGTTGCGAAACGTGGATTTAGCTTTGGAAAGAATAATTCAAATTGAACAAAAAACTTGATGGACGCTAAACAAGGGATTAGCAATTGCTTTTCAGCTAGAAACAAACAACCCGCGGTAAATTAAAAAAATATCTGAAACGTTTAGCATTTGTATACATTTTCATAGCAGTAATACAACTAATTCTGCGCGAAGTCAACAACTCTTGGAATTTATTTACAAGAAAATATGTAAAACAGTATAATTATTTAAAATTATTGGTTGTTGTATGTTTGTTGTTATAAAGCATTTGCAAAAAACAGTAACATACATATTTAACAACAAAAACAATAATATTACGGTACATCATACCCAAGTAGTGGCGCCAAGCACCGTAGCTAGTGATTGTCCACACACGACACTTCCATAATTGTAACAAAAACTTCATCACAGATCCCAATAAGCGGGTATCACAAGTGTTAGAAATGTGTTCTTTTATACTAATATTTCAGTTAGGCCAAGTGACCATGTCTGTCTAGCGTCTGCGATATAAAATCAATGAGGGGGCGCATGTACCGTATGTATAGCAAGGGAGATTACTAAATTCCACCACGGTACATCTAACATTCATTACAAGTCGTTTCACATAAAAGAGCAAGAAAATTTAACATTCCTGAAACGTAAAACGAATAAATAATTTGTCTACATTCTACTACAAATACCTACATGGAACATTAAAATTTTCAACGCGTAAAAATTAAGCCGTAAAGTATGTATGATAAATATTCGACTTAAAGTATGGGAATTAAACAAAAGAGTTTAAATTAGAACGAAATAGATTTAAAAAAATCGAAAATGTCTGCTTAACTTTTTTTATATGGTTCAAATGAAAAATCATATTTAAGCAATAAATTCTGAAAGTCAACAACCAAATAGGTACAATTAAAAATAAAACAATAATCTAGTATTTCGTTTGTTTTACACGATCAGTAGTTTATCGAGTTTTTATAATAAACATTTTTGTTTAGACGATGCACTTCTAAAAGGTGAGGAATTTGTAAAACAGAGGTGGCAAATGTCGCGGCCCGCACGTCGGATGCGGCCCGCTACATGAAATATTTTTCGAATTTTCATGAATTTGACGAACAAGAAGTTATTTTCAGATTTTTTCATATTCTGGATAACTTATTCCGGTTCGCGTCATCCAAACAATTTTTTATCCGGCCCTCTGCAAAAAAAAGCCCACTAGCTCATTTCAAAAAAATCGCTACCTGGTGGCCGTGGAAAGTTTCAAGAAGATGTGGGTTACAGTTCGAACTGAAAACTGTATTTTTTGTAAGGTTCCATGATTGCTTGCCAAAATTGCGTCTTTGATGTTATTCCTCCCTACGAAAGAGATTTTCTTGTTTTGTTTTTTGATTTCGCACATAAACTTAGGGGTAGTGAATCAAAGAAAATGAACACTGGGCGTGAAACAGTATTCCTAAGCAGAGCATCACCAATTTTTTTTATAAAATCCACGCTATTTTCAGGATAATTTTACTTGATGTGAATTTTAAGTGAAATAAATTCGTGAAAAGCATTTCTTTCGGTATTTTAACTGGATGGTTTTATGTGATTTTCGATGATACATGCCGTGACCCGATTACGGTCAATTTTTAAAAAAATCCTTAAAAGTAGACTATGTATGTTTGAAACCGTGATTCGCCTTAATACTTCGATGTAAAAATATAGGAACATAAAATGAGACATGTCAAAAATCTTTTTCACGAGTCCGATAGGACGATTGAAATTATTTGAAATGTTGAGTGCATTAACCTATGAACCTATGTGATTTTTATTAGAAACTATTCCAATAGTGGTATTCTTTTGATCATCATACGCCGAATAAATCGTGACATTTTTATCAATTAATTAAAATGAATTTGTTGATTGTAGTGTGGCGTCTATACTCTAGCAAAGCTTTGTTGTTTGTTTGTGACGTCTCTAGCAACGCCTTGCTATATTTTAAATTAAACGACTGTAATTGGTTGCTATGATTTCCACTTATTAATCAAACGCTTGCTACATGGTACGAGTATTACAAAATTATGAATAGTGATACCGTTTTAATTATTAAAAGCCTTTTGTTTCAAACTACATGCAACAAGTCCGTACAACGCGTTTGTCACATTGTTTTCCATCTGTTTAGCCTTGGAGTAAAGAAACGAACTCCAATACAGTAAGCCAGCTGTGCTCGCGGGGTCGGAACTACGCACTGTCGTAACAAGAACAACACCCCTCAGGTCCAAAGAGTGATTCATTCAGCAATCACTCGACCGAAAGCGTATACACGTTCCATATATCAGTTGTGTCACCCCCCATGCGTGCAAAGGCTTAAAAAACGTAAAATATCGAGTCACTTGAGCGAGAATTGAATAAGAAGCTTACACTTGACATTTTCCGCAAACGTTAAAACCGCATTAAATATGAACACAAGAATTTTAATGCATTATTGTTTTTTACATCATGATGATTATTCAAGTCGGACGAGCATTAATTTTGTATATCGTCTTTTGTTAAGAAGGTTTTATATGTTATGAATTCGATACGTGCAGAAATGCACTTTTTTGAGGCGTAAATGATAAGATGGAAAACTGAGAGAAAGAGCTTAGCAAGATTATATAAACATTGCATTACGCCTCCGGTTTTCCTAAATCTCTGTGGTGCCATGCAGAAGATTAATGGAGTGAAGTCAAGGTGAGCGATGATTTTGCACAAAAGGGCGATATTATAGTATAAAGGCAGATCAACCGGCTTTCTTGCGCATTGCATTTAGGTACCCGCACTTCCGTATACATATAAAGTGGGTATACTACACAAAAGCGTTACTGTTTCCACGCAATTTCCACGTCAAAATTGCTTTATTCTTTATTAGAACAAGCGAAACTTTCAAAGAAAACGTTTTAGATCACTAGTTAAAATGATTTTTTTGTTCCAATCATACTTTTTATTTGTCATTTATTTTCGCATACGCGAAAGTTCATATTTATATTTCTACGGACCTTTGACAGAGCCAATGCCGCTCTACGACAGCAGTGTTTTTTACCCCCACCGATACATCAGGGTTCCGTAAGTCAATTCTCAGAGCAGTTTATTGGTTTTTAGACCTGATCGCGTCTTTTTTGTTTTTTAAATCGATGTTTTGGACCGGTTATAAGCAGGAACCGTTATTTTTTGTCAGAAAAAGTGATTATTAACCGAAACTGAAACCGTTATTTTTAAAGGCAAAAAAAAAACAGTAACCTTTTACCAAAATAATAAAAAACCGTTTTTTTTTAAATCTTTTTTTAATAAAAATTACGATGAAAAATACAAAATCTGTAGTAAATGCGATTAGTTTACCAAAAGTAATTACTGAACTCTTGATTGTACATTTATTATAAAATTATAAATAAATAATATCTTTTCATACTTTGCATTCCTGATTTAAATAATTTTAAAAACCGGTTAATTTAACCGGTTTTTTAAACCGGTTTATAATTTAAATCGGTTTTTTACGAATGAAACCGGTTTTTCAACAAAAACCGTTATAAAAATAAAGTTCTCGATTTCGGTTAACCGTTAACCAAATTTTTTTTCGGTTTCGAGCCCTGGTTATAAGGGACACTTTTAAAAGAAGTAGTGTGTAGCAAACTATTTCAAAAAGAACACACTATTAAGAAAACTTAACGAAGTAAAAACGACCCGCGGCTTTTTATAAAATATTGGTCAAAATATTTCGCCGACCTGTATCAAATCAAAACTCAGAGCAAAATCGCAGACTAAAAGACAGACAATTAGAAATACGTAATATTTTTAAATTTGCTTAGATTAATACTAAACATAATATCATGACTTACAGAAACAAATTCAATGTTCTTCTTAATCTAGCAATAAAACTTACCCGTTGGGGATATGTCCTGGAATGGTTTGTAACCTTCTGGCATATAGTGCTGCACCACCTTCCGACATATACCCATCACATAGTTCTCGAACTGCCGGGTTTCTAAGAACTTCCCCATCAGATAAATACCCATTAGCTAATGCAATCTCGCAGTAATCGCCACTACCATCGGGTTGAACTCGCGGATAATGCCTCGTACGACCCGGAAGGGTTAAAGTACTACAATAACCCCTAAAAAGCGGTCTCATCGGTTCAACGTTCATTGATGTAGCATCTTCTTCGCCTTGCGAACTTTCACGCACGTTAATGATATTGAGCGGTTTTTCTAAGTCTTGAGGATGTTTGGGAGTTTCTGGTGCAGGTGGGGGAGGATCAGGTTGCGAAGTAACGTCGCTTAAGTACACTAGAGGTTCTTTTCGATTAGGTATAACGTTATGATGGTCGGAACCACTTTCGCTGGACGGTTTATAGATAACGCTGCTTTCACTAGAATTGCTGTGCTGTCCTGTGGAAGCGCTATGACTACTTTCAGATAATTGATTGTCTTTATCAGCACTTTTTATGGGAGATACTAATGCTACTGTTGGTTTTCCAGTTGTAATACTGGCCTGGGAACTTTCTCGCGATATGGTTGTGGGCGATTTAAAAGCAGAGGCGGCTTTATCATCACGTGGCACCTTACTAGTACCCTTGATCGCAGCGGTAGGCTTTGGTATACCTGTTCCAGGGGTATGTAAAGCATTTTGCGTGGGTAACCCTGTATGAATACTTTGAGATGAGCTTTTATTGCTGGCAACTTCAATAACAGAGTTGATTTTATTACTTGATCCTTTAACTTTAGGCTCAACTAGCTTTGATGAAGATAGATTTGCAACCTTTTGGGCGTGTCTTTCAACATCTCCCACGATTTTTGGTGATTTACAGTTAGAGCCGTTAATAATTTCTTTTTTGTTAGAAACTGGGCTGTTTTTAGAAGTTGAGTTTTTCACTGTACGTTGTTGTTTCAGTCTCGCATTATTTTTCACTGGTTTAACGTCAGAACTTGGTTCTAAACTAACACTACTGTCCGATCTTTCACTTCTTGCGGAAGACACGCCACTGGAGCTGCTAGTTCTTTTACCGGTAGTAGTTGGCGCCGTACGATCGCCCGATTTAAATAATTTTAATTTGTCCAACATTGAACTTTTTTGTTGTGGTGCTTGATATGGGCTGTTGACTGATGATGTTGGTGGGGCTCGTGGTATCATTGACATGGCGGGACTCGATGCCCTGCTGGATCCCGCCACCGGTCGAACTTTGTCTGGTGGACATTTTCGGGAAGGCAGTGCTGAGCCAGGCAAGGGGATGCTTGAACCACCCTTAAGAGGGCCTGCTAACGATCTGCAAAAACAAACAGCACAATGAATACAACATACAACCCCAAATAACCAACATTGCAAACAAAGCAAAAATAACAAACGCACTCATGTTTCGGTGCGTTTAGTTAACTTCACCCACAAATCAATAAAACGTTTTTAAAAAGTTTAAAATAATTAAAAAGGGCATTAAGAAAAAATCTAAACATGTTCAACAAATTGTAAAGATAATAAAACATAGAAGTGTTAAAAATCAATTATTTTATTTCAAATAAAATTTATTTATGAAGAGAATCTATACGTTTCAAAAGTGGCTTGGATTTTCTTTAAGTGATTGTTCGATAAAAAAAAATACGTGATATTTAATCAGTTATATTTAATTATTACATTTATATATATTTTTTTTTTACATTTACTTATCGTTCATTTTAAGAACAGATTGTTAATTACATGGAATAAAAAAAAACATTTATATTAAATTTGAAACAAGTCATTTAAACATTTAAAACATTTATAAAATAATAAAATTTGTTTGGGAATACATAAAACAGAAGTAGTAGAAAAATTTTCATTATTCGTTTATCATTTGTAATTAGAGATCGCTTTAAAAACATCCCTAGAGCATTCCTCATTAAAATTTAAACAATTGAAGTGTATTAACAGGATATCATCATGAAATGGCCGAATGCGTGCGTCAAGGTAATGTACAATTGGTTGACATTCAGTGTTATAAAACAATATACCAGTATCCATCCAAGTTATTTCTAGGGACAATATTTATTGAAGTTATTTACTAAGTTTCCATTTTATCAGACATATTTTATATGCACATTACGATCTAGATTGTTGTGTAATATTAAAACATGCGTTAGAAACTAAAAATTTTCTGTATTATTTACTTGAATTTTTATTATTGTAAGGTGCTTCTCACGGATTTTGTTTTTTTCTTCTTGTTAACTATAAAGCAATTTTTAATATATCTTTTACTGTATGCTTTTATAACAAAAATGTAAAGGCCACTATTCGCTTATAAAAAAAAAACACTTTGTTTCATAGCTTTAAAAAAGAAAATTGTACCTACATTCCGCAAATATTTGAACGCAGTTTTTAAATCTAGGAAACACGTTTGTGAATATTTGTTAAACGAAAATGATAAACACGCCACTTTCAGCAATAAAACTACAGGAACATATTATGTATGTATATGCATAGTTAAATATCACCGTACATGTGATATCAAAACCACTATTTTCAAATGTTTATAATAATTTGTGCTTCTTGACAGCTTGCCATATTAAATAAATTGATTAGCACTAAAAGACCACTTGCGCAAATTGTTAACGAAACAGACCTCCGGACTTCTGGTGATGTTGGTAAACTTCTACATTTGCGGATTCCCGAAGAATTGGTGTTTCCCATGGTGATGGCACACTCGAGTCCGCAGTGGCAGCCTCACTGACACGCGCACCCTAACAATGTGAAACTGCATCTGCCATCTTTTCCCCTGTTCCCCTAACCATGCATTTGCATCTCAATGGTCCGCAACGCGTTTGGACACTGATGCCGTGCAGACGAAGTCTTTTGCACCGATGGTTAATTCATCTCCGATTAAACTTTTATTCAGCGAGAAAAATTTCAGCCACGGAAACATTTCTTTCATTAGAGTGTACAACAAAAGACCTCTAACTATTAAATTATTTAAAAAATGCATTACCATTACTTCGTACCATCATCATCGTAAATATATAGATATAACACGGGCACATTAACAATAAATTAGCTGCATACGTATGCGAGTTAATTTAAATAACTCCTTTTTATATCTTTGACGCACTTTTTTATTTATATTATTGCAAGCATGCCAGTTTTGCGACGGCTGGCTGCTTCAGTTTTTATATGCATAAATCACGAAAAACCTGTGATTAAGAAACACGGAAATACTTAATACATATAAAAAATTAAGATAGTAATGTAAAAACCATGGTACATATAAATTTAAAGAAATAGTAAGTACTTAATATCTTGACTTTCGAGATATGGAGTAAACATATATTTTTAAATGGAAACCCTAATCGGCCATGACTTCATGTGAAAGAGTATTTTTGAGCTTTTCAAAAAGATATAGTTTTATATATTTATTGCAAAAAATAACCGAGATATGGCAAATTTTGTAAAAATTCGGATCATCAAAGTTTGCCATGATTTCGTAAACAAGTGATGTTTGCAATTATTAAACAACTAAACGTCATTGCCAAGTAAATTCTGCAGCAACCGCTACGTTTTTATTACTTAGAAAGTAATTTTCTAACATAATTATATTAAACTTTTCAAAAAGTTCAAATTTAGCCATGTTCACAATACCACAATGAACAGTTATAAAATACAAAATACATTTGCTTTAAAGTTGACAAATGTACTTCGAAATGACGTTTAGTTGTTTAATAATTGCAAACATCACTTGTTTACGAAATCAGGGCAAACTTTGAAGATCGAATTTTTACAAAATTGGCCATATCTCTGTTTATTTTTGCAACAAATATATAAAACCATATATTTTTGAAAAGCTAAAAAATACTCTTTCACATAAAATCATGGCCAACTAGGGTTTCCATTTAAAAAAATGTAAGTTTAATCCATATCTCGAACATCAAAATGGCTAAAAAAAAATATACTTTTGTTTTTCAATTAAGCATAAAAATCTGTATAAAAAAACCTATATAACATTTTGTTCTAATTTAATAAATAGAGAAGTTATAGCAAAATTTCATAAATGATGAAATTTCAATTTTCGTCTGTAGTGCCAAAATGGAATACGATAGAAAATATCTGATTGCATAGGCGTTATTTTCTCAAAAAATAGCCCAAGAGACCGAAATGAGATTTTCGCTATCTATTGCGGTAACCGAGATACCCCGTAAAACATTCGAATTTGGTCCACGCTGTATACATAAAATTATGTGAAAAAATTATGCATTAATAAACAGACTTGGACTTTTTATTGTCACACCCATTACATTATTAAGCAAATTGTGATTATGGTGGCCAAAATTTATTACACTTTCAAAAAAACAACCTACCTATCACTAATACAACGCACGATAGCTTATTCCAATAAGTTTTACAATTAAGTCTCGATAAATGATTGTAGGTGTATTACAATTGTTTGTTTTTAATTTTGTTTTCATATGCAGCTAACGTTGGTAGGTACCAAATGAAAAGAAAAGACACTCTTTGGTGTAATATTGATTTAAAGCTGTCTGACTACTAAAGCTGATCTTGAGTTTGAGTAGTAAGTTTGTTTAAAGTTTGGAATCTAAAAATAATAACTAAAACTGAATTCAAAAGTCGCACGTTGGATCTTGAACCTTGATGGTAAACACCGCCCTTAAGTAATACAAAACTGAAATAAATTTCTTTAATTTTTGGGCTGTTTTTTATTTTGATACATGGATTAAACGATTTTATTCTTCTTCCATGGAAATACAGCAATACATTATTATATGCTACTAAAAAAATATTTCAAAACAAGGTATTCCTCACCACAATTTCCGATGAACGTAATAATTTGATCTATGATTGGTATTTAAAAAAAAATAACTGCTGTAACCACGACATTAAAAAAATCATGAATTTCCAACAGTAACGGTTAAAAAATTGTGCTGAATAAAACTATCGTAACACGCGTTAACTCCTTAATTAGAAGTCACCCTTAAGGGTTTAAATATATCCAATAGTTCGGTAACTTTGCTCTTGTATATCTGTATAAAATTACGTCAAACAAGTTAAATGGTTTTCGACATTCCCCTTGCAAAATACAATATGATCCCTGTTATGACACTAACTCTAAATGCAACAGTTGCCAAGATTATTTCGAAAAATAAAAAGATGATGTGCTCATACATTTGATACACGTTGCGTAAAAATCAAGATTTCTAAGTTAGTCCACAGTATAAGAACTCGCCCCTGAGGTCGATGATTGGCCCAGTCGCAAAAACTGTGAAGAACGATAACAGTCAGGGCATAAATACATGCACGTTATCAACAAACAGGTTCCGGTTTTAATTAAGTTGCCCACTCAATTTCACAAAATCATTAAAACACACTGATGACCAACGCTGGAAATTACATAAACTCTGTGATCAGGCTAATGACTGGGGTATATACAATGTTTAGGTATAAAATGCAAATGTAACCCGTATGTCTTTATCAATAAAGTCTACTACCAACGCATTCGAGTGCAGCAACAGGCCCTATTCACGACCACTTGACGCAATTCAATGAAAGCCTTTGTTTTTTCATCAACCAAAATATTTATATAAATGAAGAACACATACGGAATTGTCGTTTCATGTTTGTTCTTCCTGTTATCATCAAGATCGCCGACATTAAATATTTTATTCTACCGCCAAGTTTAACGGTTATCACATTTTTGTTTTATCGAAACGGAATAACGAGAGAATAAAATTCATAAAAAGCTAAAAGAGCTTATTCCGCGAAAAATATTGCAGCGATCCGAAAGTTTTACAATAAGCATAAATTCGGAATTGCTATGACATTTCATACTGCCAAGATAACCTGATAAATATTTGCCTTAACGATACTGAACGGCGCAGAAACGTAGCGAAAGAAAAACAGAGGGTACAAATTTTAACATTTATATTGAATATCGATAAAACAAGAATTTGAAAAAACATTTGCCCAAATCAGCAATTAACTTGTCAAAATTAGTCATAATAAAGATCGATCTCTACTCTCTTATAGAAATAACTTGTAAAAATATTTTTAAAAAATTGAAAAAGTAGCAAGTAGTACTAAAACATAATTTAAGCTGATACACTGCACATTTTGGAGGAATGATTTTCATTTTAAAAAAGTGAATCCTGCAGTATTTACGACGAAGAATTGGTCAATTAAGTAAATTAAATTTCATTTAATAAGTGCAGTTATAAATTAATATTTTTTAAAGATAATTTTGATTTTGCACAACCGCCATTAGCTGTATTGTTGATCAGTCTTGCACGGTTCATAATTTGCTTCTTTTTAAAGAGTCTTACAAGCAAGCAGATAACATCAGATATTTGTTTTTTGTCTTAGTCTTTGTTTGAATTTGACTTAAAAAAAGTGTAGAAATGATGTAAATGCTACTATTAATGATTTCAATTCTTTTTTCTAATAATTATAGAATACTTGAAATATTCATAAATATACAACACTAATGTAGCAAGAATTTGGCCAACGTAAATCTATTACACTGAAGTCGATTATAAAGCGAACTTGCGGGGGGAGGGGGGGGGTGTATCCGACCCACGGTATAACCGAATTGTTGAAGATTATTATATTTTAGTATACACAACTCATTTTTTAAATTATACTTGTTATTTAGAAAATATAAAATAAACATTAACTCTGTTAGCAAATACATTTAAAAACGAAAAAATTACAGTTGCTTTTAAATTACGCACCCAGAAAAGTTTCGATGCTCTTAAATCAAACTACATAACAATAATTACAATTTACGATTAATATTATCGTGTCCAATAATTATTCCAATAACATTTCTAGTATTATTATTTGCCCCTACACTTTGTCTTTCACGTTGGGCGCGTCAATACAAAATGGGCACAAAAAAGTCACGCGGTATATCCGAATGCGCGTTATTGTAAAGGCGCGTTATAATTGGCTTCCACTGTATTATTTTAGTTAGCAGTTAAATTTTTTCCGTTAAGATTTAAATCAACGCCATTTTTAAAATTAAAGAAGTTACGAGGATGGGATAGGTAAATTCTGGTGCATCGCATAGAAGGCTCAATTTTTCACGAATTGTCGGTTTTATCCAGTGTCATTCTTCATTAACTTGACTTTTAAGTTTCATAAGGTTATGTGGTTATGTACCAACTTTGCATTTCATGGTCCGCAAAGGGAATAAATTCTGCGTTTTATTAACAATGGAGAAAACCAAAGTACGCGCAGTGATAAAATACTTCTACGTTAAGAGTTTATCCCCAAAGGAAATAAAAGCTGAGCTGGATTCTACTTTGGGACTTTGGGTGAGTATTCTCCATCATTTTCAACAGTTAAAACAGGGCTGCGGAGTCGCTAAAAAAAAGTCGACTCCGACTCCGACTCCGACTTCTGATAATTGTAGAAGTTCGACTCCGACTTCGACAAAATTAAATACTAAGACATTTTATGATGTGTAATATAAGAGAAAAAAAAAAGAAATATAAAAAAATTATTTAAAATTTGAGCTTAAATTTTGCGGCAAAGGACCATCTCGCAATTTTTTGTTGTACCCGGAGTCGGAGTCAGTACATTTTTTCCGACTCCGACTCCGACTCCACTGACTAGAAATTCCTTCTAAACTCCGACTCCGACTCCACAGCCCTGGTTAGAATGAATCGCGAATTTGAAACATAGTCGTACAAGGATACACAACGTTCAGAGAGACCAAAAACTCCTGCTTTTGAGGAAATGGTCCAAAAAGTACATAAAATTGTGTTAAACGACCGTTTATGAGAGTTGGTGGAGATACCTTAAGGCTGTTGTGGGCATATCGAAAGTGCGAGCACATCACATATTATTTTTATACCTAATCGTATGACCATATCCGGGCAGTTTTCGGCGTTGTTTAAGCACAACCCAAAAGGCGTTTTAAAATTTAGGTTACATAAAGTGGACAGGATATGATAATTCAACATTTTATTTTCAAAGTACCTAAACAGACCGTACTGTATATTTATTAGAGTATTGCCAGTTTTCTCAATTTTAAAGTTTTTTTAAATTTTTGAGACGCTCATTAAATCTATCTTCAGCAGAGTGTGAACTTTTTGCTATGTTGTGGGTAACAAATGCATAACCAGAAGATTAACACAAAATAAAAAACAACTAGCACACCTGGGACCTACGAAACGGCTTAACAAAATATTTACACAACAAAGCTTAACCTTATCTTGGGCACTAATCGTCTACCTTCTTCGTTATGATTTTAAAAGCTGGAATAACCAAGCTGTTCACGCAAAATATGATAAAAAGTACTAAGAAATGCTTATTTGATATTTAAAAGAATAAAAAAAAAACAGCAGCCGTTTTAAATTAACAAATTAAAGAAGGCAGAAAGTATGTAAATAAAGCTTACAAGATTAGACAGGCGATGCAAAATTTATAAAATGAATGTACACTTGTGTACAACAAAATATCGTAAAATAAATAAATTTAAACGTATACTACAGTTTGAATATCTGATTTAGGGACTTATGTAGAAATTTTTTATGCATTTTTATTTACAGAGTGATTTAGTTTGCATGTTGCACTCCTATAACTTTTTAATTCTACGAAAAACTTGGGGTTGAATCAGAATGAAATTCACTACCAGATTAAAAACAGACATTTGAAAAAAGTTGACTATAATTGATTTGATGTATAACTGAAGGTACAAAAAGTTGAGTACGTTATTTGTGGGGAGTTTCGAGCAATTTACAATAATATGTAGAAACATTACGAGATAAATTTACTCAAAATAAACTGTAGGGGCGCGACATGCAAATAGAATCATCCAATGTACATAATTTAGTTTAATATTTTCACATTATATTCAAATAACTGTCGGTATAGTGTTACCATACATCTATGAGTGTTACCAAAATTACAGGTTTACCAACAACTACATAATTATATAAGTAAATCACCATCGGCTACGCTGGTACAGCTTACAGCATTAATCTAATTCCTGATAATCAGCTTTATCGAATCGAGCGATAATCTGATTGGTAACGAACTTACAGGGTATGGTGTTTGGCATACCTGCGTTGCATATTTAATCATAAAATCGAACCTGTACATCATAAATACATACACAGTTTCAACCTCACAAATAATAATTTGGAAAATTTATCCTTTAGTTTTACCCTTGACTATGGTTTTACGTTAACAGGACAGATTACAAGCAATTTTAAATGCAAATGGTTTCAACCGGATTATGTTGATAAATTGAAAATAATGGATGGCAATCATCGTCTGTACAATTAATTAAGCGACAGGCAGCAGAAAACATCTTGATTATAAATTTTAATATCTTTACGTGTTCTTTGGTGTTGAAAGGATGCATATATTTTGCTGCAGTTGCATAGTTAATTAACATCACTTATTACTAAAATGTCTTTTCACCTTTGATTTTATTTCTATACTCGTTTTACTACACCTTCGTTCCTTTTTCTAACATCTAGTTTGTTAGGTTTAGGAAAATACATCTAATGAATTTATCACGAAACATTTAAAATGCAAGAGCACATACCGTATTCAGATTGCGGTAGTTTCACAATAATTTCAAATTCAAAGAGTAAATCAATTCAGTTGATAAAAATACGTGATTTTAATATATTTTCAGCTGAATCTGTTAAAATTTAATGTATTTAATGTAACGTAGAATGCCATACTTACATTTTACTCCTTGCCATTTTTTTAAGGATAATTTTGCCGTCTGTGCTGGTTAATTAAACATCATATATTTTGCATTTTGCTATTATGTCAAAAAACCTATTAAATGTTATTAATTACTAAAGAATTTATTATACTGCAAGTATGAGCCTATGATCCGAAGTATTGGAATTTATATTTAAAACGTAGTTAAGAAGAACTAAAAGTTGATCATAAAAAGTCTCTTTTGAATTGAAGTTAAATTCACTGATGATGGCTGAGCTTCCATGCTGTAAATCTATTCCGTATCACTTATTCCTAATCAACTCTACATGGATCACAATGCTGTATTTTTTTTTTGAATGAATCTTTAAGAAAAATGTTTTCATAAACTTACTTTTTTATTATTAACTAAGATTATGGTTTATTCCAAATACATAAAATATCGGCTATAGCAAGCTAATCAAAAACAGACATACAACAGCTTTAGTTTAGAGCAGTTAGTTACTTTACAAGTAGACTATATCTGTCGAATTAATTACAGCAACAGACCGACTTGGTGCAGCAAAGTCATTTCGACAATATGTTTCAAAACAAGATGCGGAAACAGGCAGCATTTGGCATGATATATTGAACAATTATTACAGATTCATAACTACTTGAATTAAACTTACACAATCAATACGAAATCTTGCTTTTGTAACAAAGCGAAGACAGGCTAAAACAAATTTCTTTAGTCATGGGAATTCCACTTTAACAGCTCATACGTACGGCACCAAGAAATAATTTAAAAACGAAGTTTTAAAGAAGGGGAAGGAAAATGCAAGAATTACGAAAACAACAATATTTAAAACAATTGCCAAGCCCTATGTTTTAATTTTGTTTTATTCATTTAAAATTTGAATTTTTTATTTTAACGTAAAACAAGATTTACAATTACCTAATACAGTGATTCTCAACCTGTGAAGCGCGCCCCCTTGGGGGGCCCGAAATATTTGGATGGAGGGCGCGAAGAAAGTGGAAATTGAAGCAAAAAAACAAAAAAAAAACAACAATATTATAAAATACATTCTTACAATGAAATATTAAATTTAAATTATTTTTTCTACTTGTAAGTAAAATAAATTGTATTCAATGAATGTGTAACGCTTATGGTATGGTTACATATAAATATTGCAAAATGACCGGACAACTACATTAAAATTAAAAAGTTACAGTGAATTAAAAAATTAATGGCTCCCTTGTGCCTGTTTTGCAAAGCAAAATTTTTCATAAGATAGCGATATATTAGAGATTGACACACTTAGTTCTCTGTCTATATTTAGCCGAGATCTGTATTTTGTTTTGAAGACAGCCACTGCAGAAAATCCGGTGTTGGAAAAGGCAAAAGTATGCGAAAAGCTCTTGACTATAGTAGACAAAATTCATCATCAACACCGGCACAAAATTCAAACAGTGTTTTAGAAGAAAATTGTCTTCTGATTTCGCCACTTAATGTCAAATCTATAAATTGTTCCTTTTCTTCGATTAATAGACCTTGAGAAGAAGTTTAAAATGAGTTTCTAACCCACTCGTATGCTGATATAATGTTTTCGTTGGTTATAAAATAGGTCCTAAAATTATTTGTCAACATTGTTAAATGATTTTCAATTGTGGAAAATAAAACATGTGCTGCTCTTCTACCTTGTAGGTCTCGACCACGGAGATTTAGGCAAATAGTTTATACAGCATGAACTAAAATGACTGAAAGAGTTGACAACACTTTTTTAGTATTTGTAACATTGCACCCCGGCAAGAAAGTGACACAACTCAAAAAGCTAACATCAGCTAACCTGTCTATACCTCCAACTTTAAGGCGCATCCCCATTATGCCGATAAATGCCAACTGGCAATGCCAGTTGGCACTGCCAAGAGTAATGTGGACGTGTTGGTTGGTCTATACCAGTTGGCAAAATTGTGCCAACTGGCATGCCAAGCGGAACTGTGGACGCAGTGAACTGCGTGCGGTAGCGGAACTGGCTTTGTCAATTGGCATTTATCGGTATAATGGGGATGCGCCTTTACCGGTGAAAAATGACTGAAGCATTTAAAATATTATTTTGTAGCATATAAGCTAAATGAAAGTTCAAGGAACATTAACAGATTCTTAATTATTCAAATTCTAAGTTTTATGATTACTTTTTTTTGACATACTGAAAAAATTCTGATTTTGAGTTTTGTCACTTTTCTTGACGGGGTGTGATATGTAAAACTGACACACTGACAGTAGAAACCGATATGACCACAGGATATGACATTTGTCAATTTGAATAATAGTTAGCGTCTTTTACATTAAACGGTCGTAAAAAATATAGACTTTATTAAATATTTATTATTTTCGAGTAGACGCAAAACGTCCATACTATGATAACCTTTTTCGATTCATAAAACTATTTCTATAACAAGCGACATTACAAATTTGTGGCAGGAAATCGAGAAAAACTCTAAAGGGAGGCGCAACAAAAATGTATGTGGAAAAAGGGGCAGCAAATACAAAAAGGTTAAGAAGCACTGACCTAATACTCTAAAAAATTATGATAAAAAAAATTACAAAACGTGTATTATAATTATTTTAATTGTCACTCTTAAGCCGGTGTCCCACGGCCTGTGACTTGGCGAGCCTCGCGCGGCTCGCGGCTCGTGCTTGTAGGCTCGTGGTCTGCCGAATTTCGAGCTACGGCTCGTGGCTTGGCAAGTCGCGAGCCATGACGAGCTCCAACTTAAAGCTGAATCGCGCACGCTTTGCTTAGCGACAGTGAATCTCGTGGAGCGCCTGTAAGTTGCACACTTTTAGCTGGAGTACGAGGTTTTGTTAATTTTACTTTGCGTAAGAAATTGAATTTAAAATAAAAAATATCGCACTGGCTGCGGCTTTTGCTGGTGTAAGTGAAGTCTTAAAAAGTAGAAGACAAAAACGGAGGTTTTGGGTGAAAGACTATAGTAGCAAGTTGTAATACCACAGCGACGAATGATATACTTTATTAGTACCACATCCGCTTCTCTGGCTTTCACGGTATTTTTTAATTCCTTTCTAAAGGATCTCCTCAAACTTTGATTTTTTTTCAACTAAATCTCAATTGGCTTCCGGAAATCCTCGTTCTTTTCAAAAGTCTTTTATTTTTCTGTATGCCTTAACACGCAAATTTCTAATTTTGTATTCTTTACTTTTCATATATAAATTAATAGAATCCGTTATTAATTCTTTCGCCTACAGGCGGATATTCATCTTTAGACAACTACATATGTTTTGAACGACTAGCGTGTGGTAAACAGGTTTAAACAAGGGTTAAGATTTTGTTAAAGTAAACATTTGTATATTTAGTGTCAAAGTTATTCTCAAAGTGTTAACTTCATTATTGTTATATTCACAAAATAAAACATGTGGAGACCTTGGTGTGAGGAATCTCAAACGAACGAAGAAGTCGTATCAGAAAAAACTTGTTTAAAAATTAAATCTCATCTTGGTATCCAAGCCAAAAATATAGTACTAAATGTCTATAAAAACTTAAAAAATGAAAATAAAGAGATGTGTTATAAAGAAATAATTAAAAGAACGTCACAGTTAGCAGAAGTTAATTACTGTAGTGTTTATAACATAGTGAAACATGATGTTCAAGAACGAAAAACAAGAGATGATAATGGTGACAGAAAAATTAAAAGCTGGGATATAGATATAATTCGAAGAACGCTTTATAATCTTTATAAACAAAATATCGTAGCAGCTAAGGACAGTCTACATAATAAACTTATAGAAAATACAGATGTAACGTGCAGCAGATTAACATTGTGGCGTACTTTAATTGAAAACGGTTTCAAATATCAGACAATTAATAAGCGTCTCAATATTATGGAATGTGATAGAATAAGAAAGTTGCGATACCAATATTTAGCAACAATTTAAAAAAATCGAGACGAAGGTCGATTTATTTGTTATTTAGATGAAACGTGGTACGACACACCATGATACGGTAAAGAAAGGATGGATCGACGACAAAAACGAATGCCAGCTAAACGTGCCTCATAATCGAGGAAAAAGAATAATCATTTTACACGCGGGCTCAGAAAATGGTTGGATTGAAGAAGTTTTGCAAAAAATATTTAAAAAAGCAGTCTTGATTATCACGAAGACATGTCATCAAAGTTTTTAGAAGAATAGTGTAAAAATAAATTGTTACCGGTGTTGCCAAAAAAAAAGCGTGATAGTGATGCATAATGCATCATATCATAGTAGACAAATAATAAAGGTTCCCGCTTCAAATAGCAGTAAAGATGAAATAAAACTGTTTTTGGAGCAAAATAATCTCTTCTACGAAAGCACATATTCAAAGCAAGAATTGTTGGGAGGTACTTAAAACAAAAAAAATTGAAAAACAATATTGCGATAGTACATGGACTTCTGTTTTGAAATTACCTCCTTATCATTGCATACAATAGAATTAATTTGTGGGCAACTGAAACAACACATTCGTCGCACGAATAATAACCCAAAATTTAGTGAAGCCACAATTGCAAAAACCAAAGATGCAATTTTGAATGCAACGCTCCCAAGTTGGAAAAATTCGATTGAACACGTCATTAAAATTGAGAATGAGCATTTACAATATGCAGATGTAAACCAAACTTGCATTATATCATTAGATGGTAATAACGAAAGTGATTCTGAAAATTAATTATGTCAGGTAGGTGTTATTTTATGACAATGGTTTTAAATCTGATAAAAATGTTAGTTGTAAGGCTGGTGTATATCTACACACAAAACTGTTATTATTTAATGCGCCTCTGAACACTTAACAGATTTTCAAGGGATTATCTTATCTCTCCACGGGTGCCTAATAATAATCATTGCTAAATCCAGTAAGTCAGGTTAAAATATCTTGAAATGAACTATACACACACAATCTTTCGCGCGCGAAAGCATACACGCCCTTCAATCGCGCAGGAAAGCGTCTGTGTGTAAAGGCGGCTAATCTCCCTACAAAACCTAGACAGCCGTGGCAACAGGTGCACGAGCGTGCTGAAGATCGTCATCCGTCGAGCCACAAGCCTTTGATGTCTGTCGATTTACCGCCATTTCACGGGAAAGGGCGAGCCACCACAAGCCACCACGAGCCTGTGCGTTCCCACGACTCGAGGTATGACAAACCGAGTCAGGCTCGCCGAGTCACAGGCCGTGGGACACCCGTTGAAAGGGCGAGCCACCACAAGCCACCACGAGCCATGCCGAGCCTGTGCTGTCCCACGACGCGAGGTATGACAAACTTCGCGTCAGGCTCGCCGAGTCACAGGCCGTGGGACACCGGCTTTAGATTGTATTAATTTTCTGTAATAACCAGGGCATGAAACCGGTTTAAAAAACCGGTTAACCGTTATTTTTTGACCGTAAAAGTGATTTTTAACCGAAACCGAAACCGTTATTTTCAACGGCAAAAAAAACGGTAACCTTTAACCAAAATAATTAAAAACCGGTTTTTTAACCCGACAAGATGGAACTCAACATTTGATATGTTACATCGTTTATTAGAATTGCGTTGCTTTTGTATTGATTTTGCGCCATCAAATAAAGATTTACATTTGTCGAAAAAAGAATGGAGTTTAATTCAGTCAGTAGTTGATTCATTACAACCAGCCAAACTAGCCACTATTAACTTACAAAAAGAGCAACTAGTCATGGGGGACTTTTATGGTACTTGGTGGAAGTGCTTAACTGCAGCAAAAAAAATTGAGACACCACTTGCACGATCTCTGTGTGAATTCATGACAAAAAGACAAAGAGTTTTATTTGAAAATGATGCATTTATAACAGCCTTATACCTTGATCCTAGGTATCAGTGTGTATTAACAAAAGAAAATAAAGAACTGGCAAAAAATCATCTTACTAAGCTGTGGAATATTATTAGAAATATGGAAAAAAATAAAACTGTAGACGATAAGAAATCATCTAGTGATGAAACTGATCAAAGTGACATACAGTCAGAGGATGACTTAGAAAAAATGCTGCAAAGACAATCTGAACAAACTGTAGGACAATCTCATAAGAGGCAATCGTCACATACTCCACAAGAAAGTTTAAATATTTTAAATATTATAAATTCGTTTGATAACGTATCAAGGGTACATCATGATGTAAATGTCTTAAATTATTGGAAAGAACAAAAAGAAGGAAAATACTCTCATCT
The DNA here is from genome assembly GCA_947652605.1 of Elmis aenea. Lineage (NCBI taxonomy): Eukaryota > Metazoa > Arthropoda > Insecta > Coleoptera > Elmidae > Elmis > Elmis aenea. Next base: position 28,511,124 of record OX393576.1, read on the forward strand.
ATATGATTTAACCCAGGTTGCTCTTGCTGTTCCGTCTACTCAAGTGAGTGTGGAACGCAGCTTTTCTGGTCTCCGTTATATTTTATCGAATTTAAGGACTTCTTTAAAAGAAGATTTTTTAGAAAATATCATGCTTATAAGAGGAAACACTGACTGACTAAATGAGTTTTATAAGTGTACAATTTACTTTGATTTTTTATATTTAAATTTCAAATAAAAAAACATATTTGTGGTTTTGAGTTTTAACCGATCTGTGATTAATATTTTTAATTTTAACAAACTAAAAAAATCGTTTTTGGCTATTAATTTTTGCAAAACATATTATAAAATTATAAATAGATAATATCTTTTCATACATTCTTAGTCTAGATGTCAAAAACGGGTTTAAATTTAAAAAAAAAAACGGTTTAAAAGTTATATTGTTTTTTTTCCGTAAGAAACAGTTTTTTTTTACAGAAAACCGGTTTTTACGTTTAAAAACCGTTTTTTTTACGGAAAAAACCGGTTTTTCAACAAAAACCGTTATAAAAATAAAGTTCCCGATTTCGGTTAACCAATTTTTTTTTCGGTTTCGAGCCCTGGTAATAACTACATACTTGCGACCCTCTAAATACTCTTGCAATACACCAAAGTTTTATCTCTAAAAATAAAGAAGGCTGCGGAGTTCTTACTGAAATACACAGTATGTCTAAAATTTTATTAAATGCAATTTTTTTCCGATATTATGCAAATTATGTTATTATAATTGTTAATTAAACTGATTTTATATTAATGGAATTTTAGAATAATTTATGATACATTGAATCATAATAACACGTAACACGTGTAGGTATCGTAGAAATAAAAGCATAAATTAATTTCTGTACTGCATGTATATTCAAACTCTCAAAGCATTAGGCGAATCGTTAAATTTTATTTATTTATCCCTTGGGAGCACAAATTATGATTACGCAGGTTGTCGGAAGTTTCCGCACTGTGCTTTGTTAAATTAGCATGCTGCAATGGAAGCAGCGGTATCAAAACAAATAATATTACAATTAGTTCATTTTTACGAATGTTTTATTTAGCTGCATGTATTTTTTAAAAATAAATTACATAACGAAAGTACAGTTTTTTATACGTTTTAAACTGTTTCCGGTACATAAAAATTATAACACAGAATAAAACATCAATAACTTACAGCTACTGAAAAACTATTATGTAAGGGAATAAACGCTGTAGCTGTATTTTATTATAGATTAATTATTACGAAATTAAATTCGTTTGGCATTGTTGTCTGTCAGTTTATCCCTGCATTAATTTTTTTTTTAATGTTTGTTGTGTACAGGGTTTACTAATCTGTTATCCTTTTATAGTATATTGTATATTCAATAAGATACAAAAAATCTTAACAAATTTTTACGTTTTTCCGTAAACACTACACAAATAAATAACACTATTTTCAAAATTTGAGTACCATAACGTAACACTATCACACGTTTTAAAATTGGTGCCTAATTACTTTTAATATATCATAACATAATATACACCTCACAATTTTTTTAATGCTTTCTTAGTTAAATTTAAGGAGCGATTATATTTAAAATTTCAAGTTGTTAAACGTTAAATAAAAATGTTTTTTGTAGATTTTGATGAGTTAATTCCGTAGTGGAAAATTATTACCTTACAGAAACAATTTGTTGTGAATAATATTATTATAGAACCTATTGTAAAACATTTTTAGACGTTCTGCAATAGTTACTACAGCAAAACGGGCTGCATACCTACAGGCGTAGTTCTCAACACAGCGGCATGGAATTACTTGGGCCAATTGGGCATTATTATTCGTGTGTTTTATAAAATACGTGCTTAAAACTTTATGTCCAAAATTGTATCCTGCCGAAGTTTATATCTGCAGAAACAAAGGACAAAACCGGGCAGAGGCCGTAAAAGAGAATTTTATTGATAACCTGAACCCTAATAAAGTGTTTTATAAAACGTTTTATTTTATATGCATTTTAATTACGCAAAATCGTAAGATTTAATAATAAAATTTATTATCTTTCCCGTTTCCAAATATACGAGGCGTTGTGTGGGTTACATACCTATTAGGCGTCATCTCTGGTAGGTTTAACTGCTGTGTGTGCTGAGTTACTTGCTGTGTTTGCACCCGTTGTTTGGAAGCTTGCTTGTGTCGGGAAAGCGCAAAAAACAGCGCCAAAACGGCTTTTAACCTCCCGTCTCGAAGATCCTGACCGGAAACATTTTCGACACCAATAACATGTTGCGCCCGGAGTGCACTCAAACATATATTTATGTTGTCCAACTGCAACAAAAGAATACATTTAAATATTTACATACAAATCGATCACTTGATTGTTATATTATCTATCTATGATGTTTATTAATTGTAAAATAATCCGACGTTTGTTACTACGATGTCGTATTTCTGAGATTTCAAATACAGTCTGTATATATAGTATTTATAGATGAACTAATAAAATGATCAGGGAAGGCAAAAAAAAAATGCACAAAATTAGATCAACTCATGTTGTTATTTTCATTTGAAATCATCAAACCATCAAACCATCAAATTTATTATGGGCGCCTAGAGTACTGTCATCGAGTGTAAATAAATCTGTGTAATAGAGGGTAGATTATCAGTAACGTTTTGCACTAAATGTCAATCAACTTAAGTGACCAGAAGTAACTTGCAGAATTAGGGTGATCTATTGTTATAATTCAAAGTTCTATAGTACGTTAATACCTTCATGCTTGACAATAAAACCGTTTTTACCGTTTACACGGTAAGTAAATTTTAACGAACGTATGCTTTCTACGTTCAAAGGTTTTTCCCCATCAAGTTTTGTTTGAAGTAAACAACAGATCCATATATTGAGCTTCCTCGCCTAAAGACAAAAATATTTGTAATTTGAGACAAAAAAATGTTAAAAACACGTGAAATCTTTCGCTACTAAATAAGATACAGTGTTGAGTGTTGAATAATAGGATATCGTTTTTCTCGACGTAAAATTTAATTTAAAAAAAATGTTCAGGCTTAAAAAATAAATTCAAAAACTAAATATATGCCTCTTTTCTTATGATATTGTACGAATAGCAAATAACAATTGTAACACTTTCATTTCAACAAAAGCAGTGGCATTAACTTGATTTTCTTTAACACATACAAAGATAAATAAATACAATAAGAATAATTTTATAAATGAAAAACTTATAAGAGTATAAGTATGTAGCAAAAGCTTAATCCAATGTTTTTCTACAGAAATATTGATATTTATGTCCATGACACAGGGAGATTGTAAATTTACATAATAAAACACCAACTAAACATGTTTTAAAACGGGTGTTGTATTTTTAAAAAAACTTAATGTCTTTAATTCTAACTCTTGGATAATGACATGCTCCAATTATTCAGTATTTTCTTCTTATGTTCTCTCTAAAGTATAATGTAATAACGGCTGTGAATTATCCGATAGCATATTTCTGGCAAAAATTTCACAGCAAAAACATTTGCTATGTTTTATAACAGAGGAAACGAAGCTAAAGTATTTCCGCGTAACAAAACGTTAAAGATTTTTATAAGATTTGAAAATTTCATAGACAACTTTTATGGCTTTAATTAAGTATAAAATTCCACTGAAATAGTGATATCCGCTTAAATTGATTAATGCAAAAATTATCACTACAGCATAATACTCGGCTCGTAGTTTTTATGGTAATTTTTAGAATAAACATACATACAATAAAAATTTATGATTAAAACTAATGGTCTCTAAAGATAACAGTTTATGGCATTTAGGCAAACTTGAAGAGAAGCCGCCTCCAAAAAATTCACAAGTGGCGCAAACGTAAGCATCAAAGTATACTATACTATACCGTCATCTCTTTTTAATAGTACGTACATAAACAGATTCACTATGAGGTTAGATTATTCACAAGTTTCTGGTTACTTTTGTTCATACATATAAATTTAAAATATATTTACATAAAAATTGTAACATGAAAAAACAGACGAAATAAAAAATATATGTGGTACATTCTCATAAATGGTTCTTTTCATAACAACACATCACATAGGATATTGCAAGTGTTTAATGTGTACAACTATAAACCGTTTCCGGGTTTGGAACCGCGTCGTTTTGAAAAAGACCAAGACAATATGGTCGAAACGTCACGAAACAAAAAAAAAAACGCGGCTTCAAACCCGCAAACGAAGACTCTTAACATGGACAACGGCAGCAAAAGCTTGAAGAAAAAAAAACTTTAACCCCACCCGCTATTACTCCTCAAATGAATGACACGGTCAGATTAAAGGTCGGTAATTTTTTTTTTTTTTTTTAAGAAAAACTATTTGTTATCTACTGACAATAGACACTACTGGCTCTCACGAAATAGAACATAACAAACAAACGACACATTAACTCCTTAATCAAAATGGTCTTGAAAAATCAGAGATTTGTTTTCGCCCATTTGACGTTAGAATAATCAAACATGAACTTCAAAATTAACCTTCCAAAAAATTAGGTTAAGTGAATTAATTTAAATATGGCCAATCTTATACAGTCTACACTTTTTTCATATGTACCACTATGTTCGTTTCTTGAAGAGATACCAGGAAGTATTAGATTCGCAGTAGCAGCGGTAATCATAGGAATATTATTGACAAAGTCTTACACAGGCCTCGTTAAAAAGGAAAAAAACCCAAAAACAGTGACTTGTTCAGAATCTGATATAAGCGAAGACAGCAACAGTGAAACTGAAAAAGGAAGTTAGTGACAGTTTAATAAACTAAAAATATAATTTGTATATTGAAAAACGTCTGTAATACTGTAAATGTGTATGTGAAATTAAACGCTTGTGATAAAAAATAACTTCATAATTTGCATTATTAAATGGTAACTTTATGGTGTATTAAGATATCCCATAAAATTTAAATTTGCAAGTCATCTAGTCCCAAGTTAGTATTAGATTATTGTTTACAAGTTGATGTTACTATTGTACTTATACTTCCTGTTTGATCCTAGAAATATTCTAACCAGGGAAGGTCACGATACGTTGTCGCTAGAATTTGATTAAGGCTGTGTTTATTGCATCAAGAACATCAAAACTAAATGTTTTGCAGAGTTATAAGTGCCACTGGCCATTATCTTCGGCAAAATAGGGGAATGAAAAGTTCACCATGTCAAGCCTTACTAGCAGAAACTCAAGAACCACCGCTTTGGATTAGACGAAAGTGTCTGGCTTTTAAAATGCTTGTCAAAATTCGCAGCTCTCAACCAAATAAAATTTCCAATAAACTTTATTATTTAAGCATTTAAAATCTTACAAACAGATACTGGAAAAACAAAAACAGACCCCCACTAGTCGAGGCTTTTTACGATACCAACCCATACGCAGAATTAATAGAAAATAACCATAAGGGGTCAATTTTTGATTTCGACTACAATATGTTGTTTTATAAGCCTCGTGTCATTTATCCTGTCTATTCTGATATTCAAGTGTTAAACAACAACATTATAAAACCTTTTATAAACTGTTACAACAACCCAGTTGTTGTATATACTGATGGCTCCAAAACGATTGACGGTGTTGGTAGTGCATTTTTTATTAAAAATGACAATATTTCGAAAACATACAGCATTCCCAAGATCTGCTCAATTTACACTGCTGAGGCATATGCGATCGAGCGAGTTTTGAAATACAGTAAAACTAACTATAATGCTAGAAACATCGTTATACTTTCCGATTCGAGATCTGTATTAAACTCGATTCAAAGTACGTCCTTAACAAAAAAACTTCCACATGTAATATCTAATATTAAAAAACATCTTCTGGATCTAACGAAAGTACAATGCTTAGTGGACTTCGTGTGGACAGAGGGCCATGCAGGAATCGTTGGTAATGAGATTGTAGACAACCTGGCTAGAGAAGCTACCTTTCTGCCAGTCAACAAGAATATTGCCTTACTTGACGATGTCAATAATCAATTCAAATTTCACGCCAGGACTCTGTGGAGACAAAGTTGGGATCGGTTTACACAGACTTCACCTACACAATATACTTTAATACATCCCACTTTACCGCAAATAATTCCACACATAACATCTTTTAATGTCAGCAAATCATATTCAACAACTATCACCCGTTTAAAATTAAATCATGGCAACTTCCCCTCCCATCTGTATAAAATTGGCATAAAGGATAGCCCAGCATGCCCATGTGATGGGCAGTCTTACGGGGACTTAAATAATTTATTCTTTTCGTGTAGTCATAATACAATTTTAACAGAAAAGCTCTACAAAGATCTGATATCGTTGGGGGTGCACCTCCCTGTTAACATAGTATCGGTTCTATCTGTAATATCAAGGGACATTTGTGACGTTCTCGTTAATTTTGCTCGACTTGCTAATTTAAATATTTAAAGTATCGATAATATAAAATATCTGTGGCTGATGGACTACAGTCCAATGCCAAACAACCTCAAAAAAAAAAAAAAAAAAAAAATTGGGGAAAACTGAAAAGCTGAACAATAAAAGTAATTTTTGCGATCGCGTTGGCCATAAAACTGTCAGAGACAAAATCTAAACTTTTCTAATTACCAATGCCCGCATCCTTTGCAAGTAAAATGGTGCAAAGTTTTTGTAAAAATCTTAAACGGTTCTGGAGAAAAACGCGAAAAACGAGGCCTTTGTAAAAACGGGTTTCTCTATGTGTATGTTAAACGCCTATGCAAGTCGCATAGATATAGCTACACAGATATACCTACCACAACTTATCAAATCATAGCGCTTATGCAGGGGTTTCGTTTTTGACGTTTTTCTCCGGAACCGTTCAAGATTTTTTCAAAAACTTTGCATCATTGTACTTGCAAAAAAAAAGAATTTCGATTTTATCTCTGACGGTTTTATGGCCACCGCGATCGCAAAAGTGACCTTTTTATACCAATTTTTCAGTTTTTCCCCTATTTTTCCAAAGGAAATGGCCAGTGGCACGTATAACTCTAGTTTTGATGTCCTTGATGCAATAAACACAGCCTTAATCAAATTCTAGCGACAAGTATCGTGACCTTCCCTTGTAAGAATATCTACAATAGTTTTATTAATATCATCCTAAAATTATATTACAAGTCTTAGAACGATTCTAGAATTACATAAAATCTTAAATTTGTAATAATTGAATCAATATTCAATACTAAAGGAATGAAATTATAGTAAAGTAGCACTAAGTAAAGAAATAAAATTATATTGAATTATATCTAAACACAAACATTGAAATATTTAACTACATTTATTTTAAAAGGCTTGCTCTCAAAGCTTTACTTATATAAGTAATTAAGATCATTTTAATTGACGTTTTTTAATACGACTGAATAAAAATTAAAGGAAGTTTTATTTTTGGTGAATAAAAGAGTTTTATTATTGTTTGTATATACGCGTATTTTAAAAATTATGTATTTCTTTGCGCTTGCTGTACCAAAGTTGGGCAAATTACAAAAACTAAGGAAGTATAAAAAGTAAAAAACTTTTTAAATTCCATTTCGTTGTAAGACTCGGCGGTTTTATTGTTTCTTCTTAATAGTTATTATTAAAGTTTTTTTCCGTGAACCTCCTAAAACTCAAGTCGCATTTTTGTTGAGTAAAGAATTCAACTTTTAAGCTTTAAAAATATCAGTCTATGAGTTAAACTCAATGTAGAAGCTCGAAGCATATTTCTATACTTAATTTTGTACATAAAAAGCATTATAGGTATGCAAAAAATTAAATCTTAGAAAAATATTTTTACATTTATCAATCTATATCTGATTGTGCGTGGAATTATGCGTCGCGTCTCACAGCTTTTATGAGTAGTAATATATTTTAAATGATAGTAGAAAGAAAATTTAACTAATAATTTAATAAGTAAAATAGAATTTATAATTAAATGCGAGTACTCATGTTCACCAATGTGCAAAGCTTGAAAGAGAAAAGAAACCAAAACCTGATAAAGATAAAGACAAATAGAGTTACACAAAGACAAAGAAAACAGTGGTTACATATCCAATAAACTGAATAGTTTTGAACGATTTGTATACGGTAAGATATAACTTATGAGAAGTATCTTACACATTTCACGCTTTTTTTTAAGCTTGGTTACGATTAACTGTCAGTTTACACGTTAGTTAATGTATTACATGAACTATGAAATATACCACACTACAATCTGGGGTCAGACTTTGTCAGCAGCACGTATATTATCAGAACCATGTTCTATCGTACCTTCTAATAACTAAGATATATCAGTACCACCGCAAAACATTAACAAGCTTGTGAAAAATAAACTTGTCTAGTAAACTCTACCTTAGCCATTTATGATCTTGGTAATACATTTTTACCATTTGTTTTCGTATGTATTTACTAATTTGGTGTTGTGTTAGAAACAGGGCTTGGCTAAAAATTGGTAGGGACTTAACATACGTCATTTGAAGCTTTCGATGGCTGTGTCAAAATTAAATCTAATAAAAACTTTGGAAAATACTAGACTTGAAAAAGATTTATTTAAAAACACCTTTTAGCATAAATGTTATCCAATAATTGGATTTTCATTTAGCAAAAATATATTTTAATCAGAAAAAACGTCAAAATATCGACTGTTCTCTAATACCTATTTTTCGCATATTGAGTTTAAGGCTCAGGTTTGAAATAAAATACTTATTTAATAAAGCCGTCCAGAAAATGAAGTGTTTCATCATATTTAAAAACATTATCTCAATCTTTTTGATCATATCATACATACATTTAGCATTGTTAAGTTTTTTTTCTTCATACAACAAAAAGTAAGCAAGTATTGGAATTTTACGTTGGAATGTTACAGAAAATATCGTGCAGGCCATGCAGGTCAATTTCTATTCCATATGTTTCTGTTCGGTCAGATTCATAGTTCGTTATACAAATTTATTCTTCTGTTGCATTATTCAGAGCACACGCCGGTTTAAATACGTTACTGAAATTAAAGTCAATATTTTATCTTAACCTACAACATAAACAGTAACTAAAAACCTTATAACGATGTAAATAAATCTACTTAGAGTAACTAGCACTTTCCAATTTCATTTAGTTGCTGGATTAACATCAGTTTAATTAAATCGTAGATGAGTTAAGAATTTTAAACTTTAATTAAAACAAACCTTAAATTCATAGTGTTAGAATAGAGGTGTGTCGGTGACGTCAGTCAATACAAAAATTTGATTGCCAGGAAGGTATTAGCACGCAGAAAACGTTGTATGTGTTATATTTGCTCGTAAAAAGGTTCAATAATAGTAAATATGTGGTAATAAACAATAATTTAACGTAAATAAAGTCAAGAAACGATTCATCGGTTTGTTACCAACACACATATCATTTTATACCGTCTTAGTAAACACACCATCTTCGCAAAATCATACAACAATCAAAGATGTCGAGCATAAAACAGCATTCAACAGGAACCATTTAATCTAACCAAACATTTACAAACAAGCACAAAATTATTTTATTTCAGTAATTATATTAAACAGCATACCTTAAATATTTTCGCAAGAACGAGACTTTCAAGTGAAGCTTTAATACATTGATGGAATTAATACATTATCTACCTTCAAAAGAATTGAAATAGTAATCGTGTCGAAGTACAATATTGTTAATATACATCGCGGTGAGTTGAAAGCATAATGCGTTTGTAGAATTATTGCAGGGGGTCTTTAGGTGGATCGTGATGCCGTTTTCCGTCGGCGCCTCTTTCGATGCATTAGTGAGTGCATCGTCCGATATCACTGAGTCTTATTTATCCCTAATAAGGCAAACAGACAGCGCGCACTGCAGTCTTGCATGTTTCGACCATATCGAGCATGAAACAATAGCTTTCAGGTTAAAAATAAAACAAATGCCATTATAAATAAAACGGAAGGAATATGAAAAGCTCGCAGAAGATAGGTTATATGAAACGTGATCTAGTGATAGCACGGCTTTTATTTACAATCATGGTTACCTCTGTAACACGACAGTAACTTGTCTGTTATAGAAATGACAGTTTTAAATATGTATTATAATCTAAAATCAAGCGTCTAATTCTAACCATGTCTATTTTTTTTTGATATTGCTAAAACTATGTAAATACTTGTATATTAGTAATTCACATAAAAATATTAAATCTCATTAGATCTACGAAAACATTAAGTTAAAAAATGCACAATAATTGTTATTTCCTCTTTATACCTTATATTCTGGAGGCTTTTTTAAAAATTACAATCAAAAGTGTATTACATGCCTGCGCTTGTATTTTAAATGTCATTTAAAAGATTCGACCAAATTTAGTAAAAAGTCAGTGCTTCTGAATCGTTGTATAGTGTCTCTACTTTGTTTATCAAAACAACATTATTCAAACAACTTTTCGTATATAATCTTATGATAGACTGGCCCTACTTTCTATGTAATTGATATGTTCTTCGGCAGCTTTTGCAGTACTTGTATAATATTAAATGACAACAAAAAGGGCAGATTTATCGTAAGCACATTTTTATCGGTAATTAAAACTAAATAAAATCTTTTTCATTCAAGCCTGTAAGACTGTATTAAAGATAGCAATGCAATTTTATGTAGTTGTACACCTGATGCAAATATTAAATGGTTTAGTTTTTTAATTTTTAAAGTAGGAACCTTTTTTATTATAAATGTTTTTCTAGATGATCATTCAACCAGGCGTATAATTATTAATTACTAAACGACTTGTTCGGTTGCTGTGTAAAGGTATGTACATCATGTGGTTATATAAACCGTATGTAAAAACAGCGCATTTTAATTTTACAACAACAAAATCTAAAACTTCATTACTGCAACGGAAATAAAATAAACAGATTTTCTTCATTTGACAGGAGGCTGTTACAAATTTTATTAACAAGCAAGCCATGTTATAAAAAATGTAACAAGCTGCCACGCAATTATATTTTTGCTTTATGTCGGCATTTTTACGAGCAAATTTTATGAGCGTCGTCTCTCAGTAACTGCTATTAATTATTAAGATGCCATTGCAGGATATGTGAAAGCTTAATGATGTAAAAGTAAAATAAATAAATTGATTTACAAAAAAACTAGTAAAACTAACCTGCCACGTATAAAATTTTAGACTAGGTTTATTGAGTCTACTGTTTATTTCAATACACACATTAACTTATTGAAGGTTACGAATGATAAACAACGACTGCAATATTTGCAGTTTGCGCAGTTAAAATAAACTAGAGGGAAGTGTTTTATCTATTAAGTATATTTACTTTAGCGATTAACAGCCGCGGTAAATGAGATTAAAAACTATTCAGTTTTGCTGAAAAAGGTAAATTCAATTTAATGGCAAACATCTAATAAATAATGCTAATCAAATATCAAAAGTTTAGGGCCAACTCACTGTTTTATAAAGCATTGATTTATTATTTTTTAATTACAAAAAATCATATTGTAGCAGTTGCATTTGAAACCTATAGCAGTGGTGTTTATACAAAAAAAAAATAATTAAACAGAAAACTTCGATTTTTTATAACAATCAAAATATTAAATATTAGAAAGTTTTACTGAGAGCATGTGCAGTTTAAAATGTGGTTTAAAAAATTTATCGCAAATTACTTTAAATTTCTCTAAAAGACTAGCAAGCCAAGGGACAATTCTGATGTTCCACATACTTTTTATGATCCCAAATAAATTACAATGTTTTTTAAACAATTATGCTAAAAGTAACTACAATATTACTAATATTTTATGAAACAAATGAAACAAGTTCAAAAACTTGAACAGAGTAAACTTAAAATCGTCATATTGTCTACGTATTACTTACCAGCTTATTATTAATTTTAATAAAGGGTAAAGGGTAGTTCACCTGATGACATTTAATGTTTTGACATTCGGTGTTACGACTGTCACGACACTAGGTGTTCACACGTAATATAATTTATGTGAGTGTCGAGACATCAACATAAAAATGGCCTCACTTGTAACTGCAGCAACGAATGTTGTAGAGCAACTAATTATTTTGAAGTCGCTATATTCGGAAATAGATTTGTCCCATAAACAAGAATATTGTTGATAACGCTCTAAAATCGTAAGAACATCTATTAGGGACATGATTAATTGGAAATCGATGACAAACAAATGTATATTATTTGTCTATTATGACAAATACGAGCTGTCAAAATATAAAAGTACCGCATTTTTATTATCGAAAGTTGACAGTTGATGTCAGTGTCGCGACATCGCTAGTATCACGGCAAAAGCGTCATGACATCGTGGCATCGCGACATCAGGCTGTTTACTAGGGGTGGGCGATATCGAAATTTCGATATCGAATATAGAGATCGAAATTATATCGATATTCTTCTTCGATATTTTGATAAAGGGCCGGAGAGCTGAAAGAGTTATTAAAAAGATGAAAAAAGAGACTGGTGACCTAAAAACAAAAAACTCCTCGCTCACATTTTTCTTATCAATACCAAGAAATATCGAGAAAATATCGAAAAACATCGAAAAACAACGAAAAATATCGAATATCGTATGTCGATATCGAAATATCGATATATTCATTTCCGATATCGAAATATCGATACATCGACATACGATATCGATGTCGAAATTATATCGACATATCGCCCACCCCTACTGTTCACTTCAAACGCCGGCACTATGCAACATCTGAAGGAACGGCATCTAGTGTCACCATGTGAACGAGGCTTTAGTGTGCTTCGAATTAGCCCAAAAAATATTTTCTTTGACCTATTTAATACTGATTAAAGACTTGAAAAAAGGATACGTCAATACGGCGTAAGTGGTCAAAAATCTAATTACCATACATTTAAAACAACAATAATAATAATAAAGCTCTTTTCATAAAAACACACTAAACTTAGGGAAAGCAAAAAATTGTTTGGACACCACTGACTTAAAGTTCCAAAAATCATTGCTAGTTTTTTCTAATCAACTTATTTTTTGCAAACGCGAATATTATAGCTAACAAACTCTTTAAAGCATATTAATGTGTTCTATTTCTACAAACAAGCCAAATCAGACGATCTACCCAAGTTTTTTGGTTAATAAAATTTGCAAATTTAATACAGTTTGGAAAAACGTCGACCCATTAGGAAGCAACCAAATATGGTGTAAAACCAGGTCTGCATTATTATGCTGTGTGCTATAATCTTAAATGTCTAAACAAGTCACTCCTTATTTATAGGAACAGTTTTTACAAAAGTTTTTAAAAGATTTTTAAATTAATTACACTGTCCGCAAATAATTTTAATCGCATTTTAAAACAGGCTTTTTTATTGATTAAATAAAGATCAACTTGATATTTCTGTAGCATAAAACTAACAAAATATGAAGGGTGATTAGTAAATTCTCCTTAACTATTCAAGAAATTTATACAGTTTCTCTATGCAATTTAGATATTAAGTTAATAACAAAAAATTATTTAAAAACGTAAAATTATTAAGCGTTTACTTTTTGCACCTTAAAACCAACAATTTCTAAGAACTTTCCACAATAATTTGCAAATAAATTGGTGAATATTTTTAATAACTTTTAATATAGAATACGACCACTTTTCACATGTAAAGCATTCGCGTTACATACAGAATATTTCAAAAAATAAAGTTATAAAATATACGGTCACCCATAAAAGATTTTTGTCCTACTTATTTTATAATAACACATACATAAAGTATATAACGATGTCTTTACAAGTACGACCGTTCAAGTTACAAAAATTTTATATTACCTATAAAATGACATATTTACAACATGCAAGCTAATTATGACATACTATTAAATTACACGCCTCAAAACACCAATATTTTCAAAATAATTATTCAAATAAACTGGCAAGCGTAATGATCTGTTTATATTTTGCTTTCTATAAAGAAATCTCCTTATAAACTTTTACGTAACAATTAACGTATTACTATCCGTTGATTTAATTAAAACATAACATTTTATTTTATTTTTTTTGTTTATGTGATGAGTCGTATTTCCATATATCCTTTTACTTTAAAAGAGGACCGTTAATTGAAAGAAAAAATTAATTTAATAGTTATTTATGTATCAAGGCCAAAACGTTTACGGCCGCGTCTGGTTTGCTGGCTGAGACGTAGTCGAAGCCAGCAAACAGGCAAGGACGAAAAAGACGTTTTGGCCGAGGTGCATATTACATTTTTTGTGCGATCGAATTAAAAACAATTTAAAGTTTTAGTATTTTTCAAAAATATAGGCTAAAAACTACGTGACATTCTGTCACTGACAGATGACGGCGTATGCTGTTAGCGGTTAATGCAAATGATCTTTTTCGTACGCTGTAGCGGCCGAAAAAGACTTTTTCGGCCGTTGCTAAAGATGGGGCCAGAAATGCAGTAGGTACTTCATGGTTGCTAACGCGTTCGTCAAACAACTGTTTCTAGTACGATTGCACAAAAAATAATTTTACAGTATTTCCTTGCATCTAACTAAACTATAATATTATCACATCACAATATACTTTTTTTAATACTTAATTTTGTTAGTATTTTTTAAATCAGTAAAATTTTTATTTTTTATTATGACAATGTAACTTAATAAGTGTTTGCGATTTTAAAATTTATTTACGTCACTGTAACGTGCTTGTACACTTACAATTTTCTTTCACATTTTCAGAGCCCTTTGAAGCGGAATCCCTCGAAATATAGTTTGAGACACTCTGGTCTAACGTATGCGCGTTCGAAAGCCCAGACTTGTTCAGTCTAAGTGGCTCGAAACAAAACGGCAATTTTGAAAAATATAAATTTAACTGAACACTTGCCCACTTAACATGAATGGGGTAAATGGGTAAAATTTTGTTTTTCCTCACTTAATCTGTTCTGTTTCTTTTAAAAAGTTATATAAATAATTTTGCGCAGCTGAGTTCTACAACGTTTACCGAAATGACTCGAAAAAGTACATACAATTTAAGTAGCTTGGATTAAAAACTTTTGTTTTTATGAGCAATTTAATACCTAGCAGTTGTTCTTAATTTAAATGCGCTCCACGAAAATCTTTTGATTTACAATCTGATTGCAATCGATTTATCTAAGAACGAACACGTGAACCACATTTTGAACCAATGACCCACTACTAAAAACTAAGATAAAGTACTTTATTAATGCTTTAATAACTTGTAAATTTTTAATATACATTTTGGACTAATTACAAACATTAATGACAAATTACACATTTCATATTTCGTGTTGATAAACTACTGAACTACATTCTACATCCGAATTAATCCATGAATCTTCTTCGGTCGACTTTAATTTTAACCCGTGGCAAAAACCTAGTTATGATTACCGTGTTCTTTTTACTACATTTTATTAGCTATTAAACAGGTTTAACATATTTAGATGGGAAGACGTAAATCGCGATGTACAGACCTAAACTTGAGTAAGGCATAAAAGTGTTATTTGATCTCTATAAGTTTTCAAACAAGATTAACGTAAGCTCAGATAATGCTTAATCGTGATATTAAGATGTTAAACAATAAAACAGAATACAGCCTTAGTACAATAAAACACGTTTGCTGTAAAGATTATTTAAATTTTCGACACGCTTGGTTCATAACAAAAAAAAACAACTTTAAGTATAAGTTAACCTTCGCAAAGACACTTTATTTATAACATAAACGTACAATTGGTAACAAAATATTCTGAAAACGTACGAATTTTATGACATTAAAAATAAGCATGAAGTATTATATTGGCTATAAATGTAAATCATGTTGCAGTAACAAAAATATTTTTTTAAGGTTTGGACAAAAAAAAAAGTTACGTAAAATGCATGACCCTGGACATTTTTAAAAAGTATAGAATTATCTTAATAATGATCATTAAACAAAAATATAAAGATATTTTATAAAAATTGCTTATATTTTTTATATAGATAAAAAATAAGATTGCAACTTATGAGGAGACAAGAGTCTTAAAACAAAAAAATCTAAAAAACGTTTTATCACTGAATAAAAATTATCCCAAATGCTGTACATTTGGCTACGATTTACATTTAAATAAAACAAGAGAAAGACGGCACTTATAAGCAAAAGCAAGTACCTTCTACTTTTTTTTTGTATTTCTGCTTGCAAATAAGCTGTTTTCGTGCAAATAAATCATATTTTATTTATTGATATAAGTATATTTTGAAAAGTAAAAGACCATTAAACCATTCTTTTAACTGGAATTTCTTTCTCATTTAAGCGACTTTGTATCTCTTACCGGTTTAAAGATATAGTATATTTCTTTTAAAACTGCTCACAGCGGATTAGGAAGAGGCAGAACTAAAGGAAACAAATGCACAATCTCCGTCTCTTTCTTTAAATATTATTTGTGTTTACAATTTAGTCTACGCCAATGAAAGTTGTAATCTAATTAAATGAATATTATCGCAAGCAGTCGAAATTTGATCCCTAATTATAGGTTCAATAAGGTTTAATTTGGGTTCTTAGGTAAAAGAAAATTAACATCTGTATCAGTGTTTCCCAAAAGTTTTTGCTTGAATACAATTATAATTTAAAATCTATTATAGCGTATATAAGGTAATAAGCTTTTAGCGAGAACTTGTTTAGAACTGCAGCATTTTGGTCATTATGCTCAAAGAAAAGCAATTAGGAAGATGTGGTATACGATTATGATTTTAGGTGTTGTGCCATACAAATCATTTAAGGTTTATAATCCAAGATTGTGTATGTACCTGGGTTGTTCCAACTGCTTAAGCCGATATGGGAAGTTTTATATGAGATATACTATACTCACATAGTCACATAGTAACAGCAACTTATAAAACTCTGCAAAAATACCACTGTAAACGATCTGCCTTTATTAAGTTGTATTGCTGTACACATACACAAAGTCTTCTAAAGGTAAAGTTAGTTTCGCACCACGCTAAAATTGACGGTGTTCTTAATAAAATGATTTCGCAGATGTACATAATTTTCTACATCATATTTCATTGTTTCCCTTGTTTAGTGCATGATAGTCCATTGTCACTTGCGTGTCAATGGGTCATAACTCGTAATAGAAGCACTGTCTTCAAGTTAAAGTCAAACTCTGCACAAGTAAAACATATTTACGCAACTATTAAACTACTCTAATAAAACAAGTTGCCACACTGTTTGTTCAAAATTCGTACTTAACATTTTCCATCGTTTGTTCTAACCAGATGTAGTTTTCTTATATCGCTAGCCAATTGATATTTTAATATCATATATGATTTTGTACAAACTTTGTACAAGGTACAATAAGTTTAAAAGACAAATCAAACTAAATTTAAAAAAATATTAATCTCGAAAAAGCTGCATTAGTAGTTATTTTTAGGTTTTGTTATTGTTAGTGAAAAAAGTGTAAAACTCTAAAGGGAAATAAACATATTGGCTAAAAAAAACACCAAATGTAGGGTCAACATTTTGTACTGACAAGAATCACAATGAACATGTGAAATAAAATCTTGAATAAATTAAATTGAGAAATTTAAAAAATAAAGTTACGGCCAAACAGCGAAAACATATTTATTTGAAGGTAAATAATTTCGCGTTACGCCATTTTAGATACAAATAAGTATAGACAGGGTCACAGGACAAAGAAGAATAACCTTTTGTAATTTGTACCGCCTTCAAACATTTCACGGTTACAAAAACGTAATCTAATCAAATGCTAACAAATAATTAACTTTTCCTCTATAGTTTATGTAACAAAAATACAGTTTATAAAGCATCTGGAATACTCAAGGGTAATATTCTAGACGGGATTTTTTTGAGAATTGATTATCGGCTTAATTGAAACTTTAAAAAAAAATCACTTCACAAAACGTCATCTGTGTAAAAGTGGCACAGGTACGTCTTAGTTATTTATCTGCAAAGGGGTTCTTTTACCATCATTTTTATAAATGTGGCAAGATAGGGCGGATAAGTATTGCACAGAATTAAGAGGGGAAAAAACATCTAACGCTTAACAGTAACCGTCCTTTTGCTTCAAAGCAATGCTCGACCACACATAGCACAAATGGCGATCAAAAAATTAAACAAAATGAAATTTGAAAGTCCAACCTACTTAGCACATATACAAAGTATAATTTATCAAACGTTGCAAAAATGTTTTAAAATGGCAAATATTTAAGAATTCATATTCTACTAAAACTATTAAGTAAAATAATAACAATGTATATAGGTTGTTTCCGGGTTGGAACCGCGTCGAAGGTTTATTCATAACCGACGTTTCGTCCTCCTTCATCGGGAGCATCTTCAGGGTTGTTGGTTCCAACCAGGAAACAACCTATATACATTACACATCGGCCGCGGAAGCCTACAACATAGATTATTAACAAAAATGTCTCATTTAAAAAAAAAATATTTCAATGAATCTATGAACTATCAGCAACAATTTACTGCAAGAAAATTTCACTAAGGTAAAAAAAATAAGAAAGTGATATACTGAATAAAGTTTGCTTCGATTTAAACTTGAAAATCGACTGTTTTATATAAAATAACCTAATATTTCCCCGAGATATCCAGTTTTTGTCCAGCAGAATTGTTTTTAAAAAGCGCTTGAGTTTTTAATCAAAATGAACTTCCGTACTCATGGAGGTTGAGAACCTCTGCTGCCACGAAAAACATCCATTACTCATTCAGCAATTTCAAACAAATGCCTACACTTTTTTTTCGCCAACGCCTAGTTGTAGTACGTGATGATATAACATTAACAACATTTCGCAATTAATCCTTTGCAATATTTCCAGACCTGAACTATGCAATTATTTGTTATGTTATACAACACGTACAAACGATATGCACATATTAATGAACCGGCAAGAAAGGACTATGATGAATACGACCGTTTGTATATAATTTTGCACTAAATTTCTCATTGTTTGTTATAATTTATGTCACAGTGTGTGTTGATAACCTTTTACCTTTCGCTAAAGCAGTCATGATCAGAAAATAAAACTAATATCATATTAGGTGCAAAATTAGCATAGGCTATAAAAGTGCAAATACAATAGTGTAATTTACAGGACGAAATTGTTACAAAGTAAACAGTCAATTGATAAAACTTTAGTAGGTGGACAGAAACTGCATACTAGCATTGTTAGGCAGTATTTTACCATCTCATTACAACCTCTTCATGTAAGTTGAAGGGTATAAAATTGAATCATACATTGTTGAAGTTGTAGGAAGATGTCGTTGGCCGGCAAAATAATCATACTGTCAAAGTTTCTTAGAAGTTATGAAATATGATTTAACGTGTAAAAATGAGTAATACTTTCGACCCGGTTAATAATAACAACGCTCCTACACAACGAGATTCTATACCGGGTGATTCACATTGCATGTCGCGCCTCATAACTATTTTATTATCATAACAAACCTTTTATTCTTGTAAATAGTTTTTTTCCCAAAGTCATTTACATAACTTATTTTTACCAAGATGTAAGCCAACTTTTCTCAATTACGTTGTGTATATTTTTTACTCATTTCTAATAAAGACAATATTCTAAGGAAGAAAATATTCTCTCAATAATAACATATAACATGTGAACAACAACTAAAACTTAAATCAAATTTAGGCAACAATTTTTTTTAAATATTACACAAAATCATAGTACTCTATTTCTTGAAAATTAAGTAAAACTATAGTTTTGAACAAAAAATACGTTTATTAAAATTAAAATACATTAAAATAACTTTGGGTTCATGTAAGCCGAATAAACGTAGCTGTTCAGCACATTTCCATGCGATAAATATACTAAACTGAAATATCTTGCTAAATATTATAAAATGTCCTTTACGCATTGGAAACTGGTTTTTCAGTGCATATGTATTTTCATGATACCAATTATAACAACCTTATCTGAAGCATATTTTTATGGACCAGATTGTTTTCTGTCAAACAGCAATCCTCGGGTGTGTGTAAACAAATCTTTTAAATTGCAAATAAATAAATTTTTTCGCAAATGTATTTTATACTTCATAGTTAAAATAAACTAAGCACATCATCTTTTAGCAATTTACAAAATCATATTTGTGATGGTGTTTTTTTAAGAAAAAAAGTTTTAGCATTGCGACATACAAACTGTATCGTTCGATAAAACCGTCCAACCACTCTAACCACATGCGCAAATGATGTGTAGAACGTTGTTAGAAGAAAGTGAATTCATTGTTTTTAACAAGAACACGTTTTGTCCTCGATGACAAATTTTTATACAGACAATGGTTGAGTGAGAACAAAACGAACTAGTCCATGATATAAAGTTAAAACAAATTAACTTAACAAAAAACTATTACTAATTATCACCTATTAATTCAAACACAACAGTTAAACGCCTAAAACAAAAAAGAATGTTACAAACTGTGGTTAGAAATTAACAAAAAAAAGGCATCCGTGCAAACAAGATTAATAATGAACAAGGTAGGCGTGATGTATAAAATTTTGCAGGTGTAAAGTCAATTAGAAATCACCCTACCGTAAATCTAGTTACAGTTGTAAAGAACAATAGAACAAAAGCACGATAAAACGGCAACAATTGCTGCGCTAAGTATTTGTATGAAAACACATTTTACAATAATGTAAACATATTTAACAATAAATTTGTTTCTATAGTACATACAACAATTTTGTTTGACAACTTATTTAAAATTTGTGAACTAACAATAAGTTGTAAACACCTATTGCAATATTATGATACAGTGTGTGAAAAAAGTAACGCAACGTATCAATATCCCGTCTTTACAAAAAAAAGTTTTGAATAACTGTTTAAGGAAGTGACGTACGCTAATAATACTTTTGAATATACAGGGTGGTCCATTTTTAAGGAGTAAACTAAAATTATTTTTTTTATATGGCGTATCCTGTAGGTATATTTTCTCAAATTTTGATACTTTAATAAATTACACATTGAACGGTGAAAGCCACTTACTTAATTTATCCGCTCAAGAGTTGCAGAGCGCAAAAAAGTATCTATGTAATTTAATCAACAATGTTAAAAACGTAACGTTCTGAATATTTTCAAAATACTCTATTTAATTTGGTGTTCGAATTGTCTTCCTTCTTTTATTTGGCAGTATACCCAAGCCTGTTATTTACAATATTATCTCAATAATTTTTAGAGCTAAGAAATTAACTAAGTAAGATTTGACGCTCATTAGGAAACAAAAATCAAGTTTTAAAGTTATTCAAAAAACACAGAACAAGTTAATTTTTATTTTTCACTGTTTGTGCAACACTTTTTCAGTGTTTGAAATATCAAATTACTAGATATACTTCACTAGAACAATTCTGTTTTCCCTTGTTGTTTCATAAGTATAATTAAAAACAATTTCGTTTATTCGGAACTGTATTCGTCTTTATTATTTGTACAGGGTGGGCCAAGTTCGATGGGATTACATGGGTATCTCACTTAATATTCAAGATAGAGAAACAATTAAATTACCAAAAATGTACAGTTTTTTTGGACAAACTTAGAACCGTTTTCAAAAATATTTGATCATTTCTGGTTTTTGAGTTATTGGAAAAAAGTTTTTTTTTTGTCTTATTAATAATGTGTCATATCTCAGTAATTGTTGTAAATATCGAAAAAATGTATGAAGATTATTTTTAGATATTTTTATTAATAATTTGTTTATACTTTTGAAACAAATACGCTCGCCGTTAAAAAGTTATGACAAAAACTATTTTTTTTTAATGAAGCTATTTAAATTTCTAATTTTTTTGTAATTCCAAATATATAAGGGTTTATGTAGTTATTTTCAATAATACGTAAGTTACGAAGGTTTTTCGGTTTATTTTTTTAAAGAAAATTATAGTAGGCTATGAAAACAAAAACAAAAAAAGATGTAAAATCTTTTAAAATTCATTTGGTACAGGGTTAATATATTTTTATTTCGAAAATATCTGCAAATTAAATTAAACACTATAATACCATGCGAAACATATTCTATGACAACAAGCAATATAAATCAACAAAGAAAAAACTTTTGTGCAGAAAAGCAAAATAAACAACAGAGCCCTTAAGCGTAATATATCATAATATACTACATTGACCAACACACAAAAGCGTAATTAACCATTTAACTCGACAGCTCAAGAGAATCAATTAACGTCATTTTCAAGAGAACACATGACGACAAATTCATTAAATAAGCACTCTAGATAGAGTAAATGAAGACGTGACATACGACGTATTCAATTAAATACATTTTATTTGATTGAATTGTGTGCTGTCTGTTCTAAATCTTATTATCCAATTAAGTTAAAAGTAGTTGGTAATCAAAACAAATTTAACAAGTTAAAATATACTAAAGTAAAGGTTACGAATAAAACAAAAGTGTGTGGTCTGTAAGAAGATTTATACAATTATGTTCGAGGCAAGTTTATCTACCAATGGCACCAGGGCAGAGCTTTTAACTTTACAATTTAATCTCAAATGGCACTATAAAACTGTTAAAATAATAGTGGGATCACAGGCATGGAAAAGTATAAATCGTTAAAAGAATATTTAAAAAAATAACAGGCGTGTATAAATGTAAACTAGCGTTATCATTTGTGATTCACGTAACGATCATTTTCATGCCTTATACTTACTAGTTATACTCCTTAAAGAATTTAGAAATTTTAAATTACGTTTTATTTGCAATAATAAAAATGTAAAAGAGTTGATGAACTGTAGTTTTCTAAATAGTCAAAAATCTGTTTCAAAAATGTTATTTATGTAAATTAAACATTATTAAAAACATTATTAAAGTGTTGGTTTTTACTACTTACTACTACAATTAACAAGTAAAATGTACAGGGTGGGCAAATTTCGATGTTTTCATAGGGAATCTCGGTAACTATAAGAGGTATCAAAAAACGGACCGCGCATCCTCGATCTCTTTTTTCGAGAAAAAGTTAATGGTGAACACTAAAATTGGTTATCGTCTTTTGTTTTCAAGTTATCGCCGATAAGTCGATTTTTCGTTTTATGACTGTATCTCGGTTGTTTATGAAAATAAACAAAAACAATTTTGACGTTCTACAGGCACTTTTTTGATAGAAATACAGTGGCGTAATCAATTTTTCAAAACAAAATCCGAAATTCGAGTTGTGACATAAAGTTGTGTTTTTTTAAATGGAACCCATAGTCTATGGCTTATTTAAATTCCTTATTTTTTTGTCATTCTAAATATATAAGGGTTGATGTATTTATTTTCAATAATATGCAAGTTACGGAGATTTTTTAGTTTTTTTTTAAAACAAAATTATAGTAGGCTGTGAAAACAAAAACTAAACAAGGTGTAAAACCTTTGAAAACTGATTTGGTACAAGTTACGAAGGTTTTGTAATTTTTTGTGATAAACATTACAAATATTTGAACATAAGATAAACTACAATAAACTACATTACTGCAGATTCCGACTTTGTCGTTGTTTTCTTATTTTCATATATTTATAATGTTTATCACAACAACAAATTACAAAACCTTCATAACTTATACCAAATGAGTTTTAAAAGGTTTTACACCTTGTTTTGTTTTTGTTTTCACAGCCTACTATAATTTTGTCTAAAAAACCTCCGTAACTTGCGTATTATTGAAAATAAATACATCAACCCTTATATATTTGGAATGACAAAAAAATAAGGAATTTAAATAAGCCATAGACAACTATGGGTTCCATTTAAAAAAATACAACTTTATGTCACAACTCGAATTTCGTTTTTTTTTTTGAAAAATTGACTACTCCACTGCATTCCTATCAAAAAAGTGCCTGTAGAACGTCAAAATTATTTTTGTTTATTTTTATAAACAAGCGAGATACAGTCATAAAACGAAAAGTCGAAAAATCGAGTTATCGGCGATAACTCGAAAACAAAAGACGATAACCAATTTTAGTTTTCACCATTAACTTTTTCTCGAAAAAAGAGATCGAGGATGCGCGGTCCGTTTTTTGATACCTCTTATAGTTACCGAGATTCCCTATTAAAACATCGAAATTTGCCCACCCTGTACAGGGTGGACCAAATTCGAATGTTTTACGGGGTATCTAATACGGGTTACCCTAATAGTTAGCGAAAATCTAATATCGGTCTCTTGGGCTGTTTTTTCGAGAAAAGAACGGCTGTGTAATCGGATTTTTTTTATATCGCTTTCCATTTTGGCACTACAAACGACAAATGAAATTTCATCATTTTTCAAAATTTACTGTAGGTAACTTCTTTATTTATTAAAATAGCAGTAAATGTTATATTTGTAAAAAAATAACCGAGAAACGGCTAATTTTGTGAAATTTTTTTCATACAAGTTTGCTATGATTTCGTTAACAAGTGGTGTTGGCAATTAATAAACAACTAAACGTCATTTCCAAATTTAGCCATATCTCGGTTATTTTTTGGAACAAATATATAAAACTATATATTTTTGAAAAGCTAAAAAAATTTTCTTTTGTATAAAGCCATGGCCAATTGTTTCCCTTTTAAAAAACTTAATTTACTTATTTCGGAAGTCAAGGTAGCAAAAAACTTTTTTTTTTCTAAATAAAGCATCAAAATCTGTATAACATGTGGTCCTATTTTTAGAAATAAAAAATAATAAATTAATAAATTTCATTTTTCGTCTGTAGTGTTAAAATGGGAAGCGATATAAAAATGTGATTTCTCAAAAAAAAAGGCAAAGGGACCAATATCAGATTTTCACTAACTATTACGGTAACCGAGATACCCTGTAAAACAATTTGGTCCACCCTGTTTATGTATGTTTATACCATGTTAAAATGTTGCCATACTGGATAGCATTCATGCGGATTCCTTCATTCACTTGTGTGTAAAATTATCAAAATTTTTTTAAAATCTGTACATATTCATATTTTAATAAAAATTAAATATTATTGCCCCGTTTCGTTTAATGCAATTACGAATACTTAATTAAAAAACAAACGGAAAGGGAGATAAATATTACAGTTGCGATATTAGCTAACATACGGTATGCGGTTTGTGTTGTTTTTAAATGCAATAAAATTCCGATAACACAAGTTTTAAGTTTCTTTTTGTACAAAAAACAAGTAAGTGAATTTTTTTAAATATCTTATTTGATTATCCGAAATGCACTCGAACTTGATTAATTAAGTTGGATTAACGTTTAACAGTTGATTAACAGGTCTAAAACGACCTTCAATAAGGTATTATAAAGCATATTTTGATGACATATGTCTTAGAAAAAGTATTGTGGAGATGAACCTATCGTCTCAAAATAATTACGGAATTAACATTAAACACGGCTTCAAAATTGTTATTGAACTACAATGGGTATACTTTGAGAAACATGCTATTATCAACAAAAATTAACATTTACATAGCTTTCAGACTATTATAGACGAATGTGATAATTATATTTTATAAGTTGACTTCTTTCAACGCCAAGTTATTTATTCTTAAACTTGCCTATTCCCGGTAGAGGAATATCATTCATCGATGATACGTAACAAAATCTCATTGTTATTTAAAGGTTTTCTAAGCAGGTAGTTGCAAATGCGTTAAGCATTCGAATTATGAATAATACCTTTGTTTACTAAAACATCTAGATTGATTGGTTTAAAAAAGAAACCAGCTAGTAGGACCAATCTCTAATTTAATTTTGACAATGTGATTTAACCGTTTCTCGTTATGAATTAAATAGTAATACATAAGTAACCTTGAGCCGTTTCTGCTTAATTTAACAGACGAAATTGTTGAGGCCATTTCCAAGTATGAAATTATTTCGTTTCGTTCCGTTGCAGTTTGGCGTCGTAAATTATTCCAATTATAGCAATAAAGTAGTTAATTGAATTTTTAGTCAACATCAATCTTTGTTAGTTTTCACTGTCTTTGTACTTTTATGCTCTGATACTGTAAACTCCAGCAACTTTTAACTTTCTGCTCTGTTTGATCGCAGTGGTTTATGCTTGTGTTTGTTACTTGTGCTAAAAAAGTAACGTTTTCAAATTAGTTATGCCAAGTTTTGTTAAATTATTTGTCACGTACAACTTTCGTTACACAATATTAACGCCTTGTTCCTTGCAGTCCTTTCCGCTTAACTGTCGTTCACTCAAGGCGGTTTCCACTGAAGTTAAAGTTTGCGACTGTGGCTTTTGTTTTTTGTTTAACAAAACTATTTAGATTTACACCGAATGTTGGCGTAATGCATGTTATGAAAACTTAAAGAAATATTAAAATTGCTAACGTGTATGGTTCCATTCTAATTGCATAGGTATATCATGAATTATGAATTATGATGCATCATTACAGTGACTTTTGTGGACACTGAATAAATATCATTTTCCGCTCCGTGAGTTCTAAAAACAATTTAAGATAAATAGGTAAAAAAAGTTAATTCTCGAATTTTTGAACGAACCCCGAAGAAAAACCGCTTCTAACGTTTAAAGTATTTTCTTTACGCCATTTTATGCACGCATCGGAAACTAAAAAAAAATCGATTTTTTGCGCGCGATTTCATTATCTACGCGACCGCTTAAAATGATCATTTTAATGCATCATTTTCCAGCGGCTGTTACATAATACAAATACAAGAAAGGCAAAGTTTACATACCACTAGACGCGGCCACGTTTTGACCACATTTTGAGACAAAAAAAAGTTGAATTAAATATAAAAAAGTTATTAATTTTTTGTGATCCGATGTGTTCTTCCTTTTCGTACGAACTCTGTGGAAAACTGCTTTTTAGTGGTCTCGTTTTTCGAGTTTTTCTTTAAAACCATTAGACATATTTTTAAAAACTTTGTACCGTTTTACTAGCAAAGTAATTTCGATTTTATCTCTGACTCTGACATGGCCAACGCAATCGCTAAAATGACCCTTTTTTAAATTCTTTATTTTTTTCCTATATTTCCTGTGTAAACCATCAAACCATATAGGTAACTGTGCAAAACATTAGTTTTTGATGTTCTTAATGGTACAATAAACAAAGCCTTAATCAGATTCTAGCGACAACATATAGTGATCCTTCCTTATGAGAAACTAAATTTACGGGTTCAATATAATGTTTATAATATATACAGGGTGATTGATTGAGACCGGGCATTAAAAATATAAGAAGAATGAAAAAGGATATTGATCTGAAATTTTACTTATGAGCATAGTGGCATATGATCTGTTTAATGAAAATATTTTCAAGATGGCGACACTTCCGGAAATACTGGAAGTTGACGTCTACTTTCTTATTTCAAATATAATGGTCAATTTTTTATTGCATTTTTTGATTTAATTAACACGTTATTTTGGAGGGACTTTTGATAGCATTCCCTATACCCAAGTGCAGTCGTTTTTTAGATTTTTGGACAGTTTTAAAAATATTTTGATTTTTATCGTGAAATATTATCTACCGCCGCCATTTTTGAAGAGAAAACGCTTAAATTGAGACTGCATAGAAGAAACCTTGGAGTTCATACTGGAATTTTTGCAATCGATGCATTACTTAACAGGGTGTCCAAAATTTAATTTTGTTTTAATACAACTTCTTTTTTTTTCAAATACCTTGCCCTTTTTTTCATTTTCTAATGCAAAATTAAATTCTGCATCAATCTGTATTAGCGTTTCTTATACCTATCTGCAATAATTTTCGAGTTATTAAGAATTTTTGATAAAGTAAAGAGAAATTGTAACATTTTTAAATAGTAAGTCTTGGAAATAACAGCAAATGCCAATATTAATGAATGTCAACCACTTTTATCGCGTTTGTCTGAAGCATCCATGAAAATGGAAAATCAAGAGTATTCAAACACAGGTATTTTGAACTTCATATATTTTTAATGCCCGGTCCCAACAATCACCCTGTATATTTTTTCAAAAATTGAGCAAGTAACTATATCTTCATTTTTGAATAATAATTATGTATATTTTACGGTTCAAGTGAATAACCGGTCAATGTGATTAACATGAGTGTTTTCTTAAAAAAAAAACTTAAACCAACCTTTAACCTGATCGTCATTCGTTTGCTCGGTAATAGAGGGTTAGGTTAAATGTCGGTTAAAGTTTTTTTTTTTTAAGAAATCAAACTATAATAAATTGTGATCCTAGCACTCATATTAATCACATTGACCGGTCGGATTTATCACACAAACCGTAACATATATCCATACTCCATACCCATAGTTTAGTAAGAAACTTTAAAACGCCAAAATCTATTGGAATAATTTTCGTTATTATATTTCGTATGAAGAAAGCATAACCTAAAAAATAGTAAGTTTGACGACAATTACTTCAATTTACAGTTTATATTTGTCGGTAGTTGTAAGAGTTAAATAGTGCTTGAAGTAATTAAAACAAAACAACAGATTTTATAAATGCACGATATCCCGAAGATTTTTGCCCCCTTATGTAGTTGGATAAGCAAGCATTTAAAAACGATTACTGCTTTGTTTTTTATTTTACAAGCACAGTTTTGATATCGCACTGTAACGTACATAAAAATTAAGATGAATACCGTAGATTATACCTAATATGGGTTGATCTGCTCTAAAACAATTGACAAAATCGTGCACATTCTTAAAACCACTTAGCAAGTTAAGGTCACAAGAGAAAACGTGCCCTGTTCATACCGAAGTTTTAATTACATTAGGCAAGCACAGTACTCAACAATCAACCCAACAGAAGCAACCTCAATGAGCCTAAACGAAATAGGCGCTTGCTCACGTTACGCTGGTAATTTGTAATTTAAGTTGGGTAAGTAGTTCATTTGTACGGATTTTTTTTGTATTTCGCTTTTGCTTCTGTTTTTATACTTGAGCCGGCATTACTTTTCTAGCGTTAAAATAGATTAAGTATAGTATCTAACTGTACAAAAACGGCTTGTTTTGCCATTTAACATTAATGTAACTTTTGTTTTTTTTTTATACTGATGATCCTCGGTACTTGATTACAGAGTTGTCTAAATACGAGCGAGAGCAGGGTAAATTAGAGAATCGTTCGTACCACAAACACAAACCCATTTTGTTTAAAAACATTTTATGATATGCTACATACAAACACAAACTTTTTAAAATTTAAAAATTTCGAATGTAACTGCTGATTTAAAATATGCGTAAGAAAACCTTGCAGATACTCTCAAACAGTATAATAGCGACATAATAATTTTTTCTTTGGCATTTTTTTTTTAAATGTGCAATTGCAAGTACATATAATATTTAGAATTATACCCAAGGTTTACTTGGTTATTTTTTTGTATGTGGCGTGTGTTGGTTTTTTCAAATGTACGTTTTTAAAAGCTGACATTTGCTAAATAAATGTATTTGAGGTACTATTTTTTGCAATTACATATTGATAGTAAATATCAAGTTGTCTTTTAAATTTCTGCAGTGGAATATAATCAACCACCGGTTATGCATCAATCATTGACTAACTAATAATTAATGTAACCTTCATATGTTTGACCCACAAACCTTTACCAACAGTAGATTTATTAAAAAATCCGACACAAATTAATTCAAAGGAACGAAAGATTTTGACAAGCAACCGTTACCTTAGCACATTCTTATATGAAAAAAATTGACCATTTTACTAACCATACATTAAACACAAAACCAATTTGATACGGATAACAAAAATAACAGACGTAGGAATTTTTTCCACAACAGAATACAACCTGCGGCTAGTAAAACAAAATATATACCTCGTCCCTGAACAACAAGCCTGAGGTTGGTTAGTTAACGTAAAATTATAGGGGGAAAAAAACTTGCAAAGATAAAACCAAATTTTACACAGGTGTATCAGTTACTAATAATTACCGGAGGATGACGAACGAGATTCTTATATAATAATCAACAAGAATTCCAATTTGTATAAATTGAAAAAGAGGTAATACGTTTTTCTAAAAAACGTTTCGGGCTATTTGGTAATAAATGCCAACAAACACTGATTGGTTTTCTTTTTACTATCCATAGGTATTTCAGAAACTTTTTGTGATTCGATAGCTTGATGATACGCAAAAATTACAGATAATTGTAAGCAGAATGGTCGCTCTTTATTTACAGACTTATACGTATACCGAATTACAACACAAACACAACTATATATCTTGATTAAACTGAATACAAAAAAATAAACGTTGTAAGCGGTAAACATTTCTTGCAAGTAAATATTGCTCTTCATTCTACTGGCGGTTTAAGGTACTAAACCAACTAAACTAATGGTTCTACATGGCAAACAGCAATAATATGTTGTCACATGACAGTATTTTACAAACATACTGTACCTATAACTTTTTGCTGTTTAAAACATCATGATATTTATATGTGCGACAATGGTAAGCTTAAAGATCCACACACACCGACGCGATCTCGACGCGGTCGCGGGCGCGGTCACGATAATTGGTAACCAAGGGTACTTATTATCGTGACCGCGCCCGCGACGAGATCGCGCCGGTGTGAGTTGACCTTAACATCAAAACATGTATAAAATAAACAATTAAGAATTTAAATTTCGTAGGCACTAGGCAGTAAAACAATTAAAAAAATCAGCAGGCTCTGCCTAACGTCGTTATACAATAAAACACAATATAGATATTTACGAATTCATCTCAAACAATAAATATATAATTAGTACATACCTATACAATGACGCAAGAGAATTTCCGTTTGTCGTTTATTTTTTTAAGTCACATTTAACATAGGTAATCAGTAGCGTAGCAAGGGGGGGGGCGGGGGTGCGGTCCGCCCCGGGCGGCACATTTTTTGGAGCGGCACTTTAAGTCTACTCAAATGGGGTAAAAATGAAATTCTCGGGGTAATGAAGGAATAGTA